>JAUCMS010000038.1:618638-651726 GCA_032357445.1 Enteromius radiatus
TTATGTAAAGCACCTTGAATTGCCTCTGTGTATGAAATGTGCTATATAAATAAACTTGCCTTGCCTTGCCTTGCCTTTTTAATGACATTGTGCTTGCATCCAGTGCAGGGTGGTGTCAGCCATCAAGTGATTGAACCCATAGTGAGCAGGGCCTATGGTGAGATTATTTATAACCATTTTTGCTCTAGAGGCTAAATTTCTCATGCAAATGTATTTGCCTGTGTGATATCATAAATCCCACAGTCAGGGTCATCACAACCAGGGGGGAAATAGGGGCGAGTGCATAGGGCCCAGAGGCTATGAGGGGCCCACAACAATGTCCACTAAGATCATCAGCCATACCCCTTAGACCAGTTAAGTTTTTGCAAACCGCAATGATCGTTTTTTGTGGGTGGAGCCTATTTGGTGGCAGAAAATGACAGTTTTCAAGTAGCGGAGGCTTTTTTACCTTTTTAATATTTTAGTTAGTTATATATTTTCAAAATTATTATTAAATTTTCCAATTCAGAGATTATTTTTTTACAATTCTGTTAAGGCAAACAACTCAGAATTCTCTCTTTTCACATTGGCTCGGGATCATGAGTTTATATCCCTGACTTGACTCACTATTGTTGAGTTAAATTAAATTATGAAAGTCTAAACAAGGAGATATAATCTTGCTTTTTTCGAGAAAAAAAGGTAAGAATTGTGAAATAAAACAGGTCATTTTTTTGCAAAATCTTAGCAGTAATAGGTTTCAATAATATTTCATACTGTAACTATAACTGCAAGGCTATACAATATGTCTGCTTTTTATCCATAGTCTGTGTTTAGCTTCAAATATCATCTTTAATGACAGTATTTTATCAAAACGATTGGCATTCTGACATCCAAAGCCAGAGTTATTTTTACTCTTATTCCATGGATTTTACAATTTCCCTCAACTTGGTCTCCAAATTCTGTGAAATGGGCCCAGAATCCCTAGCAACTCCACTGCCCAAAAGATCAAAATGAGCTGTTTTTGGAGATTGGTTACATTCTTTGTCTGATGAAGCCGATGTGATTTATCATATTATGACCCCTTAAAGGGGCTATTTAAAGTATGAAATGGACTTAAATTAGTCCATGTCAGTCGACATTGATGTCATAGCTTAAAACAGACACACTGCAGCAGAATCGAGCACCAATGAACCACAGTTTACTACTAATATTACACAAATATGAAAAATGCTACAAAACCATGACTTCTTTAAAACAGCACCCCGAAATATAACAGTGAAAGTCCAACATCATCTCTATGCTATTCCCAAGGAGGAACCCACAGTTCTCTTCCTGAGCAATGCAGATTTTGTTGAGCCAACTCCGCTGCTGAGCGTTGATATTTACTGTGGAAATCTTGAGACTAATGTGGCCTGAGGCTCCATAAATCAAAGCAGGCTTCCCTTTGTCAGCATCGCAGATGGCCCCGCCGCCCAATCACCCCAATTAAGAGCCGAGAAGGCGAGAGCGAAGAACACAGACGCAGCAAGACGCAGAGAGGAAAAGTGAGTGTGTGAGAAGAGAGCGAGAGGAAGAGAGGGCACCTGTCCCGCTGTCATATTCGGGGGGCCTCCTCTGATCAGTGATTCGGGGCCTTCCTCTTAGCCACTTCAGCGCAGAATTAATGATGGCAAACAAAAGCCAACGCGTCGCTCCTCACAGCTATTTGTGGGAGACTTCTCTCTCTACTCCTTTCCCTCTGAACTAATCCTCAATGTCACACTTAATGAGATTTTAGGCCGGAATAATAAACTGAAGCTGTGCTGCTCTTCTCCAAATGATTTCTTCTACTCTTATTTTTTTATTTATTTTTCCTTTTTTGCAGACCTGAATCTATACCATGCCATTAGACATCTGCTCTAGATACATCTGCATCTGCAGCAGGAAGACGGATCGGAAAGGGCTGCGCACATGCCATATACTTCTGAGTATTTTATTGTTTGTAACATCATGAGTACGTGTGTTTTACTAGAAGGACTCAAGTTGTTTCCTGGAACAGTCATAGTAACAGGTCTAATAATAAAAATAAAATAAATACTTAAAAGGTGTAGAATTTTTTTTTTTCTGCAAAAACACGTTACAAAGAATTGGCAAATAACACTGAATTAAAATGTGAAATTTTGACAATGTCTGAAATAGTATCTTCTTGTAAGATGTACAATAATGAAAGTAAAATACATCAATGATAATATATGATAATAATGTTTTACTAACAATTACAGTGCATGTTTATCAGTCACATCTATCTTTTTTTAGAGCAGTCTATTTAGTATTTACTCCAATACACAATTTAAACAACATCTAAACTGTAAATAAATAAATAAATAAAAAAGTTTCTTTGTGGAATAACAAAAGCAATTTCTGTCTCTGATTTCTTTTTTGGTTACTCTTTATTTTGATAGTCCACTTTAGACATTCTATTAACTATAAGTAACTTTGTAACTACACGTCTACTAACTCTCACAGTGGACTGTTAGGTAGGGTGTAGGGTTAGTAGAATAACATATACTTGCAAAGGAATACCTGCAAACCAACCCAGTCTCATGGCAATGTCTAAAGTGGACTATCGAAATAAAATGTTACCCATTTATTGTGTACTATCATTACCTTTGTTTAAAAGATTAACACAAATGCATTAAATTCATCCTATAATGATAAAAATCCAATGTTTTTTTATTTATTATTATATTATATATTCCTATTTTTAAAGTCCTCTTTCTCAATTCAGGCTGTTCTGAGATTCCTACGTAGTTCTACGTATTTCTGCACAGGTCCCTCCCACGATAGTTGCTTGACAAGGCCATTATATTTTAGACTTGCCCTGAGTGAGCTGTCATCAATTATGTTGACTCCGCTTAATTTTTTTGCAGGGAATATGCTGATCCCGATCTGCCTAAATGCGTCTATGTTTATGCTTCATCTACAGGAGACGTTTTGCAAATCACTTTCCTAATAACGTGCTAGTTAGACGTATTTACAGTATGCTTATCACCCATGGAAGAGAGGGGTGGGGTCAGCAGAGCATTAGCATTTAAAGTGACATGGACTAAAATGGTTTGCTAAAAACAGGGCTGATTTTGACAGGGTTATAATGATGTTTTATACATCATTGATACATTTTAACCAAAGTTAAAGTTATGTTATTGACATTTTATTAAGACCCTAAAGAATCATATCAACTTGTGGAAAATAGGCATCCGATGACCCCTTTAAAAAGTTCAGACACACACACACACACAAATACCCTATATCTCAAAAAAAAAAGAATAGGTTTCACATTTCAGAAAATGTTAGTTTTGTGCAGTGCCAAGTGTATTTATACATGTGTGTTTTGTTCTGTTGGGTGAAGTGGTAGGAGGGTTCAAGAGTCAGGTAAAGAAGAGTGCTCTCCAGGGAGGCTGCCATTATAATGCACGCTCGTCGCTCAAAATCAAATTAAGCCTGTAATCCAATAAACTGCCATTTCTGCTGCAAGTGACCCCACAGGACCTCATTTCAAATCCGTGACAAGCTTTAATCAATATGATTTAGTGGTTGAGGACACAAATAATTCAGCCGAGGAGAAACGAAGCGCTGTTCTGCCACTGTCTCCGCACTGGAAATCTGCGGCGGTGTTTTATAGACGGCCTGTGGTGTGTTACAGTGCCGCATTGATTTGCAGAGAGAACAGAGAGAGGCGAGGAAAAAGACAGGAGCTGCTATCATGAGACCCCCTTAAGGAGCATTTAACTGAAAGTCAGCGATCTATACTCATGTCCATCGGAGCGGGCCATTGACAGGGCTACTTACGGGTTACAGTATCTGCCATTGCCACTTTAACCTGCCGTCAGGCTCTTATACAGCCTGGTTTCATCTCATCCTCATCTGTTTGGTGACAGGTAAACCAGAAACAATCATATCTAGATAATGCAATACTGGCTTCTCTGATAGAAGGCTGATGCTTTATTTGCACATGTAAACATTATGAATACACAATGCAATCACTGATGTTTGGGCTGGAATTGTATAATTTTTCAGGGGGTTTTTTTTGTACCGTATTCCGAACAATATGATTAAAATTGAAATGAAGAACAAACAACGAAGTGTACATTTGAGCCTGGATTCCCCTGTCACTTTGATTTGTGTTATTTAATTCAAATACATTTAATGCTATAAAAAGAGAAGTATATTACAGAACAAAAAAAATACTTTACTTTTGAAACTAGAGTTAAACATACCCTAGTAAAAATCTTTTAAAAATGCATTTATTTTATACTAGTTATAGTTCAAATGTGTGATCTTTGAAAAATACCAGTCTTTAAATACATGCTATTTAAAGTGTACCTGAAGTATAGCTCCAATATTCCACTTTAGCAGTCAAATATTCTTCAGTATATCTTCAGCTGGACTTCAGCACAACTAAAATGCATCATTCACAAAATAAGCTGATCCAGTTTAGCAGACTTTAAATATAGCACTTTAGTATAATAAAAGCACAACTACATAAGTGCATAAATAGTACACTTAGCATGAAATGTATTTTAGATACTTTTAGTATATTTATTTTTCCTCTCATCTTAAAGTATTTCCACTGGATACTGAATTCCTTGAAAGAATGCAATAGTTTTGCAAGAGAAAGCAAATGTTTTGTGAGAAAATACAATGTTTCTCTGGGTTTAAGAGGCTACGTGCTAACTGACTAACTAATTAAAGGAGTGCAGGAAATTGATGGTTCCAAACTCAGTGCATCTTGACTCTAATATGCTGATACAGGTGTGATTTCTGTATTTTCAACAATTAGAATAATTATTAAAACTTTGGTTACATATGTTGATAGTCCACTTTCTATTAAGTATAAGTAACTTTGTAACTGCATGTCTACTATCTCTCAGAGTAGACTATTAGGGTAGTAATGCAAACATGTACATTCATCTTGGTCACCTATTATTGTAGAACAGTTTGTGCTGATTACAATAAAAATACATGTTGGTCAATAATATGTTAGTAGCTGGAAAAAGCACAAATTTAAGAGCATGTCCAAACATCTCAAGTGCCCCAAAATCACCTCGGACCCCAGAGGGTTAAGGTTAGTAGAAAAAGCTGACATATTACATACATATTCTGCAGTCAAATGCAGAATGCCATCCTAGTATTTGTATATTCCACTGCAATGTTATATTTTAAGCCATACCAAAAATCATACCACAGACTCTGTCTCTCTTTTGGATGGATTGTAGTAAAAATAACCAGTTTTTGTTGTTCTTCATTTTTTCGCCAAGCCTAATTAATATGTCAAAGCTATAGTTTCAGAAATCACATCTGCATCTGTAAAACACTGGATTACATCAGAAATGAGATCAGTACCACAGCAGTCCTGTCTGCGAGTTTAAAAGCATCTTGACTCTAATATCAGAGCAGGAAAAGTAATAATGCATTAGGAACCATCTTCCACACTATTTCCTGCAGGGTTTACATCTGGAGAAATCCTGCGGATGCTTCAACCCACAACGTCTGCTGTCAGCTTGTAAAACATGGCGGGGGATCTGTAATGATACGAGCAACCATCTCACGACAGTGATTAGATCCAAAGATTGCTGTGCATGCTCTTAAAATGCCTAAGGAATATGAGGGGGTTTTATAAGACCAGGTGCACCCTGTTGTGCAAACACCATTTTCACATAATATTCCCATATTCTAGGATAATAATACCCAAGTATTCACAAAAGGTAGAATTGCATTCGTTCCAGTGGATTTTTTTTTCTTTGCATTTTCAGGATTCCTTAGTTAAGTAAGCTTTCATTGTGAACAGAAGCTACAAGAAATATTGTGGTGAATGAAAACTACAACATGTATTGTGGTGAAAGAACAAATATAGCATTTTTTAAACATATATTTTAAGGCAGAGGACAAAGTATAGTGTCATAAACATAGTTTATACCTTCGCTACAATGTTAATAACTGTGGAAACGCATCATCACCATCTGTGAAAACGGTTCATCGTAAGATCTAAATATCAGTGAGCTTTTACAGGAAGTTTTGGAGCGTAAAGTGCAAGAAAGACTTTATCCCTCAAAGAACTAACTTTTCTTATTGATTAATGACTCAATATCTCAGAGCACAGTTCAGTGCTTGTATGATACCTACAAAGAAGACTAAAGCTGTCCTTAAGGCAAAGGCTGGACTTACTTCTTATTAGGTCCTTGATACTGATATATTACTCAGTGTCTTGGTTAGTTCATCAGTGCCCTGAGGTTAAAACATGGAAATGAGGGCCGAGAAAGGACAACTTTCCTTTCAGTTCTGGTCAATTGTAAACAGGCCAGTTACTTTAATCATACAGTAGTTTTAAAATGACTTAATAACATGATGTAATCAAAACTAGGTCTTTCTAGTATCTCTATCTCTGTTTAATTGCTGGCACAACTATAATCATTTTAATTAACTTGAACATAAAAGATTACTTGAGTGGCGACATTTGATTTCTGAAAAGAGAATGAGAGTCTGTGTTCTCCAGGAACATGAATATTTCATCCTATGAAAGAAGGGAGGAACGTAAAGCGAGGTAAAGGAGAATTCACAAGGTGCTTGGTTAAAGAGAAGCGAATAATCTACAAAGGCACTCGTGATAAACACTTTAGCAATTTCACACTGGAAGAGTCTTCCAAAAAAAAAAAAAAAAAACTCCCTAATGAAATTTAAGCAATGAATCCTGAGACAGCCGAGCTTATCACTTCCCTTCAATTACCCTCCACCAAATTGCTTTCCATTCAAGGCATGTTGCCCGATTGCACTTTTTTAAACGGAGCACAGTCTAAAGTTCATTTTCAACAGCGTGAAGACAGGCTCTGGAGTACCTGACTGCATATGAGCCTTGGTTCAGACACTAAGGGCATGAAATGCTACCTATTAAAACCTCCTGAAATACAAGATACATGAGAGGCTCTAGGCTAAACAAAGTCCAGCAGATGTACTGTATGCATACATAAGTCGATACATAAGCAGCTGACATGGTGTGGTTAACAGATATTTCACTTTCACAACTTGAAAGGAATTAACAGCATATTCATGCGTTACATTTTGCCTTTTGTGTAATATTTGGGATTGACAACCAGGGTCGTGAGACAAAATTGAAAAATAAGTATAAAGAATTACAATAAAGCTGAATTTTGAATATTATAATCATAAGCAAAAGTGTGAGTCTCTCTAAGTCAGTGGTTTGTTTCTCTGACCCATCCATCTCAAATCATGTAATGAAAATATGTCTTTTATAAACTTTAAAGGTCCACCAGTGGAAATATACCATATTGATTCATTCTTCTAGTACAGAGATTTATCCTTACAGTAATTCCAGATTTTATAATATATATATTTTTTAAACTAAAAATCTTACAAATAAATTCTTAATTATTTTAAATACCATTAATAAAATAGTATAATATAATATAATATATAAACATGCAGTTATCATACATTTAATAATAATAAAAAAATGAATTCATATTTATTTTACTTATTATATTTATGGTTGCAAAGGGGCCTGGAAAATGTATGTAAATATTCTGCCACTTTGCGGTTGTAATATCATAAACTTTATTTTCTAGTTCCTGAGATTACAGCTGTATTATTATTTACACCCAGCTGAGACAATAATATTTAAATATGTTTTTCATATAATGTTTTTTCATAATATAATATTTTTGTATTATAGTATTTAAAAATAATAATGTTTTGTCTCTAATGAAAATGTATTTTCTTCAATCAGAATGGTGGGAAATAAGGAAGGATAAAAGAATCGAAAAGTTAATAAGAAGTTAATAAGAATCATTAATAATTACAATTATTGAATTAATGCATGATAAATGACATTTTAGTAAAATAAATAATAATAATAATAATAATAAAAAAGTTGATCCCACTCAGCAATAATAAACATAATATTTAACATTAGATTCAAATATATTGAATATAATTAAGTGACTGAACCTTGACAGGATATGCTGCAAACAGAGACTTCCCATGATGCACCACAGAGTAAGGAATCCATAAATGGCCAGATGACTTTCTGGGTTATTTAGAGTTGTGTTTCTGTGATTCATATTCTCTCTCTCACACACAAACACAAACAGATGGAGAAGAAGAGAGCGAGAGTGTGTGTGCATGTGTGTGTGATTGAGAATGCAGGAGAGAGGGGAAGCAGAAAAGATTAATTCAAAATGACTTGCTTTTGCGCTGGTGCAGGAAAGCAGCAGCATTACAAATGAAAGTGGATTTTGTATGCTAGATTTAACCTTAAATGGTTTCGCCACGCGCCGCTATCATCTCTGACAATTTCACAGGGAGGGTCAACACCTAGTCTCCTTTCTCCCAACAGGAAATTTTATTCTCCATAGACAAATTTTCCTCATGTACATGTCCTTAATAGCACTCAGCAGGTGACCCCTATTCCTCACGTCCTACTCTACCATAACAGAGAGAAAATGCTGCTCGACCCAGAGTAGATTTTGCATTTAAAGGGACAGTTCACTTAAAAATGAAACGTATGTCAATATTTCCTGATCGTCGACCATTCAAAACCTAAATGACTTCCATTCGTATGCAGTCAAAAGTTGTTTTACTGTTTATTGTTTATTATAAATTTTATTTATATTTTTCACATTTTTTTTCGTACACTGAAACGCCACATTGTCTTTAAATGCATGTGTAAAAACATTGCATTGAAACCTCTTAATTTGTTTTCATAAAGACGTGAAAGTCATAAAGGTGATATAATTTTAATTTTAGGAGAAACCTTCAGCGATGTAGCAACTACAATAGATTATGAAAGTGTGTTAAAGTAGATAAGATGGAGAATTTTGTTATTTTTTTTTTACAAATCATATCAGATAAGAACATATTGATTTTTTTCAATATGATTTTTTAATCTCATTTTTGCTTTTGTTTATGTTGTTCCCTGTAGTGATTGCTACATTTTTACAAGCTCTAAATATATTTGTGTGTGTGTGTGTGTGTGTGTGTGTGTGTGTCTGTGTCAAGTGGAGATTATAAGACTAATTTCAGAAACCTCCTTCTGGGTTATCCACTCCTCTGATTACTATGTATTACTTGCTGAGACTCACTGTCCCGTTGCTCTAATGCACTTCCACAGACTAATAACACATCAAAGTAAAGCCCTGAAGATACTCAGACACGTAGAGTGTGCCGTTATCCATTTCCTGTACCAGAGGACATCATCTGATTCTCAGTGTGTTTTATGTTTGTCTGTGAGCATGTACCTGCATTTATGATCAAGTTCAAAAAAAGACTAGGTTTTACTGAATATAAATATTCATGCTTTTATGGTAGATGCAATGTTTGTAACATTATTTTCTTTTTTTTAATATGTTGTCTGTCTTACAGATACATACATGCATGGTCTACACAAAAGCATTAAGCAGCACAACTGTTTTCACTGATATTAATAAGAAATGTTCAAATCAGCATATGAATGCTTTCTGAAGGATCATGTAACACAGAAGACTGGAGTAAGGATAAATCAGTAAAATAAGTACTGTAAGCTGAAAGTAATGATTATAGTGAACGTGTAGTAACCATGGTTTCAGTTTTTAGCGTATTGAATGTATATTCACAATTTTACTACAAATATCTTGGTTAAGCTATGGTTAGTGTAGAAACACCATGGCTAATTTGTGATTACCACAGTGTAACCATGGTTTTTGTTTGTTTGTTTTTTTAGCAGTAAAAGCTGTTAATTATTGTAATTGGTGTACGATTTGTATTCAGACATAAAAACACTGTGATTCCACACACTTAGTTCTATAATTAGAAATACACAACATGTTACTATATAAATATATATTAATATATAACTGTATATTAATTGGGACATTTTTGCTATTAAGATGACTGGGAAAATTTACCTAAATTTACACCTTTCTTTGACCTTTACAAGAGGTCAAAGGGTCAGTGTAGTGATTCATGAATGAAAAAATACCACATTTATGATTATGATGAGCATAAGTGTAAATACAGTGAAGCCAAAAAGAAATGTACTCCAAAGAGAATATGTAAATAAGGCACTGTGTTTATATAAACAAATTTCGGGAGGAGCACACGCAGGTAATTATTAGCCCCTTCATCGCCACAATCCAATCTCTCAGTTATCTCATCTTCCTAACAGATCACTCGCCACTCCCTATAAATAACCTAAATTCCTTCTCCTTGTATCTCAATCTCAGTATCCCTCCTTCTCCCCAGCTCCTCCTTCAGTCCCTCTCCTGGGGGGAGCACTCAGGGTTAGGACCAGGCCATCCGTCTCTATCCTCCCCATGCCCATTAGGGCTGTTAACCCTAGAGCTCTCGGCAGCCCTCCTAACCCTGAGTCTTCTCCCCGGACAGCTCGCCAAACTGGCTTCACATATTCATTATTATTACCAGCTAGTTCGAACTTGTGAAAATAGTGTTAAAAATAAACACCTTAATTAAAAAAAAAAAAAATACTGCCTATAAAAACCCTTATTCAAAAAAACAAAACAAAAAACATTCAATTAACCAGGAAGTTTTTATGGGTTTTTATAGTCTGAGCAATTACTTGGAAACTTTGGATAGTTTTCAGGTTTCTGAATGAATGAATTCAGGAAAGAGCAGTGGAGAGGTGAAAATGGCAGGATAACATAAATGTAATAAGTGCTGATGATTAAAGTAACCAATTCATGAGGCATTTCTCTAAAAAAAATAGGTATAGTGTTGATAACATCAAAAAAACAACGTCCAAGCAAAAAAAACTACATTTAGAAATTATATCTGCCAAGTTAAACAAAATGATAAATCGTCATGTCTACAGTATATTCATATCAAAATATGGCAACTGAAAGTCCCATGGCCTATAAAAAAATAAAGTAAAGTAAAGTCCTTCCTGCAGCCCAGTACCAGAGATGTGTTTCCTCTAAAATACACCAAAATGAGCTAAAGGCATAATCTGTGTCTAAAGCTAATGTAATACTTATTTTAAAACATTTATTGTCTCTGTTTTTGCTATTATTCAGAAAAGTAGGAGTCCTAAAAAAAATACAAAGACAATTTAAGAAGTCAGTGAGCCTCAAATGATCCCAAAACTAATTTAAACAACTGTCTGAAATTTGATTTGGCATCACACCATGTGGTCTCGAAACACTGTCACAAAGACAATTACATTTTTACGCAGACTACCGTCATCTACATTTGCAGAAATAATGCCCTTTCCAGTAGAATTAAATTATATCAAACTGAATAGAACTGAACGACACTGAGTGAAATTCAGCTGAGACGAGGGAGTAACACATATCATAACATCCTGGATGTTGAGGTGTGAGCGGTGCTGTCAGTCAACACACTCATACACACACATACACACACCTGCACGCGCTCTGCAGCCACGTCCCTGAGGAGCAGCGTAAGGAGAATCGTGCTTACCTGTCTGTCTGTGGCTGAGTGGCTGCTGCTATGGGGCCAGGCTAATGTTTTAAGTAATGGCTTTTGAGAGCTGACAGATCGCTGGTGTTCAGGCTGCTCTGGGAGAACAGAGCACATCCATCACCTCGCCATAATGCGCCCACCCTTCAGTCACTATCACAAGCGCTGCTATTAGCTTCACAAAACCTCGGAAATACTTCGACAGAAATGACACCCTCACATGTCAATTAATTACAAGGATTTTTCTCTGTCTAATTAAGACGCTGACTGAAGGATTGGAGACTGTGGGAATTACAGGTGGATTTTTTCTCATTTCAGATCAGCGAAACAAAAAAAGCAATAAAATCTTCAGAAAGTCAGACAATGATCTTGAAATATAAAACAACTGTGAAGCTAAAGAAAATACACTCATTATTTTCCTCCTTGTCATGTCATGTATGTTTCTAATATCTTTGTTGCATACTGTATGTGAATGTTTAGCAAAAGTTTTTCTATTATTTCATTTTTATTTTTACTTTTTTTTTTGTCATATAAAACATATTGTGGGCAAAAAGAGGCTGTGAACTTTGATCACCTGGTGTTTACCACAGCTGGAATTCATTTAAGTATTCATTAAAAAAAATAATAACCATTAACATTTAGGCTATTTAATTTTTATAAATGTTTTATATATATATATCAAATAAATAATAATAAGGTTAATAAAACATTAAGCATTTATGAAAATGAATGAACAAAAGAATAAATGAATGATTTGCTATTTAATAATAGAAGAACACTAATAATAAGAATACTTACTGATAAATAAATCAATAAATTAATGAATGAATTATATTCAATACTGTAAATTTTAAATAATTATAACAACACTAATAACAAGAACCCTAATAGTATGCTAATAGAAATAGAAATTAAGAAAGAAGCAAACAAAAAAGATGATGATGATGATGATGATACTGATACTAATAAAGAAATAAAATCATGAAAATAAATAAGATAAAATAAATACAATATAATAATGATAACAGGCTAATTAATGAATAAACAAAACAATTGTTAAAACAAATACAATTTAATAATACTATATATTAGTATTTACTTTAAATAATACTTAAATAATAATACAACTTTTTTTTTCCATTTGTGCACAAATGGTCTCTTTCCTCACTCTCTCTCTCTCTCTCTCTCTGTCCTTAATTCACTCACACACACACACACACACACACACAGTTTGCCTTTCACACAGAAAAGCAATATTTTCAGTTAGTGTAAATCTCAGAATAAACTGAACTGTACAAGTAGCAATAGTACAATAAAAAGTGATGAGAGCAGAGAAGATAAGTACACAATAAAAGAAAGTGAATTGCTCTTCGTAAATAAATGAATAAATAAACAAACAGAATGAATATTAGCTAGACACATGCTGAAAACTGTCAGTCAGGAGGCCTTAGCCCCAGAATCTACTGTATTGCTATATTCAGCATATCTTCTTTTTTCCTTTGAATGATTTTTTTCGACACCTCGAGCTGGCTGCTTGCCCACACAGGCTGAGGAATAATTGTGATTCTGAAAATCAATAGAAGTGAAATCCAGCAGGTCCCAGCCATGTAATGCAATACTGTCATTCACTGCATGAGGAGTGATAAGCGCTCTGATTGGTCTGTTCCTCTGGTTAGCAGTCATGATACGTTCTCATGCACTTGCCACACACAAGCCTTCCTCATCTCATCTCTGTTTACTTTCTCTCTCCATCTAATTCTAAAATTAAGAATAAGGAGTGTTGCTTAAAAATATATTACCTATTGATTGATAGCCTCAAGATAAGTAAAACTAATTCCCAGAACATAAATGTAACTGTGGCTCAGTAAAATGAACTAGACTGACACACACACACACAAACAAACACAGACCGCAGTTAGTTAGCATACGCAGTGGAGTGGTGAGCCACCTAATGCAAAGCAGCTGAACCGGGCACAGAGTGTAGCTTTGTGTCAAGTTTATGGGATTTATTTTTCATATAGTACAGAAATTGCATCCACATGCCAGCTAACTCACTTTAATAATTACACAAAGGCAACATAAGCAACTGTAATGTCCAAGTTAAATCTTCTCCTGCATTTGAATTAGCTTAAACTGTAACACTGCACATCTTTCCACACAACATGTGTAGACAGGTCATTCAGATAAAAGATGTATGGATGATAGGATTGTTCAAATACACCAAAGAAAGATCATTTGGATGTACACTTTATTTTGTTGGTTGTTTGAAATGTTTACTAATTTTATATATTTAAATTTATACTGGTTTATATATATATATATTTTTTTTTTTTTTTCTTTTTTTTTTTCAAAAGCCTAATATGTTATCCAATACACACACACACACACACACATATATATATATACATAAAACATATTAGACTTTTGAAAATTAGTAAACGATAAGTAAAATATATAAACCAGTACAGTATATAACTATATAAAAATAATAGTAATATTTACTTATTTTAAAAAGTCTTTAGTGCTCACCAAAGATGCATTCATTTTATCATACAGTACAATATAATAAATACAGTAATATTGTGAAATACTCTTGAGTGAGTCTAATATTCAGATCTCCTTATTATAAATGATCAATTATGAAATCAGCATTTATTTCAAATACTATTTTTTGTAAGGTTATAAAAGTTATTTCTGTCTCTTTTCATTAATTTAATGTTTCCTTCCTCAATAACAATATACAATTAAATAATAATAATAAAAAATAATACAATTTTTCAAGTAGATCACTTGAAATTTTAAAAATGTAAATGTGTAGCTACAAATTTGATTAATTTGGCATCACTGCAGAAAATGAAAGTGACTCTTCCCACCAAGAGGATGACGTTGGAGTAAATGTGAAAGAAAATCCAAAGAAAAATGGCGCAAACAGCATGCAATTTCATGTTCAGTAAGTGTAAATAAAAACATGTTTTATATCAATAAAATGCTTAGCATTTATCTCATTGACACTCATTTTAGTCTCAAAAGCATCTTTGAACTTGTGACAGTGCTCCACCTGTAGGCAAAGACAGGTAATTCATTTGAAAGGCAGTAACTGTCCTTAAATGCAACCAGTAGATAATTAGTACCGGTTGTCATCTTGCAACAAAAATATTTTATCATCTGATACGCAGTCACAGGAGGAGATAGTCACTGTCTGCAGCTGAGCTGGTGTTCCTGCTTTACTGTTCATAAAACAGCCAGACTCAACACGCTTTTATATAATACATAAACATCTCTTGTTTTGCAATGCCTCAATTCAGCGGCACAACTATGAATCTGCTTCTCGTTTTTTTGAGAAACAGCAGCAGACGTGCATATAAACATAGTCTGGAAGTGCTTTTGGTGTAATCCATGACTATTGTTGTCTGACTGACGTTTATGGCTCTGAGATTTCTCTTTCATCTCTCTAATTCCAGCCTCTTTAATGCATGAAAGAAACTTCAGAGACCCACAGCATTTTAAGATAGAAGAGAGGTAGGCTGGGGTTATCTGGTCCGTCCTGCCTCTCCGCGGGCTTTGCATGGAGTATTTAGAAATGTTTCTTTCAGCAGACCACACAGCTCCGCGGGGATGCGATTGGGGAGGATGCTACTATATATAGAGAGAAGGGAAAACAGCCCGTTGAGGTTCAGGTCAGTCTGGGGTATAATTTTCCAGATCCAATGCCCTTCTGAGGTTCCGTCCAAAGCTGACCCCTGACCTGTGCGGGGTGACTGAAATTCAGGAGTAGTTTGTGGAGAAAAGAACAGAGACTGTGGTAATAAATCAAACCAACCTTGTCCTGTCTCCACCCCGTGATGTGTCCTTAGCTTGACACTGAGTGCACATGTGTATATCTGTGTGTGCGTGCGTGCGTGTGTGTGGAGTGTGGAGGGTCAGAAGAGGAAACTAGTTTAAAAGCAAAATGTGCAGGGCCATAGACAGGTCAGGATGGACACTTCGTCTTTGGACAAATAAAGAGCACACTAGTGCTAATCAACAAAACCGTTAAAGTCAGTGAAAGAGAGGTGCAAGTATGCTTTGTCAGAAAACATTTTATCAAATAATGAATAGACAGCCAATAAATATTCCCTTTTGTTTGATAGTTTTTAGAGTCACAGGCAATGTTGCGACCGGTAGGATTCATTTTAAGGCACTTTACATTCATTTCGATGGTTTCCAGAAATAGTGATTGACTCTCATACAATTCTAGGTTATTGGTTATCAATGCACACGTGATTCACGGCTATTTACAACGTTACGATTTACAACTATTTACAAGCAGTGGAACTGCTTTTCTTCAAAATACAGCAGCTTTTCTCCTAAAAGGGCTACAGATGCTGGTATTTCACCCTAATATTTTTCTTATTATTAATACTACTACTACTACTAATAATAATGAACATTCTTGTTATATATATACAAACATAAATACATATATCCAAACCTAAAATATACATTTTACTTTATATTTACTAAGATTTTTATATTTCTGGAGGGTTTCTGGATTGGTTCGTTTGAGTTCAATTGGCCACGCCACCCAGAGAAAGGAAAGTTACACTGGCATTTAAATTGGTAATGTATTCTGGGAAATAAGGTGTTCCTCCTGCCTGATCCAGTTTATTCATTAATTACTTGACAATCCATAGTATTTATCACTCAAAACAAATCTATTCAAATATACACATAGATATAGACAGCTAATGTGAACCATGTTTAAACATGGTCAGTCTCAGCCATTCTTTGTCATCAACAGATGAGCTTTTCCATTCATTGCCGTGGAATGGCCGGCTCATCGTGTTAAATCAGCAGTGGTTTGTGTCATAGTGCTTGCTGTTAGAAAGCAGTTGGCAAAGAGCAACGCCCTTAGCACAGGTTTAAACCACTTGCTGAATTAAGGTCACCTTTAGACGTCAATCCCACAAAGACAATTCATCATTCACCAGCCTCGTGCTGCTATCCCCACACACACGGCCATAACCATGCATGAGTCAAAGGTCATTCCGAATCTCGTTCTGACTGCCAAAAGGGTCAATCATGCAGTGTTGCTTGCGTTCCATCGCACGTTCGGCTCATCTCAGCAGTGATTACGGCACAATGTCTCCAGAAAATCCTGTTTCTCCAATTATCTGGTGCAGAACTGCTGATGGTACCATTTACCTACAGAAGTGCATTTACATAATGCAGATATCCTTAACTGCAATACGGAGGCACTTCATGAAACTCATAGAGTTGGGATAAATGGACTGTGGCACTGATGTGAACACACGTCTATTAAACAGCGGATATGAGTGTGTGCGCCATGGGAGGAGGGCAGATTACATTGCTTTGCACACTAACTATACAGCCCTGGGCTCTATCTCTCCCTCTCTCCTCCCTCTCACAGACCCCACCGCTCCTCTTCATCACTTCAGAGCTTAACATCACTCAGCCTTAACACACTTCACTGACACTAACTCACCACCCAAAAATCAAAGCCTATCCTGAAGGGGGAAACATTGACAAAAATATATATCAAAACAGACGCTTTCCTTATTTCAGATTCAACCAATTTTAATCCATTTTAATGCAATGAACTAGAACAGAGAAGCTGCGTTCGTGAGATAGGTCACACTTCAGTCGAGGGCTAACGTGACGTTTTATCATAACAGGACAATCTTGATTGTATCGCTTCAGTACTTATTAATTTAAGGACCTCAAGAGACTGATTAAAGGCCGTTTTTGTTTAACCCGTTTAAAGAGACTGACAGGCAGCGTGTCAAAACGTCTCCGTTGGGACCCGGGTCGGGTGACTAACGGGTGTTCTAGTGGTTTCTGAAGCGTAGGTGAGGTTTAATGTACTAAGGGGTGAGGATTTTTACTTGAACCATTTCACGGCATCTCTCCGCCGATCATTAGACACAAGAGGTTTAGCTCAGACCTTGAACACAGCTTTTGCAATGGAGTCTTAAATGGAGTGGATGTAGCTGGCTGAGCAGCTTCTACAACACACTCATCGGGGTTAAAAACAGCTGAGCCGGCTGAGGATCGTTCCATCCTCATGTGTATTAATAACGAGTTACATCTGTGCGGCTTGTGAAGATAATGAATCTGTGCATCCATACAGTTCTGGTGCACAATGTATATATGCAGTTGTCCTGGAAACATAAAGCGCACTTAGAAGAGCATGTCTAGATGATTCATGTGTGTAGTTTCCAAAAGCTGCAACTTCTTTCTAGGCAGTGTGGCATTTTAAATATATACCTCCCAATCTGTGCAATGCTGGACACAAAAAATCTGATCAATCTTATCCATGCTAATAAACTCAAATATTTAATTGAGATGCATGTCGATTTAAAGGAAAACGAATGTAAGATCATACACTAAAATGGTTAACTAACTGTATGCATGTTACTTCACCAAATATGTAAAAGAAAATATATCTTAAAGAAACAATAAACGTTTTTTACTGTAAAGTGTAATAAAAGTATGGACAAATAAAATTTATTTCATATTTAAAGTAACTAGTTTTGAGTATAAATCACATTTAGTGAAACTTAGTTTCTTATTTTTTTTCAGTGATGTACATTGGAGTGTTGTATGTCGTTTAGTTAATATGCATTATATTATTTTATGGTCATGTGCGTTACTCTGATAGGGTTTAGTGTTTGTGATTTCGCAATTGCTGGAGAGAGCAATTATTTAACTTTACGTTATCACGTGACCCTTAAATGCCCATCTGTATTATTATTGTTACTCAAACGTATCATTTTTAACGCACCTGTATATAGTTAAGCACTTTCAAATATCGTATGATAAATGATAAAGTTCCAGCAACAACCTGTTCTACTTACTTTACAGTGTAATTTTTTTTAATCATATAAAGGATAGCGAAAACACTAGGCTGATAAAAGAAGCGTGTTTGTGTGGACACATGTAAAGACGGTCTTGTTTAACTGGCTGGTGTGATTCGCTCACACACGGCCGCGCTGTTCTGCTGTTATCAGGGTCAGGACGAACTGACACACACAAGAGGCTTAAACGTGAAATACAGAAGCCAAGTTCAACTCTAATACTCGAAGCTGCGGACAGGCCTCGCAGCTGACAGGCGGATGGAAATCCACAGCCACCGGCCTCAATTCGCTCTTAAACTGTCACATTTTTTGCCCTTCCAGTGATTATGTCTGATCTTTGGGTATTATTCAAATATTTCGTTATAGAACAGGACTATTCGTGCTTTTCCTGCGCTCAACATATATGAACATAAACTCACATTGTGTGTGGGGTCTGTAAAACACACACACACACATATATATATATATATATATATTTCTTTTTGTGTGTGTGTGTGTGTGTGTGTGAGTGCTAGGCGGTAGAGGTCGGGCTGCGCTGTCCATGGTCCTGAACTGCTTTATGGACACAAGGAGACTTCATAAAATTCAGTGTGTGTTACTGTTGTGTGGCATCTTTAAAATATAACACGCGGTAAAAGTATAAGAAAAAACACATGTAGACGATCTGCTGTCAGTTAAATGGTTTCAACAGACACAATCTGATCAAATGAAAAATAAACGCGCCTTTCAAACATGCCTGTGGCATATTTACTCGCTTTAAAAAAAAAAATCTTGAGTTTGACATCTCGTTTTTAAATGTTCTGACAATTTTTTTTTAAATACAATGACGTTAAAATTACATGCATTTTGTTAAAATAATAACTGCACTGAAATAAATCGGCTGTACATACTAATAATGGCGAATGAGAGATAATTCCTGTCATGTAACCAGTTCTAAAATGACTAAAATTACACAGCACCCCGACCAGGACAAAAGTTATGCGGAGAATAGAAGAATGGAAGAATTGCAGTCAGTGAATTATTTTACAGCGGCATTTTAAGCAATGAATCAATCTTTTGTGTTTTGTGTTTTTGTTTTAATTTAGGTGATGTTAAAAACTTTTTTCTTTATTTGTGTGCATCAGTGTGTGCGCGCACGGCATCTCTAAAACATTTAGTAGGCTAAAAATTTAAAAAAAAAAATATACATTACAGTTTAAAATAGTCATATTTATTTAAAAGGCATATTTTACAAAACTAAACTAAAAACAAAAAAAAATCCACATAAACACCGCTGACTAAACAAAAGCAAGATTAAAATGCAAAGTATAGATGTATCGATCTTAATTTACATACATTTAAAATGTAATATAAGATTATCACATTTAATTATGTGGTCACAGTAGGCTACGCTATCTAATTACGACGTAGTCTATTCTCTTTTCTTGATTTATTTTCAATAAAGTGATTAGCCAATTTGTAGAATGTAGTTTGTTGTAGACATGGTTTGAGTGTGTATTGAATAGTGGAAATCAAAGAGACTCTCATCAGGGTGCAGGGCTGTCACCGCCGCTTCGTTTCCGCAGCTATTTTCATTTGTTTTGGCGCCCCCGTGAGGCCGAACACCGAAACGCAGCCCTCGCAACTGGCTGTCGATACCAGAAACAGAGGAAGGTTTTGTCTGCGTAAGACGCTCTTTTGAAAATTAAGATCATTGTGTTAAGTAAGCTCACATGATCCGAACGTTTTTATGCACGACTTAAAAGTCTCTAGATATCAAAAATAAGGGCATAAAAGTTTTTTACGACCCTGAAACCATAGTTATAAAGTGAAAAACATCGCATAATGCTATATATCACTCCTGTCATTCCGAAGTGACACGGTTTAATCTGATTCTCATTTAGACACACGAGCATATTCTACAATTAACGAGTAATACAGGTAAAAAAGAGAGACTCTTACCAGGTAGACAGCCGGAGTGAGGAGAAACACGGCACACCAACACGTCGCCCGCATCCTCCCTTATCTCAAACTTCCACTAATTTCCCTGCGCTGTTTCTTTTGTCTGTAAGGAACATAGATCCACTTGGTATCCGCTTTAGACCTTTAGCCTAGGCAAAAATGACACTATAGACCCCATGACCACAGAATAGGCTTTAAACTTGGACACAGATAAGGGAGAGAGAACAAATGAACGGTTACATAGGCATTAATCCAGTCAAGGAGTGAAGCACAGTCATATTTCATTAAGATGTCATGGGAGATGGTCGCTTGTCTTGCTGCCTGGAGTGACTGCGGCGTAAGTCCTCTTAGAAACAAGGACAGAGGCTTTTCACGCGCGCGCTGTCACTCAGCGGTGGCTTTATATCGCGCGCTGAGAGCCACGCGCGCCGTACTACATCCGGAGAGCAGCTCAGAGGGGGTGGGACGAGAGGAGAGTGGAAAAAAAGATTAGAGAACCGGACGAGATTGGTCCGAGAGACGACGGGATCACACGATTCCCAGGACTTAAAAGAGACTCGCAGCCCACCGGAGAAGCTTTTTTTGCGCGTTTTCGTACGCGATAGACGACGCAGTTCGAGGAGAGCCCCACAACTCTACACGGACATTATACGCTATTGTTCTATCAAACTGAACTCACCTGTGATTTTTGAGTTAAATTTGACTCATGCTGACAACCATGTCCTCCTGATCGCAAAGCATTCGATTAAAATGTATATTCTGATAGAAATAAATAATATATTGTAACATAATTTGCGTACAAATATATTTAAAATAATTGTTACATATGTCATTCTGCTGTCTGTTAGTATACGAACAGTTACAATTTATGTCTCAAATAAATTAAAATGACACAAATAAGTTAATAAATATAAAAATAAATACAATTCCATTAATTCCCATTTTTGACAAACTATTTTTAATTTAAGCATTAGTGATTTTGCAAGCAGCTAGATCATAAAATTGTCAACTTTGATTCACAGATTAAACTAAATTAAACTTTCCACTGATGCATAAGATTCAGAAAGATCAAAGGTGAAAGATCATTAAAGGTTGATCTGACCTATACAGTAAACATCACAGATGCATTATTATACTTTTATTATTATTATTATTATTTTTTATTTCTTTAGATATTAGTCTGTCTCCAATACCCAAATTATAAGGAATTTATAGTGCATCCTTTACCAAAACTAGGTCGAAATTAGTGATCTAGATAACATTGCTGCCTATTGTTGGATATAGGTAAGAAGGATTCAATGATATATTTTGAGGGGGCCTGGGATTAACGGCAGGCTCTCTTGAATAGAGTCTAGAAATGCCTGTGTGAAAAAAAAACTATGAACCAGCAAATGCTGACGGTGTGGATTTTTTTTTTTTTTTTTTTTACACAGCTGTCACTATGCATGCATGTAAAAAGAAGAAAAGCAGGAAGAAAAAAAGCAGCAGGGTCTGACTCTATAAATCTGTGGCGGTCTCATTGCTACAGCACGATGGCAGTCTGAAGTGTCACTCAGGCAGTAACTCAGGCAGCGGCTGAAATGGGATGAGCTGTGAATGGCTGTGGTGGCCTTCAGAGTCGTAGCATGCAGCAAATCGGCCTGCAGGGATGTATCATCCAGGCCCAGCACAGCTCTACAGAGATGCAGTACTGAGCATGGGTGAGAGGACATTGCTCACAACCAGCTTTTGGAGCAGAATGCAGAGCATATGGCCTATTGATGTTAAAGCCCGGGGTTAATAACTTCAAATAACCCGAGAATGCTGAAGGCCACATTACTGAGGCCTGTAAAAGACCTGAAGTATATACTTGACCTCTCTGCTCAGTCAAGTCCACAGGAACAGTAATTAATGACTTGAGGGCCCATTCAATGCTAAATTCATTTCTTACTCATCAGTTCCGGCGATCATCTTTTGAAACAAAGCACTTTTGTAATTTTAGCCTTTGTTGAAGTGAAAAAGGTACTTGTGACTTTACATCTCACCTATATGATTTTCCATGATTGTGATTTTGATTCTCACCATTTCAACTGTTTATCACAGAAATGTAAATTTATGTCTCAAAAATTCAGTTTCATATTTAACAAATGCAATTTAGTATCTCATAAATGCATTTTTACATCTGATAATTGCAACTTTGCATCTTGCAGCTCTAACTTGGTATCTCCCAACTGCAGTTTTATATCAATGTTGTGGCTTATCTTGCAAACGTGACTTCATGTTTCATAAATATGAGTTTTTAGGTCTTGTATCTTGCAAATATAGAACTTTATCTCCCAACTGCAATTTTACATCTCTATTGCGACCTATAAAATGCAACTTCCTGTCTCACAAAAGCAACTTTACATCTTGCGAATGACATTAAGATTACTTAAGATCTCAAAGCTGCAATTTTATATCTCATAATTGTTATATCTTAGTTTGTGATTCAGTTGTGATTTATCTCAAAATGTGACTTATGTCCCAAATGCAACTTTATATCATATAAATGTTATTTTATATTTTATAATTGCAGCTTTGTATGTTGACAACACAACTATATCACCATATCTCAGTTGTGATTTATCTCAAAATGTGACACAAGTCGCAAATGCAACTTTATATCTTATGAATGTGATTGTATGTTTATAATTGCAGCTTTGCACATATATCTCAATTGCATTTTTTTTAATCTCTGCTGCTATTTCTCTCAAAACTTGAGTTTTTGTCAAGAACGCAACATTTAATCTAACAACCGCAATTTTATATTTCATTACTGCAACACAATCCAGCAACACAGCTTCATATCTCAGAATGTGACTTAATGCCACTTCATTTGCTTGCTTTTTTTAATACTCTTCTTCTGTTTTGTGGTATCCGTATGTTGGGTTGTCTCACCAACTTTGAATAAGTTTGATTAGAACATACGTTCACACGTTCAGGGTTAACGCATGAGACTTTGACGCTCAAATCCATCAGAAGGGACACCTGCTGACAATACACACTCTCTCTTCCTTCTAATCACGAGGTCAAGTGGGTTTAATTTAACACAGCCTACCTTTGGTCCTCTCTCACTCTCATTCACATTCACTCAAACCATGTAATCTACCACAGAGAACAGCAGATTATAGGGTAGAGACTTCCATTTCCGAACGGTTCAGTGGAAAAGAAGCGAGGGATAAAGACAGGGAAAGACAGATAAAGAAAAGGAGGAAGAGGAAGATTGAGCCAGCTGAGTGACGCTGGCAATACACTGCTGTGGCATGGCTCAGCTGGCATGGCTGAATGCCTGATTGTGTGGGCAGATGTTTCAGAGAGAAGGGAGCAGACCCCATAGGGGCTGCAGTGACACAATAGGGAGGCTTTCAATTAGGCCAAACTCAGGCGCTCTTATGCCAGGTGCCAGCGGCCAGGTGTTATCTTACGCCACAAACCATTGCCCGTGCCTTCTTGTACATTACAGATATACTGTATATTCATCCCATAAGCCGCAGTACTGATTTAAAGTGTGTATGTGTGTGTGAAACCGAGAGAGAGAGAGAGAGAGAGAGAGAGACTTTTCATGTCGAGCTAAGTTGGTGCAGGCTGGTGGTGGCTGCCAGCATGGCTCATATGAGTGCTGGAGCGGGCGGACCCCGAAGGCACTGACAGAGACAAATGCGGGATCAGAGCACCGGTCGCAGGATGCAGCTGGTGCGCATCAAGTGCTTCCGCATGGCAATTAAACTGACGGCTGGACTCGAAGACACGGCCAGACTGATACTCGTACACAAAGTCCACTGCATCTGCATCTCAGAACGCCGCACACAATCAGGAGGGTTAATGACTCCGATTATGGTGAATTACAAACTCCTCTCTTTAAACAATAACAAATGTCTCACTGCTGCAGACGGCAAATGTTGTTTTTTTAAATTTCAATATGCTCTTGAGTTTTTCATTTCAACAGCAGGGGCCTTTTGATGAAGTTTCAACAACTTTCATGAGAAACAAAAAGGTTTTAATGAAGTTTCGCATCTCTGCAGTCTTTCTTAAAGGGATAGTTCACCCAATTATGCTCTGCAGAACAAATAGGAACAACCAAGCTCATGGTGATGGAAGGAATATGAGATTATATTTATCTTGTTGCATTTGGCAGTAAAACATTTGTGTACCTTTACAGAGTTATTGCATTTCTCCAATAAGCGTTGCATCGCAAAAGCACTAAAATATAGAGTTTGTCCAAAGGTTTTATCATATAGCCTACATCAAAAATACGTTTTGCAAGTGAATGCGGAACGCAAAAGCTTTGCAGGGCAGTGCAACTGAAGCTTTAAAGAGAATGCAGAACCCTTGAAATATTTTCTTTTTCTCATCTAATTTTATAGTCATCACAATATCTCTTTAGGAATATTATTTTTAAATAAATTATTTTTTCATACATACATTGAGAGTCAATGGGGGACATTAGATCCAATTGACTTGCACTGAATAAAACAAAAAAAAAACAACAACAGTAAGACATTTTAAAAATGATCTTCATAGGTGTGTAATAACATAAAGTTAAGAAAAAAGCATGAACAAAGTATTAATTTTTGAGTGAACTGTCTCTTTAAGCTTCATCCCAGCATTTGAACATTTGGCACAGCAATCGCAGCGTCTTCAAATCAATCATGAGCTGTAGTTTTAAGACTCCCTAAAGTGCAACTTAATGGTGTAATGGAGTCCGGGCTTGATTTATCTGCTGAAGATTATCACTGTTTCTCAATGTTGGATCAAAAGTGAACTTCCTTCCTTCGCTTTGGAGGTAATATTGTGGGAATCCTTTCCTGTACCTGATGTCAGTTCTGCTTAATCAAATTTGCGCTCCATCTTGATAACTCGGAGGTTGGGACAAAGTCATCGGATTGAGGTAGCCTTGCACTGGGACTTAATTGATTAGGTCAGTCTGTAAGTCTTCCTGCTTTTAGCTGAGGAATTCAATTGGAATGAGGGCCAAGAGACATGATTGTGATAATTACTGATTGGGTAATGAGGACTGAAGACTCCCAGAGGCCTCAAGCCATGATTATAATCATAGTAGCATTGCGACCCTGTTGATTAAAGCCAGATATGACTTTAACAAGCTGAGGACAGCGGGATGACTACTATTAAAACAAAAGAACATCCTACACTTTAGGCACTGTCACTTTGTGTCTAACTCTATGGGATGACCTACAAAAGTGAGATCTTCTGAATCTTTTCTCTGATTACGTGCAATTGTACTGTCGGAAATTATACAGCCGAATTAGGAAACATCATGTCTTCTAGAAAACATTAAAGGATTTGAATGTTTTGAACCATCTGGAGCACTTTCACTTTTCTGCATTGGTGGAAAAACAAATCGGCTTGTCAATCATCGAAACAATTCAGTCACACTGTCTTGTAGCGACATCTAGTGGTGTAAATTAATAATGAGCAATCCAGTAAACGATTGCAGGATGTTTGATTTCACATTTTAAGTATTTAATGACAGGTACGCTCCGTTACAGATGCGATATCCCATTTATTCATCTATATCTTGATGATTAATAACGTGTTACTATCCTATATTACTTGTCAGTATAGTAATTCTACAAATAAATCTCGCGGCAACATTCTATCCAACATACTCCATCCTCTACTCATTCATTATGACAAATTCATATTCACGTCCCTGTCGTTATTCATTTGGATTCATCTATATATGGGTAGCTGACAAATAAAAATTAGACCGTGTCATATTATTAAAAAATAAAAAGTAAAAAAACTTAACATACACATAAGAAAAACCTTCATTCGTAGGGTTACAAATAACACGAGAGGTTTGTCTTCAATGTTAAGAGTTTGACGTTGATACAACAACTCGGCCCTATGACTAAATGTAAAAGTTTTTAACCTGTTGTTACTAGCAGGTGAATGACACAGTAAAAGTATACTGAAATGTGATTGGCTTAAGTGGTTGCTGTTGATAATGATTGGTTATGAATTAGCGGTTATTAAGTTGGTGTGTGTTTGAAGCGGATTCTTTTTCCTTTTTTTCTTTTATTTTCTTTTCCTTTCCAAAAAAAAGATAATTTGTAACATGTTAGCTTTTAAAATTCAATACATTGGTATAGGTGACATATTTGATATTTCATATTTGAATAAAAGTCTCTAATGCGACTAAATTTGGTTGATTAAAAATATACCAAACAGTTGTAATTTAATAAATCATGTTGAGTAATTAGAACAGTTGTGCTGCTTCATTTTTATTTATGTATTTATTTATAACTAGAAAACAACACCGCAACCGTCTCTGTTGTCTTTTTGAGCAATGCATCCGTTTTGACATCATTCACAGACATTGTATAGCAATAACTGTGACACTAGTTATGTGCGCATAACAGATAAGGTTACACTTTATTCTAATGTGTCCTTGTTACAGTATAGTTATGTATTTAAGTAATGAGTGATATTAATTAACTACATTAAATGGTATAGGATTAGGGGATCGGCTAAGCACAATTATTTGCACATAATTGTGCATATATAATTGTTATTATAATAGTAAGTCACATGCGTAACAATAACACGTAAAGTGTTATCTTAGATGATACTGGCATTTTCATGTTACAGACCCATCAGTGACCCCCTATTTGGGTTTAGATTTTACCATGAACTTGCTGCCAATTTTTTTTTTTTTTTTTTAGAAAGCTAAAATGAATTTGAAACTAAAATGAGCCACACGTACTGCTATGTTTTTTTTCTTGTTTATTATCAGCAATTCATCAGACACATATAAACAACCTGTAGGAAAAGAAGAAAGCAACATTTTCACACAGTAACTTGGTTCGCCCCAGCGAAGATCAGCAACAATAGACTCTCTCTCACACACACACACACACACACACACAAACATCATCATGCACACTTGGAGATGTTTATACTAAACACTTTGTGTAGAAAAAAAAGAAATAATAAACAAATGTATATATAATAAAGAAATCATTAAATAAAAGATCATTCATGTATTTACAAATTAACAAAACAAGTATTAACACAAGTAAACATTCCTCTCACCCGTCGCATTTGAAAGCAAATTCAATGATATGCGTTTAGAGATCAATAGCGCCCATAGTTCATTCACTGTAAATATGTTTTTTGGAAACTTATTATACTTATTTGTGCCTTTCTACCCAATTTGTAGAAGGTCGGTGACACTGATGACCATTCAGTCTTATCTGAGTCCACATCTTTGCTACCAATGATGGTGTGCGCTTAGCCTACTTATACGCAGGCTAATGGGATGGTGACAAATAACTTAAACCCTTACAAAATAAATAAATAATAAAGAAATGAAGGAAAAAAATTACAAAACTTATTACACGGCTCTCTGGAATACTCAAGTCCGGTCAATCATCATTTATGGCAGCACTATACCAGACTGGCGCTACTTTCAAGTCAAACGCAACTGGCGCCATCTAGTGTCGCAGTTCCTGTATCACATCACATGTTGTCAGTTTAATTATTACTGTAATGTTGCAGTTTTGTTGTTGTTAGGCTGATCTTTCAGTATTTTGTAACTACCTTTTTTTTTCAGTGTAAGTAAAACTATAGAATTATTTATATTTAAATACAGTTTTAATGTCAAATTATATTTGCCAAATAACCGTGTAATAAGCAGAACAGTGTACAGTAAGCTGGTAATTTTCCCCAGTGTAATTTTAGTATTTTTAATTTTAATTATTAATATTTTGAACTAGCGTTTAATTCATATGGTCCATTTTAGTATTAGTAATTTTGGTATGTGCTTGCCATTTTTATGTTCCTACATAGCTTTCATTTTTATTTTAGTTTTAATTTTACCACTTGAAAATTATGTTAATTCATTATTATTTCCAAACAATAACAATCTAATTTTCCAGTTACCTAAAATGCCTAGAAACATTATAAAGTGATTTAACAAATATATTAAATAGATACATACCAAAATTATAAAAATGTCACAGAATGTTTAACTTTAGTTTCTGGATTATTTCATTTTAAGTTAGTAGCAAAGGCAACATTTGGCTTTAAGTTGTAGCTGTTGTTGTTTTTGTTAATATTCTTCTATCATTTATATTAGAAGTTTATTCTACAATAATAACCAGCTCACTGTACATCATCTCTAACATAATGTCTCAGCACAAACCACAGCTTTTCTTTATTCCAATGAATGAGCTGAGATTTGTTCAACCTCAAATCAGGTCCGTAATAGGTAATAATGTCAAACAAATGTTTCCAAAAGTAATCTTTCAATATCAGAGTACTTTCCGAATCTAGCTGATATGAAACTGCATGCTGTAATTGTGTTAGACAGTCATGTTATATAGCCTAACTGCTTCACACAGACACGGTAAGGTCAGTAAATCAAACGTCATACTGTTAAAAGCGCTCAAATTATGAACACAGAGCCCTTGGAATCAGAGACGAAAGACTGAAACACATGGAAAACTTCACCGACCTGGATCTCTAAGGTGAAAAGAACCACTGAATCATACATGAGTCAATCAGGCAAAGAAAGCAAACACATGGCTGATTGCAGCTGTACATACAACAGAGTCCACAAAAATCTTTTCGATGGCCCCTTTATCACAAACAGGAGGTAACCAGTAAACAAGTATGTATAAACAAACACCAGTGAGTTCCATCAGAAGAAAAAGGGCTACTTTTGTTCTCTCTCGCTCTTTTTTTTTTTGTTAAAGAAACATGTCTAGCACAAGACTGTACATCATCTTGTTTTGCGAGAGGCAGTTTTCTATGGCAATGCTATAAATAAATGTTCATGCTGCACTAATATAGTGCAAAATGGAGCCTGGTTAAAGAAAAGGGGAAAGGCAGGCCAGAGTTCCTATAGGGGGCGCTAGTGAGCCCGTTCAATCTGCAGTCTTTTATCCCTCAATATTGAGCGTTTCTGGGCTGAAAATGCTATTGTGTATTTATTTGTTGGAACATGACACTTCCCAACAGCCACAGACAGTGTACACACTGCAGGAGCTGACAAGAAGTGCGACTAAACAGGAGGAGACGGGCATATTTTGTGCTTTCTCAGCAAAAAAACAAAACAAAAAAAAACGTCCCAATTTCAAAAAGGTCCTGCAACTTTCCTCCCGAAAGACTTAAGTCTATGTTACAGAAAGATGTCAATGGCAGAGAGGTGAAGGCAGACTTCCTGAAGAAGAGTTTATGAAGGCTCTCGTGAAATAAAGTCCAAAAACTTGAAGGAGGGGGGAGAAACGTTATATATAAACACGGATCGAGTCTCTCTCTGAGGTTCCAGTAGCGTCTTATAAAAAGCAGTCGGTGAGTTTGCGTGAGTCTCCTTGTTTGAGGCTTGTACCGATGGCCGACTCTGAAAGGAGGCGAGTATTTGTAGTACGAAGCGAACGTGGTTAGGCTACATGTCAGCGTCGCCATCATAAGCCAGCGTCAGAGGCTTGAGTCTGTTATTCATCTGTCTTCTCTGGGGCTTCTTTGGCTTTTTGCTGTGGGGAAAAAAATTGCTGTTATTACAAAGGAACTACATTTTACTTTAAAAGATGCAAAAAAGATAGCAAGCTTGTTTACCCGGACATGTGAACTAAATCTATAATATATGAAGAGATCTGACCTTCTATTACTATAGTAATGTATAACATTGCACTAAATCTGTTTATTCATATGTTTTATAATTTTGCTATACCGAAATGCCTTACATTTGTGTTCTTCCAGGGCTTTTTTTGTTTTTTTATGTTCATGCACTGCTGCTGGTTGCCATGCATTAGCAAAGGCCTTTTAATCATGCAGTGGATGAATCTAATGTAGCGTATACCAATATAATATTAAATACATCATCCCTGATATTTTACTATCATTGACTAAATATTCTTAAATATTTCAAATGAGTTCTAATATTTTCTTTATAAAGATTTATGACATTTATCATTTTTATTATTTTTAATTTGTTTGTTTTTTGTGAAGATATGTAAAAATTAATTTTATTTTATTTCAATTTTAGTTCAGTAAAAATTAAATTAAAATAGTATGTTTCACTGATAGAGCAAATAGCTGTAATAAAATAAGTTTTTAAATATTTATCTAATTTTATTTAAGTTTTAAGTAATGCAAATGTTTAAACATTAAATATAAATAGTGTGCAATGGATTATTTAGCAACTTTTAATTTAATACTAGGGATTTCCCCGATATGGCATGAAGACAGATGCTAAAAGTTAGTAGTGATTATTAATTATTAGGATTAGTAATCAGCTGCCATGCTAACTTTTACAGGAAGCATAGCTTTAGCAGTGGAGGGAACAGGGAAGTAGCCAGCAGCACGCTTCAGCACACTAAACTCTACAAACCAAACTTACCTTAGCGAATACTATGACACAGAGATAGGGACACAAGTGAATATAACATCCTCTAAGCCTCATATTAGCTCAACTGTTATCAAAATAACTTATTGAAATATATCAATATTTTGCATCAAAGAGAAAATGACAGGTGCTCACTGAAGATGAGAATGGTGATGATTTTTATGTTAGACCTGACCACAAGGGGGCAATGTGGGTCAAGAAAAGGCCTACAATATATGCCTAATATATAATCAAAAATTTTTAGCTATCATTTACTCACCCTCATGTTGTTCCAAACATGTATGAGCTTCTTTCTTATATTGAACACACAAAAAAAAATACTGGTGATAAAATAGTAGTTGGTGACCACTGACTCCATAGTAGGGGAAGAAATACTATGGAAGTCAATGGGGACCGTCAGCTGTTTGATTCTTCTTCAAAATATCTTCGTATTTAATATAAAAAAGAAACTCATGCAGTTTTGGGAAACCATAGTGAGCAAATGATACAATTCAAATTTTGTGGGTGAACTATAACTTTAAGAAGTTCTTTCTAGCAGTGTATATAAAGCTAGACCTACTGGAGTTTAGTAGTCTACATGCTCACCTCCACCAGCTCCATGTGATCGGTCAGAAAGGCACATGTGACTGTGAGAAGGCATAGGTGATGGACATGACTGGCCACAGGGCAAGGTCATGAGGGAAGGGACTGAGCTGAGAGCTCTAGTTGAACTGAGTCTCAATGCGCCGACAGTCAGGACAGGTATATATTAGCTCTTGGTCGTTGGGTCCGACCCAAACCACAGAGCTAATGGAAGGGTCCAGGCTCGGAGGAGAGCACCGGGCCAGCATACAAAAACTGATAGATATGAAGAGGTTGGGGAGACAAATAAGTGAGATAAATGGAAAAAGAAAGAAAAAAAGGTCTTAATCAGTATTTCTGTCTTGTCTAAAAAATCGTTAAAATAAGTTTTACGTTCAATTAAGTTTATTTTATTTTTAATCATAAACCTATCAATATTTATGGAGGTTTAAGTTTAAAAAAACTGGAAATGTATTTAATTAATACAAATTTATATATTTAATAAATTCCCTGAAACTTGTTATATGAAGTAAGGTTTTAATATTTTATCTTACAAATTTTTTACAAATATTTTTAGTGGAAAACAAGACAAAAGTATTGATTAGGAAAATTAAGTGAAGCAGTGAAAGCAACTTATATGGATTAACATAAATAAATGATTAATAAAAGATGAATAGAACAAAGCGGACTTAACAGAATTAACAAAAATCTAGTTTGCTGTTATAACAAATGCTCTTACCAGGCTAAGTAAGTCATAGAGACAATGAACACTAGCAGTACAAAAGCTCCAGCTGCCACACCATACACCCAGGTCTTCAGTTTGCCATCTGTGCAGATACACACACACACACACACATCAACACAAGTACACACACAGATGCACCTCAGCTGTTCAGAACCCAGATAACAGGCCTGTTGAACAACTTTTTTTGTTTGGACCTTCATATACATTATTACTGTGGCCTCAGAAAGTACTAAAAATAAATAAATAAATCAAACGTGCCTACAATACTGTGATAATATACGTATATATATTGCTAATAAACATATTCACTCATAATCTGTGTCTAATACTTGTGATGACGACTGTATATGTTTTTAACATTTATTCAGCAAAGCAAAACGTCTTGTTGTAACAAAAAGGGTAGTTAGCAGTAGTTAGTGTAAAAATATTAGTCTTGATTTTGAATATAAATAAGCATGTCTCTAAGAGTTATATTAAGTCGTGAACTCACCGGGTCCGAAGGGCTGGAGGAACCAGGTGCGTCCGGAGCGGCCTGGCATGTTGGCGGTGGGCTGAGTGGGGTTGAGGGCCCGGATCGTCTTCACGTCAGCCTTGCTGTCTCCTGCGGTGGGGATCTCAAGCACCGGTATGACCGTGCACTGGTCCAGCACTCCATCAGAAGTCATCACCTCGGTGTAACCCTCCTCGCAGCCGCATACTCCGGCCTGCAGGGGGAGACATTGCACCATGAGATGAGATACGGTTCACAACCGACAAACAGTATACACAATTAAACAACTAAAAAAGAAACAATGTATTATTTAAATGTAATTATTATTATTAAAAGCAACTGATATTTATTTATTTATATATTTTTTTTACCAAGTATGCATTAAATGCTTACACTGGTGGTGTAATTATACATTTAAGTACTGAGTAATATTAATTAGCGATATGTACTTACTGTATGGTTAAGCATAGGAGTTGTGTTTAGTTTAGGGTTATGCATAATTAACTGCTATTGTACTAGTAAATGTAACAAGAACACCCTAAAATAAAGTGCTACCCATTATATTGATCAAAAGTAATAATAGAAAGGAAAGGAAAGGACGTGACATGTGGCCAGGTATGGTTGCCCATACTAGGAATTTGTGCTCTGCATTTAACCCA
>JAUCMS010000038.1:651826-684415 GCA_032357445.1 Enteromius radiatus
AGCCACAAGCTTTTGAAATCTTGATGTCAAAATAAGGCATTTTTCAAAAAAAAAAACCTGGCGCCTAAAGGGTTAACACTTCTTGGATTCTAAAAGGTCATGTTAGATTATGGTTAGCTGATTAGACAGACAGGAAAGTCCCACTCACACCCAGACTCACTTATTACACTCAGCTTTCACATCAGACTCCCAACGGTGAACCACGCGGAAATCGAAAGTCTTCATTACAAATGTGAACGCAAGACCAGAAAAACAAAACTGCAAAAGTACTATAACACAATTGTGAACACAGTATATTATGCAGACACATACATTTGTGTGTGTTAATTGTGTGTGCATCGTTAATGAAGACATTCTCATTCATCCAAAATAGTATTTTTTGGTCTGCCACTATAATTAAAATCAGACTAAACCTTGAGGTTACCTATCAGAGGTATTATTTCATTTCTGTTACAGTGCCAACTTTTGCCGCCCATGCCAAAAGCTGCAGGTGTTTCATTGTGTGTGAGACAGTGATCATCTGCGCAAATGTGTTTATCCAAGCGCGCGGTGAAAATTTAGCACACCGCCATAGAATCAACTAAGATGACAAACAGTCTTTTTGTTCTTGTTTATTCTCCATCTTTCACTCCCACCTCCACCAGGTTCGCTCCTATTAGCGTCTGCAGCACGGATCTAGAGCCGGAGCTCAGCTGCTGCATGGCTCAACCTGTCTGCTATTTATATCTCCATCAGAAAATTCGCTATGCAATAAAGTATGCCACTGCTCAGCTCAGTTCCTCAGAGACAAGCTTGGCACTCAAACGTGTTTCCAAGACATACAGTAACACAGTAATGGATGGGAAAGTTAGCAAGTGACACACTGTAACTTCTACAATCTTTCCTCAATAGGAAATGCATTTGGCTTATGTATATGCGTGGGAGAATAAAGACACAAATCGGCTCTTTCGTAGAATGAATAATGCCTTTTATAGGTGGCCTTGGACAGGAAACGTATGACTCAGGTGTTGATTTAAAGCGGTTTAGCATAATTAGTGCAATCCCTTTGCACGTTTCAGGAGAGCTAAGCGGCCTATTGCAGGAACGTGAGCTGTAGTAAGTGAGAGAGGAGAACACATTGTGCTATTCCGCTAATGTGTTTAGTGCTGTCATCAAGTCTGAAATCAAAGGGCAGTTCTTAAGTTAATTTTAGAAATCATCATCAGTTTCTTTGGTGCTACAGACTACCTAAAATACATGCAATGTCTGAATACAAATTTGTCAAAAAGCAGAAGCTGCCTACTCAGCATCTTCTGTCGGAAAACTGCCTTTAGATATGAAAAAGGGTTTGCGCCTCACACCCAGGTAATTACAAACACCCTCCCACGCACCGGCAGGCGGCAATCCATTCTTAGCAAACTAATGAGTTGCGCGAGTGTTAAGCGTGCATGTGTGAGCAAAAGAAAAGGGAAAGAGAGAAGGGGGCAAGTGGAACAAATCACGCTGTCAGTCTGTCTTTTGTCATCTTTTGGCGAGCACTCATCAGGATTCTCCCCTCGCTCTCTAGGACGAAAGGAGAAGAAAAGAGCAAGGGAGCGCACAGATGCTAACCTAAAGAAACAAACGCCAGCAGGAGGAGATGACCCAAACTGCTAGGGCTGAGAAAATTGATACGCACAATTAAAGAGGAGAAGCTTTGAAAATGACAAAAACCATAAGACCGCTAAACAGCCATGTGACAAGGCTCTTGTGTGAGGTGGACCATTCCGGGCAGGCAGCACTTGTCAGGCAGGTTGTTGTGAGCAGCTGGACCATACTCGAGTAAAGTATCCAGACAAGCAGCAGCAATTTGGCACTTGATGAATCCGAAAGCGAATTCCATTTCATCCCTCCTCATAATGGTAGAGCCTAAATCGGCACGCAGAATTCAAGCTGATGGCTGGGCATAATTACAGCTTGATCGCCTAGGGAATGTTTGCACACTTCCATATGTTTTCCTCCTCTATTTTTCTCCACGATTAGCCATATCAGAGCACACCGAGGAAGCCAAGATGCACATGGATGCGTTCTCCCCAGGATCCAAGGGTCTGAAGAGAGTCTTGTTGCGCAGTCCTCAGGTGGTGCATTTGGTATTGAAGTCTGACTGAGTTAAAATGTTTGAATTAACTACTTGACACTTAGCCTTTTGCCACCGATAGATCCAGAATGTTCTCCTGCACTGACATGCCCTTCCAAGACCCTTTTAACCACAGGGTCAAAGGTTGACCTACAGAAAAGAATACTGAAGAAGAAGGTGAAAGGTGCTGAACGAAGGAAACAGAAGGGTGGACATTAGTGAATGGGGCAGTAAAAGCAGATTCACACATTCAGAGAAAATAAAAGGCATCTCATCTGCTGGACTGGATGGGTGGGGTGAATGGGGGAAGGGTCCTACTGGATTCAATGGCTTCCTCCCACATGTACGCCACTACTAGGCACAATGCTGACCAGTGAGGGAGTTCAACCCTGTCGATTAAGATCAGCGTGTTATTTCAGGCAGCTGTAGGGCAGAGACTGGCCCACATAGAGGCCCTGGAGAGTGACAGTCATACAGAGGTAAACCCCTGGACGAGAAAGCAATGCAGTTAAATGACACGCTAGGCAAAGCAGCATCAAAACTCAAGACTGTTTGCAATAAACTCAACCAAATAAAGTCATGATCCCAATACGGCCTTCACAGTAATGGTGTTAAAAGGGGTGCAATTTACAGTGTAAAATTGGAAGATACAAGGCAATAAACTGGGTCAGACACTTCCCTAGAGTCTTCAAATACAGCCTCACAGCCCTGAAAACAGGGACATGCAAAAAACAAACTGCACTGTCAAATCCTTCAGGATGGAAATAAATTATAGATGATTGACAGCTTGCAGGTTTCCATCCACACTTAAGAGCCTAAAATTAAAGAGTTACTTGCTGCTGTGCCTTTTAGAAGTGCCATGTTTGCATGTGAAATGAGCAGCCTTCTAGTGACCCAATAGGTCATTCATATGTAAACATAGTGACCATATTTGGTGATGATGTATTGATTTGTCAGATGAGCAAGTCTTTTTGTAGCCTAGTTTCAATAAATCCAACGAGGATGTTTTGAAAACTAAAAGTTACAGTGTGTTGTCAAGGTACATCTCTCAAAACATTAAAATTGAACTAAATCTGATTAAATATGAAATAATCTTTTGTATAATGATAAAAGTGTCAAAAGTTGCCACCTTTCTCCTTCTAAGACTATCCAAGGGGAACTACAGAAATGTTTTTCCTACAACAAACTCTCTGCTGACTGGCGAACATCAGCCTCTGTACTGATGCACACTGCCAGGGCCATTTGTCATAGCCACAAAATTTATTGTGCTCTCATCAAAAAAAAATGGATTCGGTCCCATATGAGCCCTGCAGATAGGCTAACACTGTTGTACAAGTCTCTTCTCGCTTCTCCCCTTGTGTCCCTACATATCAAAACATTGAAAATACTGTGTGAATTATAGGGAGACTGGAAAAGGAAAAAAAAAAAAAAACAACAGGAGGGGGAGGAGATGGATGCCTTCCACGAAAGCTTGAGGATTGCTTAACAGGACTTGCTTGGGATTCTGAGGTCAAGCACTTTCCAAACAGTCGGGTTGAGTTTTAGGACTTACTATGTGTGTATTTATGGGAAATGTGAAAGCAAGGCTCTGCTGTATGTAGGTTAACTTGCTTCAGCCAATCTGCTTGTCCTCCCTCACCCCACGTTTAATCTCCTGCACTCAGTCACAGTAGTGGGGGCAGAATACTGCACCACGCTACCATGATATTCCCAGTACTATTGTAACTACAACATTACACTAAACAAGTAGATCAACATGAAGACATGCTGGAATAAAAGTCACTTTGCCAGACAGAACAACATTAAAGTTTACCTACCCTCCTTAAACCCTCGCATCATTTGAGGTGTCCTATGTCTAGTGTGCTTTTGAAAGAATCTACATCTATTTCTTGGATCTATGGATCTATTGAGGACCTAGTTCTGCAGATTTGCACCCATTGATCAGACTCCTTCTGAGTTAGACCAAAGAGTTCAGAATTCACTATTGATTGTGCAAGATCGCAATTCTGTCCAGCCGTGAAGCTGTGCATTGATCAACTCCAGCAGGACACCAGTGGCCCCTCTGCACCCTCTTCATTGATCCAAAGATTCTTCCATTCATTCCCGCCTGAGACCCTGGTCAAATGACCCATCGATCTGTGGCCAGACCAGAGGAACCATTTCAGCATCCCAGCTCATCCTATTCCACCCCATCCCAACATGTACCCAAAACAGACTCACCCCCCTTCAGCCTATTCCAACCCCCAACTTCCATGTCCCACACATGACAAATCTGCACCCTGATACTATCCAAAAAGCACAGCACTGAGAAAAAGACACCTGCTCTACATTCCAACAAACAAATATTTTTACTAAAGCATGACTCTGCAGCTACTTCAACATCTCCAATATTCACCTACCAAACCTTATGAGAAAGGAATTCCCAAGGCATCATACTACTCATTTTGACAATGCTGCTTTTGGAAAGCTTATTCACAGCCGATGCTTAATTATTGTACAATCACTAATCAAACACACTAAACAAGTTTATGCGTGCTTTAAACATCTTATCTTGCAGAATGCACTATTTATTTTATAAAAGTGTAGAGATTTACCAGCGAATTGAAGACCATCCCACACATTCTGAAAATACCAAGCAATCTTCAGCAACAGCACATAAGTGCCGGCATTTATTTATAAAACGTCTTTACCCTGAATGCACGATGACATATAGCTACCATTGCCTATTAAAAGTAACCTCCAATGAATGTACTTCCACTGGGACAATCTAATTTTGACTCTGGCGTGCAGTCGGCATCAGTTTAAAATCACATGCCTGTCTCTGAGCACAACAGAACACGCTCAAAAAACCAACCAACATACAGTATAAGATTTTCAGCATAGGCTTGTGATTAGATAAAAAAGCCATACCTGTTTGCCAGATGTAGGTGGGTTTTGTGTTGGCGACTGTTTGCGTCTGGACATCCCAAAGCCCTAAAAAGAGCAGAGCTACTCTGAAGAGGGTGGCAAGAGCCCCTGCTGAAGTGCCCCCTTTTCCTGCCGCCCTACTGGCCAGCCCCATGGCTTCAGCCCGGCCAGATAGATCCACACGGCTCAAGTCTGGCCAAACAGACCGACACGATACACACACACTCAGCAGGAGATGTATGCACGAGAAGATGCGGCACAGGAGAAAGTGTGCCTGCTATTGTCCCTCTCACTCTTCTGTACGCGTTTCCTCCAGGAAAGGGTAATCCACTTGTCTGCCTATCTTTCTCCACTAACTCCTCTATTTCCCTCCTTTTATTTCTTCTTCACTGTGTTCTCTGGGTCAGTGGAGAAGAATGAGGTCTGAGTGGAGGAGAAAAAAATAAAAAAGCCAGAGGAACAATAGATCCCTCAGCTCAGTGCGCTGCTTGTGCGGCTACTGCGTCCTGGCTCAGCCTGGCTGATACAGCACCTCCCATTCCCCCCTCCTCTCTCTCTCTCTTTCCATCTCGCTCGCGCTCACTCATACAGTCTCGCTCTCCTTTACTAATCCAGCATCCACCTGCAATCACTCTCTGTTATCACTTTGCCCTGCTATCAAGAGTTGCATTATTTTTCACACAATAGGGAACTGGGTTAAGGTGCCGGGGGCCGAGGTAAGAAGCATGTGCATCATTGTGGTGTATGTGTGCTGATTTGGGATTGGTTGATAGATGCAGACACCAGAGTCACTTGCATCAGCTGGGACTAAAAGCTATAAAGAGATGCAAAGGAAAATAATGCTGTGAGTGTGAAATAGAAGCAAGGAAAAGGTGAAAGGAGGGGAACCGAATCCAACGGGAGGGATAGTGTGAGAGAGAGAGGACGGCAAAAAACAACCGAATGAGAGTAGTAAAACCCCTCATGAATATTTAATGTGAGCCCACTCTGACCTTGATGATATTCAAACCATAGAAGGGGTGCAGTGTTATGAGTGTTATAAGATGCTGTCTCCACAGTCATTACAGAAACAGACTGGGGAATCACACCTTCCCATAAACGCTAGGAGCCTAGGCCATCAATCTATTATGAGCAAATTCAAGAAATGGTTTTATAAAGAGAATTATAGAGAGATTAAAAAGATGAACCACACATAAATATGCCTACTTTCTTGTTGTATGTGACAAGCACTATGTCATAAAATGCATTAAAAGTGAAACAATAGGAAAAATACACAGATGACTTATGCTTCTGAACTGTATTTGTACTATGCAATACTGTAAGTGCATACTTACAGAACCAAGTTATGATAATAAAATATATTAAGAAGGTACATCTAATGAGTGTTACATGAACAACAAAATTATGAAATCTCTAAAAAAAAAACAGATAATGCAACAAAATCATGTCAGCATACATAATCATCCAACTTTTTTGATGTAAAAAAAATAAACAAACATGAATAACAATACACACCAAAAAAACTGCCAGCATGACAGTAAAGGTGTGCATAATACTAATGAGCAAACATATAAATAGGCCAGTTGGCAATGTTTAGAGTACCTGAGCGAACACATTTTAATCTTAGTAAACATACTTGCTAAATGAAGTAAACACTAAAACTTTGAAGGCTAATTATTAGCTTATTTAAGCTTATAATCATTTACAATGCAAGAAAACAAAAAACAAAACTGTATTTACCTACAACTGTCTTGCTCAACAACAGTTCCTAATGTGCGATATGCACTCCCTCCTTTATATTCAGGCCTGGATAATGTCCGCTGGAGTCATTTCACAGTGATTAGGGTAATGAAGGACAATGCTCACCCCCTGCTAACTACCAACACAGAGAGCAAACCATGGAACAAATTAGCCAAGCTGTAGCGTTAACAGACAGCAAGCACTCTGACCGGCCCCTACCCAACACACACACACACACACACGCACATTCACATAACCTGGCATAAGGCCAAAATGGAAGCCTATGTCAACTTCATATATAATCATAATACATCAAAACAGATGTAATGGAATGACTGTGCTAAATACCTAGTCATTAAAAATGGTTACTCATCTTAATCTGTGATTTATAATATTTAATCAAACTTTTTTTCAATGAAAATTATTAAAACATTTTTGAGAAAGTACAATATTACTTGAAAAACTATAAAAAAAAAATACTTTACAATATTTATTTAATTATTATTATGCAGTATTTGCATTGATTTAGATCCTAAACGAAAACCCTACTATAATCAACATGAGTAGAAATCTTAGGGAAATGACAAAGCTTGGCTCTGAATGTCAGGTGGGCTGCAGGGGTTAGTGGCTAAGCTTAAGGTGGCCAGAAGCCAGGGCCAAAGTACCTGGACCTGATCCAGATACTGCAAATACTCTGTTAATTTGTAGGGACAACATGACACCACTGTGGGCGGATTTGTCATTTTGCAGGTTGCCGTTTCATTCAAAGCATTTCACAACAGGATTGACTGATGTGTTTAAGTACACAATGGTAATACATAATTCCTTCTTTCAGTAGCTCTACTAATTGTGAATCCTTTTTAAACCAGTAACCTTACTATTGCAGGCCACAAGCCTAGTGCTATCTTCAAGTAAAGTTAATGATCCTATCCATCCTCTTCCCCAACTGATGTGAGATACATCAACGAAGCCAAGAAAGAAAGACAGCTCTGATTAGTGACAATCAGCTGGGTGGGATTACAGATACAGCTGGCCTCCTTAAAGAGTCAAAACAGACAGTGCTTAACTCAGTGATAAAGCCATGCTGTCTCAACCATGGACACAAATACACATGCCCCACACACACACACATCCAAAGCACAGCATGCGAGACACTGATATCCACCGCTGCTGTACCTTAATACTAGAGCTCAGCTAAAGAGAAGAGGAGGGGGGCAAACGGGGGTGGGGAGGAACAGATTGAGAGGAACAAAGCAAAGCTTTTGAGGGCAAAAGAGTATAGCAGAAACAGGGATAGGGGGGAAACAGACCAGGGAACGAGACAGATGGGAAGGAAAAAAAACTGAAGGAAATTGAGAATGAAAAAGTGTGTAGGAGAGGCTGTGTTTTTTCTTTGCTTTTGTAGAAACGGATCTTTATAATGAGGAGCGATGTGAGCGTTGTCTGGGGCGTGATAAATGGCAGTAGGCAGGCACACGGTCTGCCACAACACTTCCCTCTGATCGTACCTGATTATTGTGAGCGTAGGAACACGTTCGAGTGAGCTTCTTGTAGAAGATAATTCAACACCAGCAGGCCTGCACAATTAAGCAAACAAAAGCAAAACACATTATCATGAAACAGGTGCTTATGCAGAACATGCTTACGGCGTGAACAATGTGTGAGGAATGCACGCCACAATTAGTCTGCCTCGGCACAATTACACTCCACGTGGAAACACTGAACATAGATGATTAAGAGAAAATTACACATAAGATGGATTATGCTGACTAGAAATGCAATGATATGGAGTATTTGAAAAATAATGACCAATAGCACTTTTCAAGTTTTCTGATTGCCAATATATTGGCATATATTAAATATCAATCTACATTTTCACTTATTGGGTCATAATTGGGTCAGGGTTCTCCTCATTCTATGATGGCCGTGGAGGGTCCAGTATGCCAGCATCAATATTGATGTGCCAAGTTGCAATAGTTAACCCCATGAACCTTACTACTTGGCTGAAGAATTGTTTATTCCATTTAATATTAACAAACATAATGATTCATTGAAATATCAGTGAATTTTCAAAAAGCATGAAAAACATTGTGCTTTTTTGTAGTAATGACGTGAAAAAACTGCATATCATAGCTCAAAGCTCCCGAGAGTACACAACTTTGAAAATCTACTCAAAACGTTAAATACACAGCAATTTGCAGTTAGTAAGTTCCCTGAAGCAATGGAGTAATGGAGCAATAGCTCTCTGTGCACCTGCCAGCATTGCCCTGGGCAGCAGTCAGCGCTCGGTCACGTGGATGAGCGAGCGGAATAATCGACAACACTAGTCTGCAGTGAAGCCTCATTAAGAGAGAGGACAAAAGAAGTGATGGCGTACTAGTCAGGTGTGAAGTGTCTCCCACAGGACTCTAATGGCCATGTCTTTTCTTCAAGAAGTGAACAGACAGACGCTCTGTTACTGCACGCTTTACCGGCACCACATACCCGCACTGATGCCAAACACCTGCATTTGATAAACACACTACCAACCAACCCCATACTCCTCACAGCTTCACACAATAAACACTTATCCTCAGCCTTTTCACTATTTATCTCCATTCTTTGGCCACAGAGCTCCAGAAGAGGCAAACTACTAAACATATGACCACATGCACAACTGAGTTGTATAGAAAATCGTACCAGTAAATGGGCTTGACAGAGCCAATATTCCTCATTTAGAGAGAAATGCTTGGTGTGGAGGAGGGCTGCTTCAATAAACAACAGTGTTTGAATGCACAGACTGCAAATTCTTAATAGACACATTTGCTACTGATGGTTATTACGGTTATTTTAATGATCACTATGTAAAAGAGAGTGTATTGGGCAGTGTATAGGTTAAAAGTAAGGTGATAAACACCATTAAGCAAGGCAGATAAAGAAAACAGTAATCTGATCCATTACCTAAGAGACCTATGCTGTGAGTATATTGATCAACAAAGTACATCTATTCGGGATGCACAGTATATCGGTTCCATATCGGTTAGATTTTTTTTTTTTTTTTTTAATTATCATTGAATTATATATTTACATCAAGATTACTATTATCCTAATCTAATGCTCTATTAAAGAAAAATAATACATTGGAAGTATTCTGACTCAGAAACTGCTAGTAAATAAAAGAAACACTAACTATTTAATTATTTAAAATAAATAAATAAATAAATAAATGTTGAAGTAGAAAGATGGCAAAACATACTTTTATAATCCTTATTAATAACTTTATTTACAACTACTACTAAAAATATTTTACAGTACATTATAATTATATATATATATATATATATATATATATATATATAAATTAAAAAACAAAGAATTTGAATATCAGCCATTTATTGGTTATTGGCCATAAGGAAATAATTCTCAGTTTCTCGTATCAGCTAGATTGAATTGAATTTAAATATCAGTACATCCCTAATATCCATTCATCCATAAGCGTATAAATTTGTGCCTGTACATGTGAAGTAATTTGGCTTGAAGTCTGCCGCATCCAAATCTAAGTGGAGTAGACAGGTTTGGCACATTACACTACAGACCCAATTCAGTGTTTTTGTTTTGGAGAAAGAGCTCAGTGCCTGACTCATTTTTCAAACCTTCCAGAACAGCTGGAGGGGGGCAGAAGGGTGGGGGACCAACCAGTGAAGTGGGAGGGGCATTGCCTAGCCAAGCTGATCCAATTTAAATATGCAAATGTTATCGGGAGTTGGAAGAGGAAATGGGAAGACAAGCGGAGAACAAAAAAAAAATTGAGAACAAAAAGAACAACATCTAATGCAATTAAACGTTTAGCATTGTTTAGCCTTCAATTAAGGAGATAATTATACGCCTCTACACTTTGGCCAAGCTGCAAAACACATAAGAGGAGTCTGTTGATTCACTCTCCAAATCATCCGTTTCTATTTAAAAAGGTACCTGAGGGGAACTGCACCCACAAAACACTGCAAATTGCAGTGGTTGTCTCTGAATTATTATGTAAAAGCACACAATGTAACATTTTGCTATTTTTTCCTCACCCTCATGTCATTCCTAATGACTTACGTTCTTTAGAATAGCATAAAGGATCATATTTTGACGATTTAGTTTGAAAGTCAATGGGGTAGCAAACAAAACTGGACACTGCAGACAACAACATTCATTATATAGACAAAGAGAGAAAGTCATACAGGTTTGAAACACAACAACTGTGTTGCAACTAGTATCACTAGTAAATTTAAAAACAGCTGCTCTCTTGAGCTTGAGATCCATAAATCCAACTGCAAGCACACCATCCATTTTTTTACATCACGACCTGTCAGGTCACAAGTAATACGTCCCAATCCATAAGCTTTAAACAGATTGTTCTGAGCACTTCCTTGATAATAGACCTAAAATCTCCCATAAATGCTAATCCAAGCAGCTCATATCTGTCAGGGCAAATCAAGCCTGAAATGAGTTCAGTCAGCCGCACCCCTGGTTTCCTCAGAACCGTAGTCGAGTTGAACCCACCACGCTCCCATTGTCTTCCGCCTCACTGAGTCCAAGCATATAACCAGGCTGGGAACAAAGGCATCAAGGGGGAGTCCCCCCAAAATCCCACTTTGCTCAGAATAGAAATGGTGAGGGCGGGGGGAGATGGGGCACAGCCATCAAACGGGTTTTCCACCCGTTCGTCTTTCGAAAGCATAAGGCTGGTCCTCGGGGAGGTGAAACTAAACAAATACAGGGGCGACTGCTTTAAACCGCTCACCCCTGCAAGCACTGTTGTGCATTTCACACAATCAGCTGCAGCTCACCCACCTAAGGAAATATTTTCGGCCCACCGACACACAATGCAATCTCCATGGACATTTATTTTCTTTTTGTTTTGGAAAAAATCATCAGGCGGTAAAATGATTATCAGCCACGTGCCAGGTTAATTTTCAGCTCAAATTGGATGGACATGTAAATTACTCAGGTCAGACAATGACCAGCTTGGGACACGAGAGAATGTGACTTCTGATGTTTTGTAACTCGCTCATTTAACAAGTCGGTCCGAACACTTCGTGAATGTGTGTGTGCATCAGACTGCGTGTGTTCAATTGATTTGTTCTTTAATGACCTTGTCTACATGATGTAGTGCAGTGGAGTGACTATCTGTCTGTATCCACTGGAGGGGGGGGGGGACAGGTGTCTGAACCGACGGCTGGGATGGAGGGTCTGTGCAAAGGGAGGGGGAGGGTCACAGGTGCCATCCCCGTGGTGGAGGTAGGGGATTTGGACTGTCAGAATGGGACAAGAATGCTGCATGTCACAGAAGAGGAAAGAAGGAACATCTGGTGAGGTTTTCCGTCAGTAACCTGTCAATGACATGTTGAGATTCTCACATGAAGGTGACTTGCTATTAATGGAGAGTTTCTTGACACCCGTTTCAAAATACCCTATCTAGAAGACTATTTATCACTTAATATAACTGCAAATTGAATAATCTTTTTGGAGGTCATCCATGACCAATTACAGCGGTGTAATCAATACAATATGTTCTAGACTAGTAACTTCGCCGATGAATAATGCATCATAATGACATATAGGGGAGGCTGGGGATGGATGTTGCACTTTTTGCACCGCTGAATATTTATCAGGGTAGAATTATTTTGTGAAAGTCAATTTCTGTGCAGCCATCTTCGTAGAGTCTTCATAAAAAAGTATTTTGAATTATTTCCAATGTTATTGCCTAGACAAAGAAAGATGAAGCTCATTGAACACTTAGTGGGGTTCCTGTCACAATAAAATAGCCCTGTTAAGTTAAAGCAAAGATAAAGCAATTATGAAAAAAGTATCTCATAATCATCTCAATCATATCTATCTATGATTAAGAATGATTTTCTGAAGCATTATGTGATACTGAAGACTGAAATAATGACTGCTTAACATTCAATTTTGCCATCATAGGAATAAATGGAATTTAAAATCTATTAAAACTGAAAACATTTGACATTTTAAGACTATTTCACAATATAACTGTTTTACTTTATTTTTAATTTCATAGATACAGGCTTAGAGAGGATAGAAGAATTTAAACACTCATTCGACAACTACTCCCAACCTCCCCTACAGCAAGTAATACTACAGGGTTCAAATGTGAGAAACAACCTAAAATGTATGAAAAGGGTTGTGACAGTCCAGCTAAAGCCTGCACACAATGCTGGTTGCTAGGCTTTGATAGAAACCTGCTTAAACACAAAACTCACTGGTAGAAATGGCTCCTGTGTTTTAATGTGTCTTCGTGATGAATTGCACATCCGATTGGGAAGGTCAGTGATTCAGACCCAGAGTAAATGTTCCGTACAGAGGTAAAGACATCAGTGACAATCGCCATTTTACTGGTTCTGAAGAAGTGGTTTAATAATGCAGTATGTGTTCATTGAATGAGGTGAGTTATTCAGGTGGAGTCGCATATTCATCTCTGTCATCTCTGACAGGCACATGTGGGCTGACTACCGCCCATAAAAAAACAGCAGAGCTCCAGGCAATGGAGATGGGGTAACCCTACAATAACAGCTGGGGAAAGTGCACATGATGCAAAACAGGACATGAATGATCCTGAGTTTAGTGACACACAGCTGAAGTATTAAGACACCTGCACACAAATACACAAACATTTTTTTTACTTTTAAGACTTTAAGAACATAACCATACATTCTTCATGTCCATCTCCATCATAATTTAATTAGTTACAAAACTAAAATAATTATGACTTAGCATCATTAAGGTGATTATCAAATCATGAAGGCTTAGATTTAATTCATATTTCAGATTTTTCACATGTGCAGTTCGGTAGTGTTTCAGCATCTTGAGCGTCTTAGTTCACAGTAAATGCTGCTCCACACAAAGCCCACCTTCACAGAATTTTTTTTTACCTTTTATTGTTTAAATAGAAATAAATTAAATGTAAACTTTATTTTATAAAGTATAATGAGTTTATTAAAATATAAAAATGTTCAATATCTATACAAATTTATTATATATGATTATTTTATTTTTTTATTATTATTATTCTGTGAATTTTGTAATTTAAAATCATTTTTAAAAAATAAAAAAAATAAAAAATATATAATAATAATAATAATAATAGTATTATATATATATATATATATATATATATAAAACACAAAAACATGCAGAAAGTAAATTACCTTGTATAATGGCTATATCATTACCACTGCCAATTATATTAGCTCTGTCTATGTTTAAACACGCATGCTATGAGGTCTTCAATTGCTTTCTTATCTCATTCCTCCACACGCAGATTGATTCATTTTTAATTTAATATGCAGCAAAATGAAAAAGTGTCCTGGTGTAACCCTCTGCCTTGGAAAAATGACACTCGGCACGCCTCAACTCTCCAGCATGGACAGACCACTTCCTGCTAATTTAATTCCCTCCCACCAAATTAATATTATTAGCAGGCGGTTTTGCAACTAAACACAACGGCCAGCATCCGGTCAGTCAACCCCCAAGGGATTCATTGACGTTGATTTACACCGACCGCTCTGCATCAGGGGCACAAATCAACAGCTGTGAAATCTCCCCTTTCAACGGGAATCACAGAGAGCTCATTGATTACTGATACAGATCAATGAGACGACAGCGGAAGAGCAGCTAGTGAGAAATGGCTTTTTACAGACTGGTCTAAAGATTGTTAGCTCTGCTTCCACTTTATGCTATTTGAGAGGGAGCTGAGGTAAGCAAACAAACTGACAAACACTGCCTCTGGAAAGCCTGTGAGGTGTGCCAGGATGTAGATAGCAGCTCAAAAAAAGAGAACAAACCTAGAATGTTGTGTTATTTGAAGTCTTGGCTATGCTTGAGTGTTTCTTCAGTATATATTCTGCACTGTGTGCATTTCAAGTTCACAACTTTTGCTTATTAGTATGTGAGGGTTCTAACTCTTGAAGTGCTGCGTTTCCTAGCAACAGATTTCTGGCTCACCCGACTCGCTGTCAACTGCAAGACTACGCGGCCTCTGACTGATGACCTGACTTCACAACACAAAACTCTGTTTGCTGAATGTTCTCCAAGTTTTTTCTCCCTTATTTCAATCTCCTCTGCTATATTTTTATGAAAAATATATTTATTCCACATCAAACATAGGCCATGAGTGAAACCTCATGTGTGATTAATGTAGCCCTGATATGTGAGAATAAAAATGAGGAGTGCAGATAACTAGATCACTGCACAGCATGCTAGCGGATTGATATTAAGGCAGGAAGCCAGCTGAAAAATTCAATTCTCATTAAGAATTTTGTTTGTGATTGAGAGATCAAATGCAGTTATTTAAATTGACTGTCATGAATGCCTGAAGTTATGTTTATTTACATTTTCAATTTTCAGTAGTGGTGGTCTATATTGCACAAAAAATATATATAAATATCACTAAAATAAACCACTGAAATGTATCGTAGCTAAAGCTTTGCCAAACAACATAAATAAGTTGACAGACCGTTGAAACCGTCAATTTTATAAATGCAATTGTACAATCACTCTCTGAAGATTTTAGCATTGTAATGGATACAGCAATGTTAATATATTTGGTCTTGGAGGAACAGATCTGCTATATTCCCAAATCGCTCCTGCTCTTGGTTTTTGCTGTTGTTGTAGAACTGCTGCTGCTGCTGTAAAGCAAGTATAGGTACTGGCTGCCATTACATATGCCAATATGGTGTTGTGAATAGCACAAGTCACATATATAATAACCCATACAGTAGCAGATCTATACAGGCAGAGCTGGGGAAGGTGGAGAGTTTCAGAGTAATTCTGAAAGCTTCAAAATGCTCTAAAGGATTGGTTAACAGAGCCATTTAAATGTAAAGCAGCAAGCTTATTGGCTCCCTATGCAATATGAACCAATCAGCTTGGGCCAAGTAGAGTGTGCCAATAGTTTCTTGACAGACCTTCTCATAAGCTTCAGCAAGAGAGTCATTTGCCTAAGTTGCAATTACATTGGGACAATTTCAGCGACATTTCACTGAAAAAAAAAAAGTTAACTCAATTAACTGAACTGTGACACACCAGCTGAGAATAACTTGTGTATGATATCTGGTTTGAAAATACAAATGTACTTGAGTCAAACAACAACTCAACTCAACAAGATTAGCTGTAGACAGTTGGTGTTCTTGCTCAGGTAGTCAAGAATGTAAAATTATTTGACTATTTGCATGTTTATATAACATTTAAGCATGAAGTAGGTAAACATATAAATGAAGTATGTGAAAACATGATGAAGATGATATACAACATAGTGAGAGATGCAAACTGACTAATAGACTAGCCCTGCAGTGCTTAAAAACTGTGCTTAAAAAAGTGTAAAAGAAGAGAAGGAGAACATTAGTTGGTCATTACAAAAAGCTCTGGAAGGTGGAGAATATTATTAGAAACTCCCTTTTTTAACTTTGCCCATGTTATTTCTATATGACTCCCTTGTAAAACAAAAATATTAGCTGTAAACAAGAGCTTCAGTAGTGCACTAGGTTTCATCTTCTTCACTGTGGAAATACCCTGCCTTCCCTTCCCCCATTTTTGCACCCCCCGCCACACTACCCCCCGGAATCTTCCTTAAGTCTGCCAATGAGAGCGCATTGGCAACATTTTTTTCCTAGAGACAGTGCGCTCCATGTCTGGGGTGGTTCTCCTCCTCTGCTCAGTCGCAGAGTTCAACACCAATCAGACGTCAGGCCACAATGATTCTGCATCGCAGGCTTTCCTTGTTTGGCAATGTGCAATATGGGGTTTTTCAGGCTTGTTATCCTCCAGGCATGAGGGGTGCCATGTGACGGCATGCATACTCTAAGACAATGGAGATTACACCCTGACACGCACACATTAAAAACAGATTCCAGCTAGGTGGGGGGTGGCTACGGAGCTACAGTATACAGAGGATGTCTGATTTTGTACTGTATACAGTTTTGTGCGTAACTTGTTTTTGGAGGAAGACTGCAATAGTACTCCATAAAACAGATCCACTCTTCATCAAAAGGTTTTCCCAACCGAATGGAAGAGCTCTAGAACCCCATGCATGGCTCGATTTCTCCATCTCTACAAAAAGCAAAAGCAATCACAAAACAAGGGCCCCAAGTTTATTTATATGGATCTCATATTCTCATCTTGGCTGGAACATTGTTTTCAGACAGAGAGTTACTGTCCGAGCTCAAGGACGAATGTGATCAATAGCGCAACTCCCTAGACCTTCTCATATAACAGAGCACATGCTACTGATCGTGTGAGATGCCTCTGAATCTAAATGGATCAGGATTAGCTGGAAATTGCCCCTGCACTGTCAGCCAGTGATTCGTCAAGAAGATCCCTAAGAACGCAAATCCATCTCATGCCAAAAAAGCTTAACAATTATATAAATCTAAAGTTTAAACATTGTATAAAACATAAAATATATAGACGTGTAATACATCGATGCTAATAAACACACCATTATTAGATGAAGTACAGTGCCATGCAGTTTCTCAAGCCATTCATGTTTCCTAAACACTGTATTTTCCCAGCTTTGCTGTCGCCTTTTTTAGTTGAAAAACAAGTGAAACAACTCCTGCTACTGCACATCAGTGTCAGACCTGCCGTGATCTCAAGCTGCACATGGAAGTGTCCCCAATTCAAACATCAAGTGACTTGAGTGAGGCAAATACAATTTCACCCAAATTCACTCTACAGCAAATTCAGCCTGAATGGTTTTGACCTTTTTATGATGACTGGACCATACAGATGAGACACTGGACCCATTGCAAAATAAGAGAGAACACCAGGGTTAATAGGAGCTGGTTGTTCCTCCTTGCCGTGAAACGGGGGAAACTGATGCACTCAGTCGTTGGATTAAAACACATTTCACACTTTAAACAGTTTACGTTGAAAGATACAGAGCTGGAGAGAAGCACAAAGTGATGGTTGGATGGCGTGCTGCTCCTGATATACCCAAAGCTCTTGTTTATATGTAAGAATGCTCAGTGTGTTGGTTCCTGTTGTTTTAACATTGACGATCTGCATCAAACCTTGGCATTCCTGAAATGTGGGTCATGCAGCTACCCATGTTCTGCATAGCAACCAATGAGAAGCAGTGGTGAGGGACCAGCCTCCACACACAAGTGCATACAGACACAAACAAGTAGGAGTGAGTCTATTACAAAAAAAAGCTGTTGCTCCAAACCAATTTATAAGCAAATGGAAAACCTTGCATGTAACAAATCGAGTATGTCAAAAAATATACAAAATATAAAAGTGTGGACTTCTACTCACATATACGGTGGTTACCTCCATTTGGTGACAGATGGTTCAGGGGTCCCACTTTTCTAATGCATGAGCATAGATATGGATCAAAACAAACTACAAAATAAGAGAGAAAGCTTTGATTAGAAAAGTGCATATATTAACAGTGATATATTATACTGCAAGGAAAAAAAAAAATATATATATATATTTGTAGAAAAACATACAATGTCCTGGCAGAAAAATTGCCAGGACATTTTCTGTTAATTGTACAGACATTTCCTTAAACCCCGAAACACAATACACTGCAATCAGTAATTCAAAATACAGGTAAAATAATTCAATAGGGGAAGTTCCAATTAGACTTGTTTAATTAATTAATTAAATTATAAAATTAATTATTAATTTAAATCATTAAAGTTCATAAATATTTATTATTAATATATATTATGAATATTAATTATTCTTGTTATTATTACTATTATTAAAATAAAAATATACAGTATAAAAATACTGTTAAATTACTATAATTTGTGTTTATATATATACATATATATATATATATATAATGTATATATACACACACATTTTGTTGCAGTTATATCAGACATATAGATAGATAGGTAGATGCTGGATGAATTATTTTACACTCCTACATTCCGATTTAAAAAATAAATAAATAAATAATAAATAAATATCCATGTGCTGTAACAAGTGCATACAAAGAAGAAACAAACAACACTTAGACTCCCAAACAACTTCCATTAGTGCCGGTCAAAGGATGTTAGTGATACAATTTCAATGTCAATTACATCTCACCACAAACACTCCATTCACTGCCGTGTGTGTTTTTGTGACAGGATCCAGCTCATAATTAATTCATGAGTCAGCAAGATGCTGAAAAATTACAGACCTTCTTACCCAAATATTCTGTGGTGACAGATGCAAACATCCATTTTAATATGGGCGGTCTCTTGTTTGCATCAAAGAGTGTCATTAAGAATTCACTGCAAAAAAACTGTTCATCCGATGCATCCAATCTGAAGCATGATAATTATTTTGGAGAAACATTGAGATGTGACTCTACGTGACTGTAAACAGCAATTTTCACTCTTGTGATGTTGAGACAGGGATAAACACAGGGCTCATCCCTCTTCACGCCTTCCTCTGCTGTTAGCGGGATATTAGGAAGCGCATCTATACTGTTCTCTTTATTCGTACATGAGTTTTTAATTGCTTTTTAATTCTGACTCAGACACTTTTTGTCTATTTCTCATTCTCACTGTTGCCACTAGAAATTCATCATCATAAGCACAATGGATCTTAGTCAGAATAGATGGCATATTTAATTTGAGGCAAATGAAAACAAGTTTACATTAAATAAACAGTTTGCTAGTTAATTAGTTATAAAATTTAGTCTTGACTTAAGACTTATTTTAGTTCATATTAAATTAAATTTGGTACCATGAGTAAGGTCAGTTTATAAACTTTGTGCAAGTAAATAGTTAGAAAGTTAAATAGTTAAAAAAAATTAACTGAAGACTTATTTTAGTTCATTTTAAATTATATTTGGTATCTAAATGACTGTATATGAATTTTGTGGAATTAATAAATTAATAATAATTAATTAAATTAATTAATTAATTAATTAATTAATAAACAGTTGCAAAAAAAAATTAAATCTTGAAAATCTTTCTAGTTTGTTTTAAATTACATTTGGTATCTACCATGACAATGATTCATATATGAACTTTGCCTAAGTAAATAAATAAACAAAATTTGCATTAACAAAATACGTATTTATTATGAAATTAAAAACAAGACAAAACACAGATGTTCAATCAATCTCTGTCTTTGTTTAATTTTTACAAAACTTAATTAAAATGAGAACCAATAGCTAAACGACAATGACCACCAAAAAGACAAAGGAAAAATATCCCTTTTAAACAGGGATAATGAACCCAAATTCCTCAACCATAAAAACACTACAGTTTAGACAGTAAGTCTCTGAAAAGAGATGCAGCTCTTAATAGGCAATTGTGCTGGGTGACATCACAGGTCGGTGCTAAAAAGGAAATTATAAAGCTCTCCAGCCCTGAGTCTGCACTTTATCCACTAATGCAGCCATTAATGTGGCCTATCAAAAAACACTCCAGTCCAGCAAATGTGAAGTAAATCAAATTAACATCAAGGTTTCCTCTGACCGTAAAGATGCAATTTTACATTTCAATTGATCAGACAGCTCTGTCTGCACACAGAGCAATTATAACAATCCATCATCAGACTGTCTTCAGTACTCCTTTCAATAAATTTAGTTTATCGAAACCACTCTGAAGTTCAGCTCTCTCTTCTTTTGCAGTTTTTTTTTTTGCATCAATCACACGTGTTGGAGAGAGCTTTTCTATAGCACTAGAATCCAATTTGGATTAGAAAGCAAACATAATAAACAACATGACAAGAATAAATACTAACCAATTAAGTAAATAGATCTTGTCAAATCTAACTGTATCTACAGATTCCTTTAGAGTGGGCAAACATAAATCAGCTACATTCCATTTCCTATTTCTGTGTGAAATTCCTCAAGGAAGGACATAAATGGCCTGTAAAAGCAAGACTATCGTTTATAAGACCTCTTCTTTCTCTCAAACAATTGCAGTAATTAGCCTGATTAAAAGAACTCACTGTGCTAGCTCTCCTAATTTGGCCTCAGTGAGAAAGAGCGCAGATCAGATCAGCACTCTGCATTCATCACATGGGGCAGCTATGTAATTAGGAGGGCCTGAAAGGACCTGATAGTATACAAAATCTGAATTATATCCCACTGGTTATAAATCATTATGATAATTATTTTATACAAATGTGGACCTAAGTGTTGCATTATGTGTTAATTAAATTCATACTTAAAAATACAAATATAAATTAATTATTGTATAAAATAATTAATGTTTAAAAATATAAATATGAAATCATGTTTAAATGCATTAAACATGTATGTATTTTTATTATTATTTCTTTATGTTTATTATTTATAAATACTGGAACTATGCTTTTATATATATATAGGTGTAGGTAAAATATATAAAATAATATATTTTTTATATAGTTATATAATTATCTCCCTAATTCTTAGACAAAGGATCTTGATCACTGCATGAAGTTCTAGTGATATAAATCATCTACATAATTATTTCATGATCTCAGTTATATACCAGAGAAACAGTGCTTATTTATTGTCTATGATCATTATGCAGAACTTTCCTTTTATACAGTATGCAAATTGGATTGTTCAAAGGGAATTTACCTATGCTGTTTACATTCGCCATGCACATAATGCAATATGACAAACATTTAACAGGCATGGTGATGGCAGTTCATTCGCAAAAAAACGATTCTATTAAAGACATTCATTCACACACAAAGAACAATAGGTGAGTGAGTCTATAGTGCATGTATGTGGTCACGTATGCAGACATGAAGGTCAATATATGCTGAATTAGCACAATTTCTTACAATCTGCACTTCAATGAAAGCGTGCCGCCGCTCTCCAAGGTGCTGAATGGCTGGTTTGGACTGGTCTGCAAAAAGAGGCAAGTATAAGACCGTTGTAACATTTGGAGGCTTTTCCTTATCTGTGCAGTCACACGAGCAGACCTCATTAAAGCCACTGACCGCAAACAGAACACAAGATTCACAATGAGTGTTTTATGGGTTGAAAGAAAAAGCACCTTTTCATTTGTTTCAACTATCTGAATGTCAGTGTGTGTGAGAGAGAGATATAGAGCAGACATATCTGGCAGTGTGAAAGTATGTGACTGTGTGTGTATGTGTGTGTGAGAGGGTATATGTATAATCTATCCTTGTCCTCTCACCTCTTTCTAGAAACAATAGGATACGTCCCCTCGAGGCACTGGACAGAAGGAGGATGTGATAAGGCCGCTGTTCTCTGCTCTGAACTGACATTTCACAAGCGCCGTCTGTAATTCTAACAGCAGAACACAGAGTTTTACAAACTACACCTCCTGACCAGCAGCACAGACTCATTGACTCTCCTCAGCAAACACAAAACCAGCCATGTGAATCTGGCATTGAACACACAAGGCATTTCCACAGAACAAATTCCCTTCCGTGCTGAAAAATGCGTAATAAACACATAGAGAGAGACAAAGACAGTCTGGTTCTCATTAATCTTTCCCAGCTAGTAATTGCACTACAACCAAAACCCACTCTAAAAGAAAAAGTGAAAGAATAAAGCCTGCTTCAGAATGACCACGCAGAAAAGAAATACTGCTATAAACCACTCAACAACATGCATAATAACATAAACACTGAATAAGGGCTCAGTATAGTGGCTCTTTAAGCAGAACACAAAAGAAGATGCTTTGATGAACGTTTGAGTTCAAACAACATTGGATCCCACTGACTTTCAATGCATGAACAAAAACAGCTGAAATATTCTTTAAAACATCCCTTGCCGAGGTAAGAAGGACCACAGTTAAACAAGCCCTTTAAATAGATATTTAATGGTTATCTATACATAAGGATTGATATATGAACTGATATTGTCATAATTAAGGTTCAACCATAATGTTATGTTTCCTGCAAACCAGTATAAAACTAGCCCCATACAGATATATATAGCCTACCACACTGTTAAAATGAAAGTCTTGTGCATTTAGTCTCCAATACACAGATTGCACAGACAGACAGCAATAGGACAACCCATTATGCTGAATATGTGTGTGTCAACTAGCAACCAGACATTTGCTTCAAAGATGCCACTCATGCAGAAAACCAATTAGTGATATGTTTTAACATTTGCATAATAAATAGAAACAATCCACAGGCGCTGTCTACCGGACACCGAGCTGCGCTGTGTTTTTCCTGGACGGGATGTTTGCGCAGGAATGTGACGTGTGACAGCTCTTGGCAGCAAAGGGTAAGAAAGTGACCTTTGCTTGGGTTTGCTTGCAGTAAACATCTCGTCACATGTGCCAGTATGAAATATGGCAGGTTTCAGATGCTCCAAGAACAAATGCTGAGGAATAATCACAGATTTATTTCAAATGCTGGGTGTTTGTGTACACATACAGCAATGTGAACTTCCTCCTTGCGTTTTAGATTCATTACGTGAAATTACATTATCCACTGAGCTGCATGAAGTAGCATAACCATCACGCATTTGGGGTTTAGTGGCCATACATCTTCTTCTATAGCTTTCCCTGGTTTTACAGCACATCCAAATGTGGTTCATCCAGCAGGGGGGAGGCTGTACATGAGAGGCTATGGCCTGGGGCACAAGACCCTAACTGAAGTCTGCTAATGAGCCTCTACTACACAGCTGAGTCACTCCATTCATTAAGACAAAACTGGCACCGCACTGCCCACTGTCTCTATTCGACTTTTAATGATGCTAATACAGAATGATAAAATACTTTGCATTTGCTTTCCAAGTCAATTCTCTATTTATTTTGCAGGGCTGCAATATAGATATCAGAAATATATATTTAAGTTTCAGATTTTTTTTTAAGGCTAATTAAACCAGCACAGCACTTCTGGCCCATCAATATTTATGACTTCTCACCTCTTTGGCTCCGTGTCAATTGCACATTTGCGTTAACTTTTTTTTTGCAGCATTAAAACAGGGGAATCCAATACTTAATGCCAATTAGAAAGACGTGCTTTGAGCAGAAGTAATTAAAGCCGCTATATTTTTCGGTTTGGTTTAAAAGGTTATTGTTTAATATTAGAACATATAGGGAAGAATATGCATGCAAAGTAAGACGAGGTCAGGGTTTATGCGAATACAAATTACTAGTTAATGATCATAATGAGCAAATATAGCACAGTGCTAAACAGCACCCAAATTATTTTATATGTTTTAAGTCTGCTTCTTTGAATCGGCCTGTATTTTTGTTTGTTTGGGTTTTTTTCCCCCTTCACACAATAAAATCGATTTCCAACTAAAACTGAGTTTCGAAGAAATAAGAATGATGTTCTGATGCCCTCTTGCGTTTGGAGTGAAACCTTCATTCTGAAGCGACTGGACAGACATTCCAATCACTTCGATGGAAAGATCCGGTTCCTGACATTACATGGTATTTTACATTTGATATATATGAATAAATATAATTTTATTTTATTTAATGCGGGTGTTAATTAGTCTTCCTTGAAACTTCTAAAATATAACATTCACTCTACATTACATTGCACGTGACACCTGAACTAAAGCGTGCGCGATTAACACGTGGCTTGCATGCGATGAAGGACTAGGAGGGAAAAACATACTTTATTTGGAATTGTTGAAGACAAAACAAAACCATATCTGTGAAATCTTAACGTCCCCTAAAAGAAACTTTATGCCACTACTGCAAACGTAACACAAAGCGATATATATACAATTTACAAAATATGTTTGTTCTATAGTTCAAAGGAGTTTGAAGGAGTTTTGGAAGTTAACTCTCAAATAATTGGTGAATGGCAGTGGACTGCTGTGTTTGCGTAACTTACCCAGGACTACCCATTGGTGAAATCAAGATCCGGTAGAACCGATTCTGATTCTTGAACGAATCGTTTGGAGGTTTAGTGATTGAGGACAAAATACACGCCGTTGGTGATGTGATTGCAGTACCGCCGCTCCCGCAGAGTACTGAGTCTGCATAGGGCACCAGCTCCCAAGGGGGCACATCCCAGTTTCTCAAAAAAAAAAAAAAAAAAAACGCCAATGGCACCCATTTGGCCTGCAGCGGCCCTGTGTGATTGTGTACATATTTATTGAAATAACAAGGAAAACTGATGGAGCCAATGATCAGAAAGACAAAAAAAACAAACAAACAAAAAACTTGTATTAACTTTTATGTTTATTTATTTCCAAATCAAGACAATGCAAATACAATGTTGTATGTATGAGACAAATTCAAAGTAATACATAAAAAAAATCAAATAAAAAGTGTAAAAATAAAAAATAAATTAAAATAAATAATTAAATAAATAAAAAAGTAAAAATGAACTGCATGATTTTTAAACAAAGCTCTCCTTTTGCTCAGTTGGTAATCAAATGGCCTCTGTAATTATCCTGCAGTGTAGTTCACTGGTGGCTCTTTCACATACTGTGTGAAATCTATTGCTCACAGCAGCTTTTGTGCATCCATGTTGTACAGGGCACATCTGCAACACTCCCATCATGCAGAGCTGCAAGAATGTGAATGCATCTAACACGACCTTAAGACCGGTGAAGTCATCAAATTAGTATTTCCATCCTCTCACATTCATCTGTACTCTTCTCATCCGCAAAGGATTGTACATATATTTCCTCCCACAGAATGCCACTTATAAATACATAATATAAAAATACTGATAATGAATAGATTGTATTGTTTAGGATATGCTTCTCAGTTTCTGTCAAAAATTCCATTTGAAAGCGTAAGACCCTTGTTTATAAAATGTCTTGAGTGTCCTCCACAGTGTTTCTGGGACAGCAGCTACAGCAGCACCGTCTGATCCAGTGCAGTAGCCGCAATCTCCGTGAAGTTGGCCTGACTATGCTCTCTCTCTGGGATTCTCCTCTCGCTCCTTCCTCCCTGTCTTCACTCAGGACATCCATAGAAATCTCCATCCTTCCACTGACACTTTCCACCTGTTCAGTCCTCACTCTTTGAGCTCCTCCAAACTGATCTCCATCTTCTTCCAGCATCAGCGTTTGCACGGCTCTGTCCGTAACTCTTCTGAATCTGTCCACTTTTACTGCTGCATCTCTAATGAGGCGCTCCATAATCTCCAATCGTTGACTACTTGTTTCAGTTTCTTCGCTCTTCAGTCGATTGATCTCAATCAGCATACACTCCCTTAACAGAAGTATTTCCTGTTCATTTTCTATGAGCTTGAGTCTGTCAGTTTCTCTCTCACGTTGGAGGGCTTCATTATATCGTTCCATTTCAGCTTTTCGTAGCTCCAACTCGATTTTTTCTCTTTGCATTCCAAGTCTTTCCAGTTCCTTTCTCTGGATGACTTGTAATCTGTTCTTTAGTTCATCTCTCATTTCCTGTATTCTCCTTTTCATTGCATCTATCTCTTCATACTGTGGTAGAGCATCTCTTCCCTGGTCTTCAGTTTGTGTCTCTTGAGTTCTTCTCTGCTTAATATCCTCTGCATGCTCTTGAATGAATTTTGTAGTCACTATTACTTCTTGGTCTTCTTGTTCACTCTGAGTCTTCACAGTCCTTGTCTGTCTTTGTACATCAGCTTCAATTTGTTGCAGTTCTCTTCTTTTGCATTCATAGCTTCGTGTGAGATGCTCAATCTCCACGGTAAGTCTCAGTACCTCGGCTTGAACCTTCTCCAGGCTGTTCCTCCTCCTCTCAAGACTCACCATGATCACTGACTTTTCTTCTTCAGCAGTTTTACATTCATCTTTCAGTTTATGCAGGTGATCCTTTGCCTTCTCCAGCTCAAGAAGGCCAGTTTGTATGATCTTCAGTTTGTTCTCTGTTTCATCACGTTGCCTCTGTAGTTCAGCTCTCACGATGTTTAGTTCATCTCGTTCTAGGGTCATGCCTTCCATTTGCTGAAGAACCTTTCCTTGGGTGTCAGTTTTAGCGGTTTGTGCTTCTTTTTCTCCATCTGTTTTGGCCCAAATAATCTCAGTTAGTTCCAGACTGCTGTCTGTGTCTGTCTTTTTCTCCTCTTTAGTGTCTTGTACTTGTTTCAATCCTGTTTTGTAAATGACTTTCTCAGCATCCTTGTCACTTCTAATGGAAGTATCATCTGTTTTCCCCATAAGTTTTAGCCTCTCTTGTTCACTCTGCTTTTGTTGAAGCAACTCATTTTCAATGTTTTCCTTCTCTTCTTTCAGTGACGCTACAGTCTTTTCCAGTTGTCCCAACTTTCTCATGAATGTTTCTGTGATGCACTCTATTTCCTTATTTTTCTTATCAAGGTCGTTTGATAAGTCCTCCTTGTCTTGTGTAAGTTGTAGCAGTTTGTCTTCATTTCTTGACTTCTCCTTCACGACTTCCTTCATATTTCTCTCAAAGTCTTCCCTCTGCCTTTGAATGTCAGATTTTGCTTGTTCCAGTTCATGTCTCTCTTTTTTCAACATTGTCTGTATTTTTTCCAAATAAGAGTCTTCCGACATGTCCTCTGACTTTGTCACAATGGGTTGTTTTTTCTTTGTTGCTGCCATTTCGTCTTTTAATTCCTTCTGTCTGCTGTCATCTGTTTTCTCAAAGTCATCCAAAGTTGTTTGTGTTTCAGCATCTGTTGAGGTGGTCTTCATTTGATATAGCTCAAGTTCATCTAGTTTTTGTTTCTGTACTTCTACTTCCTCTCTTAGGACATCAGCATCCCTCTGTGAGTGATCTTTTGTTTTCATTTCATCTGGTAAGAGATGCATTTCTGCTTCCTGTCTCTTTACTTGAATCTCCATGTTTAACATCTCCACTTCAGATAATTGTCTGTTTATTTGCTCTTGCAATTCCTCAATTGTTCTTGTCTTTTCTTCTATAATGCCTTCCATGTCCTGCTTTTCTTTCTGTATCACATCTTTATCTTGTTGCAGCAAAGCTCTCTCATGCTGTATGCTTTGTTTGCTGACTTCAGCCTCTTCCTTCAGTCTGTTTAAATCAGCTCTCTCCTTTTCGATACAATGTTTTTCATTCTCATCTATCTTTTTGCTGATTTCAATCTCCTCTTTGTCCTTTTGAATGTCATTATTAAGCTTTTCAAGCTCTTCTTGTTTTGTCTGCATGTATTTCTTGAGGAAATGTCTGTGTTCATCAAGTTCAGACTTCTCTTTCTTAATCACATCTCTTTCTCGTTTAATGACCGCCATGATGTCTTCTAATTCCTGCTGCTGTTGATCTAATGTGAGCTTTTTCTTTTCCAGATCCTGTTCTTTAAGTCTTATTTCATTCTCTGTGCTTTCCAGAGTGTCTCTTAGCTCTGTTATATCAGTAATCCTCTGCTCCAAGGCCAGCCTGTCTGTGTGCAGTTCTTGCTCTGTCAAGTCATTGTTTTCTTTTTGTTTTTCAAGATCTTCCCTTAGAGTCTCATTCTCTGCTATGCTCTTTCCTAAGTTCTCTTTCTGTGTCTGAAGTAGCAGTTGATCTGATTGCAGGAGCTTTGTCTGCCTTTCGATGTCAGCACGCATAGCACTGAGCTCTTCTTCTTTTCTTCTCATGTCATCCAGTCTCTTTGTAATATCCTCTTGGTCTCTACTGATTTGAGATGCGATTTGGTCTGCTTTCCTGATTTCCTCATCAATCTTTTCAGACTTTCTTTGTAACTTGGCCTTGATCTCCTCCAGACAGTCTTTTTCTTTTTTAATATTTAGTCGGTCCATGTTCATTTGCACAATGTTGCTGTCTAGTTGAGAGCTTTTATTTTCAGCTTCGTTCATCAACTTCTTCAGAATTTTCTTTTCCTCTTCAACACTCTTCTTCTCCATCTGTAACTCAGTTTTTAATTGATCCACTTCATGTTTTTCTGTTAACAGTCTGTCCTGCATGTCTTTCCTCTCTTCCTCAGATTTATTTTTCAATTGCTCTAGGTCTTCCAACTCACTCTTGATGGTTTTCAGAATGTTTTCCATTTCTTGTTTTTCTTGTTTTACTTCTGCCTTCTCTCTGTCAAGTTCACTTTTCTCTCTTTCTAAGATGTTCCTTAGCTCTTCTACTTTGGTTTTCTGTTTCTGTACATCTGCTTCCCAGAGAGTTACTTTCTCACATTTATTTTGCATTTCAATTGTTTTCCTTTCTAGCTCAACATTCATTTTCTCCAAAGCCTTTCTTTCTCTTTGCATGTCATTCTCTTTGATTTCAATCTCCTCTTGCTGTTGTCTGATTATTTTCTGTAGTTTTTCATCTTTAGTCTGAATTTCTGCATTCATCTGTTCAATTTGATCCCTTTCTTTTGCCAAACTCGCCTTGGCATTTTCTATATCCTCTAACTGTCTTTGTATCTCAACTTCAGCATGCTTGTCTGTTCTTCTGTTTTCTTCTGCTAGTTTATCCATATCCTCTCTTTCTTTTTGTTGTTGAATAATTAAAGCATTTAGATTTTCCCTCTCTTTTTGTAAGACCTGCATGCTTTTCTCTAAAGCATTTGTCTTTTCTTGAATCTCAGTCTTTGTGTCTTCTAATTTTTCTTTTTCAAGTTTGATCTCTTCTTTTTGGTCATTTAATTGGGTTTGCATCTTTTCAATATGTTCCATCTCTCTGTTTATTCTCTCTTTGGTGCTTTCAACATCCTCTTTCTCTTTCAGTAATTGCTCTGTCAGATGTGCTATTCTTTTTCTCTCAGTTTCTAAGATTTGCATGCCCTTATTATCTTGTCTGGACCTTTCAGTGGCTACCTGTGTCTCAACCCACTTTATTTCTGCAGCTTCCTCAGTGTCCTGCAGTTGTTGTTTTTGTTTGTATATTTCACTCCTCTTTTGGTCTAGTTCAATCTTCTCTATTGTCACTTTGTTAATCATTTCTTCTAGGTCTTTTGTCTGCTTTTGATTTTTTTCACGTTCTTTAGCCATCTCATCCTTCATTTTCTCCATATTTTCCTTCTGTGCCTCGTTCTCCTCTGTTTTGGACTTCTGTAGATATTCTAATTCTTTAATCCTAATATTCAGTTCATTCACCATATCCTGTAATCTAGTTCCTGCCTCCCTCATTTCTTTTTCTAGAAACTGACAAGTGCTTTCCAGTTCTGATTTCTCTCTGATTAAATTAACATTCATCTGTTCCAAGACATTCTTCTGTCTCTTGGTTTCATTGAATTTTGCTTCAATCTGCATAATTTCATCTTGTAAGTTCTTATCACTGTCCGTGTCCCTTATTTGCTGCATTTCAGCTTTCTTCTGTTCCAGCTCACCCTTCTCTCTTTTTATAATGTCTATCAGGTTTTCATTTTCTCTCTGCTCATTCTGGAGGTCAGCATGCATCCTTTCTATTTCTTCTTTCTCTTCTTTCAATGCGTGCATAACACTGTGTGTTTCATCGTATTGCACCTCTACATTGGTTTTCTGTGGTTCTTCTTTTTGCAAATCTGTTTTCATTTGCTCCAGTTCATGTTTTTCTCTCTCACATTCTTTCCGTATCTTCTGAATTTCTTCTCTTTCATTGTCAATTTCAGTCTTCATTTTTTCAATTTCTGCTCTCCTTAGATTAAGCTCTTTTTGTCTCAGTCCTTCAATGTGCTCCATTTCTTTTTGCTTCGTTTTAGCTTCATCCCTCTCCTTCAGTAATGCTTCATTTTGGTTCTGTAATTGCTCCAGGTGTCTTTTCATAGAATCCTCTTTCTCTGGAAGTATGGCAGTGAACTCTTGTTCCTCCATTTCTTTGCTGTCCACCATCTCTTGTCTCTTTCTTTTTATCTCTGTATTAATGAAGTCCAACTTCTCCTGTCTCTGTTTCATCATGGTTTCCATTTCTCTCTTCTTTTCTTGAAGTTGAACTTCCATGTTTTCTAGTGTCTCCTGTTTGCTCTTGATCTCCATTTTAATTTTTTCCATGTCCATCTTAATTTTATCTTGAGTCAGTTCTAACTCAGATCTTTCATTTTCCATATTCTGTCTGCATATTTCCAGCTCTTCATATTGTTTTTCAAGGGCAGCTTTATATTTCTCCAGATTATTCCTCTCTGTGTCGCAGTGTTGTTTCATTGTCTCAATCTCTTTCTGGTCTCTCTGTAAAACAAGTCTTGTCTTTTCCAGTTCCCTTTTCTCAGTCATCAATATTTCAGTAAGGCCATCAGCTTCATCTTTATTGAACTCCAACTTTACTGTCATGGATGGATCAGGTATATCTTTATATTCTGTTGTCAGTTTGGTGTCTCCTTGGCTTAAGTCCATTTCAAGTTCTTCACTTCTCATTTTGAGCTCTGTGTCCTCCTGATCTCTCTTTCTCTCTAATTCATCTTCCATCCCTTTTGTAATGAAAGTTGTATATTCCTTATGAATGCCTGTGTGATCCTCATCAATCTGTTCCTGAGGGGCTGATATGTCACCTACAGGTATGTCATCTTGATAAGATGTTTGTGTAGCTGAACTAACCAAAATTACTTCCAGTTTCTGTGTTGGTTGTTTTCTCTTCATCTCGTCCAGTGCCTCTCTCTGATGTTCAATGATTGTTTTGTTCTTTTCAAGTTCTTCCCTTTCCTTTTGAATCTCAGGCAAGAGTATGTTGACATCACCTATCTGTATCTGTTTTCCTTGAGAGGCCATTTCTTCTCTCGTCTGTTGAAGAAGCTGCTTAGATAGATGTTCTCCTTTTAATGTTTCAGATACATCTTTCTCTTTTTCTAACGGGTGTGACTGCTCTTTCATGATCTCTGATATATCAGTCTGTCTCTTAATTTCAGCTTTGGCCTGTTCTAAATATTTCCTCTCATCTTGCACTACTTGCAATTCTAGTTTGATTTTCTCCTCTTGAGCATTGAGTTCGGCTTTTCTTTGCTCCATTTCTTTCTTTATATGGTCTATCATATCCTTGCTTTTAGTAGCTTCTTTTTGTTCTTTCAATACCTTGGCCATCAGTTGATCAAGCTCATCTCTATCCGTCTTTGCTTTTACTCTCATCACTTCTTCCATTTGTTTTCTCTCCTCATTCACAGCTTCTATACTCTTCTCCAGTCTTTGCTGCTGTTGATAAATTTCAGCCTTTTCAGTCTGTAAGTGATTTTTGATTTCTTTGATTTCATCTTTTTGCGTTTGCAATTTCTTCTGGAGAACATCCAACTCATTCCACTTCTTCATTGTGTCATCTTTTTGTTTCTCTAATTCATTTCTCTGTCTCAAGACTTCACCAGTCTTATGCTCAAGAAGCTTCTTCTCATCGTCCATTGATCTTTTACTTATCTGTTCTTTTTCTTTTTGTTCTGTAATGTGTATCTCTAGGTTATCAGCTTGTCTTTGCAAATCTTCTCTTTCTTTTTTAATGATGTTTCTCTCTTTTTCCAGAAGAGCTTTCTCTGACTCAAAGTTTTGATTTTGTTGTGATATATCAAACATAATTTTCTCTAATTCACCCCTTTTCATGTTTGTTTTTTCTATGACACTTTCATATTCCTTGTTGGCCTGTTTAAGTGTTTGTTCCATTTCTGTTTTTTCAGACTTTGACTGCTCATATTCATCAATTCTCTGTTGTAATTCTGTCCATTTATGATCTATTTCTTCTCTTTCTTTTTCTAGAAGGTCTCTGCAGTTATTTAACTCTTGTTTTTCTTTGTTTATGTCTGTGTTCATTCTTTCCAGATCTTCTTTTCGTCTGTTTGTTTTTTCAGTGACACTCTCAATTTCTTCTTTTTTCATTTGTAGATGAGCTTCCTTTTCTTTCAGTGTTTCTCTCTCCCTATTAATTTTCTCTTCCATGTTTCTTACTCGTTCACTTTCTTTTTGCAGTTCAATCTTTATTTGAGCCAGACAATCTTTTTCATCATTGATCTTTTGTCTCTTAAGTTTAAATTCTTCTTCATGGAGTTTAATATCATTTCTCTGTTCTTCCACCTCATCCGATAATTTCTGTACAATATCTTTGCTTTTCTCAATATTCAATTTTTCTAGATCAGTCTGTTTTATCTTGTTGTCAAGTTCTGCT
>JAUCMS010000038.1:694014-725150 GCA_032357445.1 Enteromius radiatus
TTTGTTTAGTTCACTCTTCATCTCATGTAGTTTTCCCTCCATTTTTGTTACATCATGAAGCTTTTCATCAAGTTTAGCCCTGTCATTTTCTAGTTCATTCCTCATCTTTTCTAGATTTTTCAGTTCCACTTCATAAGTCTTCATGGCAGCACTCACTTCATGCCTTTGTTGATTAATTTCAGCTTGTTCATCATCTAACCGATCCTTCTCCATGATCAAAGCATGTTTTGAAGATTCAACATCAACCCTCTGTCTCTGTAGTTCACCTCTAGAGAGCTCCAGCTCTTGCTTCTCTTGCATTAAATTGTCCATTTCTTTTTCTATATCTAGTTGCTTCCTCAGTATTTCCATATTATTTTGTTCAAGTTGAACTTTCTTTTTCTCTATTTCTTCAACAATCCAATGTTTCTCTTCCAACTCATGTTTCTGCTTCTCCAGTATCTGCTCTCTCTGCTTTACTTCAGAAGTAATGCCTTCCAATTCAGCCCTTTTCTTTTCATGCAGGGTTTTTATTTCTTTAATGGTTTGCCATAGGTTTTCTATATCTCCCTTGAACTGTTGCAGATCACTGTTTTTCCTCAAGAGTTCTTCAGTGACCATTTGCAGTTCTTCCTGTTTTTTTCTTGTTTCCTCCATTATTTCTTTAGCTGTTTCTACTTTAACCAGCCCTCTTTTGCTCTCAGCATCCTCCATTTCTCTGTTTATCTTATCCTTCAGCTGCTCCAGTTCTTCTCTTTCTTTCTGCAGCATTTCTCTCATGTTCTCTTCCTCCTCTTGTTTTTGTGCAAGTTCTGCTCTCATCTTCTCCAATTCATTCTTGTCTCTTCTGATGGTTTCAATTTCTTCTCTAAGGCTTCCAAGATTCCCCCGTATTTGTCCAATATCTTGAATGAGCCTCTGGATCTCAGACGTGAAGTTTTCCTTTTCATCTCCCACCACGTTACTTTTCCCCATCCTGCTCTCCATGTCAACTTTTAGATTTCTCACCATTTCCCTGATTTTCACAACTTCTAAAATGAGTCTTTGGATGTCAGCATTGGTGCTTTCCTCCCCTTCTAGATTCACTGTTTTGTCCACCAATAGCTCAAAGTCCTCTCTTGCATTTTGAACATCATTCCTGAGTATTTCCAGCTCCTGCCGTTCTCTGTTAATCTCCTCTCTGGCCTTTACTATTTCAGTCCTTATTTTCTCCATCTCATCCCTCCTTCTTATGACTTGTTTCATCTTCTGATCTAGATCTTTCTTTTCTAGGACTATTTCAGACCTTAAGACTTCCAGTTCTCCCTTCTCATGCATCATTTTTTGAATCCTTGTGTCTAGGACTTCTCTCTGTCTCTGTATATCCATCAGTTCCACCTCTCTCATGTCCTTATGTTGCAGTATCTCAGACCTCGTGTTTTCTAGCTCTTCCATCTGATGTTTTAAGTCTGCTTTAGTTTTCTGAAGTTCTATCTGCTGTTGATCCAGTTCAGTCTTCAACTCTGTCAGTTTGTCTGTTTGTCTTTCATCTGTCTGACTCTCACTCTCCTCTTGTTGGTCGTCCATGCTTAATGTTTCCATTTTCTCCCTTAATTCCTCTGAATCTCTCCTCATGGCTTTCTTTTTTCTGGAAGGTTTATCTGTTTGTACTTTGCTTTCTCTAGTTGTTTCTTCTAGAAGGTTTTTAAGAATTTCATATTCTTTCTTCATGTCAACATTTTCTTTCCTCAGCAGTTGATTTTCATCATGGAGTTTTTGTTTGTCCAATGCCATTTCTTGTTTTTGTCTCTCCAAATCAGCTCTATTTTGCTCAAGATCACTTCGCCATCTGCCCAACAAGACTTTGGTACTCTCAATTTGCAGCTTTTCTTTTTGTATCTCCTTGTTCTGTTGCTCATAGGCTTCCTTCATGCTCTGTTTTGTGGCTTCGACTTCCAGTCTCATGTTCTCCAGTTCAACTAGCAGTTTTCTAGCAGCCTTGACTTCATCTTTCATTCTTCTGAGAACCTCTCTGACATGCTCAATTTCCTGTATCAGCTTCTGCATGTAAGAACTCATTTCTTTCTTTTCCTCCTCCACTTGAACATTAACATCTCTCTGCATGCTTATTTCCAGGTCATGTTTTGTTCTCCAGGCCATTTCCCTAGTCTTTTCAGCCTCTTGAATAAGCCTCTGTATCTTGGTGTTTATTTGTTCTTTCTCTTCCAGATCTCCACCTCCTTCTTCCATATGAGTTTGTAGCTCTTCTGCAGCTTGTTGTTTTTCTGCTTTCATTTGGTCCATGTCATCTTGCTCTATCCTTAACAAGACCCTGTTCATTTGAAGTTTCTCGTTTGCACTTTCAATTTCAGCTCTAATTTTCTCTAGCTCATCTTTCTTTCTCGCCACCTGTCTCATCTTGTGATCAAGATCTTTCCTCTTACTATCAGTTTCATCCTGAAGAAGCTTCAATTCTTTCATCTCATGTTTAGTCTTTTGTATGTTGTCCTCTAATTCCTCTTTCTGTTTGAGGATTTCAGCTCTCATACCAATGAGTTCCTCTACTTCTGATTGTCTTTTAGTCTCAAACTCTTCTTTTTGGATTAAAATATTTGACTTGATCTCCTCATATTTCTCCATTTCTTTTTTAGCCTCTCTCAACATTTCATCATTTGCTTTTCTTTCTTTTTCTAACTCATCTTTCGTTTGCTCTAGTTGAACTTTTTCGTCTTGGATATCCTGTTTTTTAACTTTTATCTCTTCAATTTCTTTATGAAGATTTGTTTTATTTTGTTCCATATCATGTATGTCTTGTTTCAGTTGTGTTCTTCTTTTCTCAGTCAGTTCCTTTTCATCCATAAGCTCTTTCCTCAGCTGTTCCACATTTTCAGTGTCCTTCTTTAGTGTCTCCATCAGCTGACGTTGCTCTAACAGTTCGTATTTTCCTCTCTCTATGTCATGTTTTTGCTTTAAGATCTCCACACTCATCTGATTGAGACTATCTCTTTCTTTCTGCAGATTTGCACAAGTGATGTCATTTTCCTCGGACTGTCTTTTTAAATGTTCCTTGTTTTTTTCCAGGTCCATCTTTTCCTTTGTAACAATCGCTTCTTCTACAGCAATGGATTGTTTTTGTCTTTCTATTTCAGCATGCTTTTCATTCAGGGTGTCATTTTGCACTTTGATCTCCTTAGCAAATTGTTGCCTCTCTTTTTCTAACTCTTCTGCAGCCCGCTGACTATCTTTCTGAACTTCTAGCTTTAACTTCTTAATGTCCTCTCTCTTCTTTTCCAGCTCATCTCGCTCGTTTTGAAAAGCTTGTTTCTCATTTTGGAGCTTTTCCAAATCTCTAGCCAACTCTGCTCTCTTTTGTACCAGATTCTCAGTGTCAGCCCTTTCTTTTATTATGTTGTTTTTCATGTCATCCATTTCTTTTTGTTTATTTTGAAGTTCTGTTCTAATTTGTTCTAGTTCAATCTCTTTGTGTTGTATTTTTTCCTTCTCATCTTCAATTTGAGCTATTTGTCTCAAGTTATCTGTACTCATTTTCTTCAGAATATCTTTATCTCTCTCTAAGTTAGTTCTTTGTCTCTCTATTTCTTCCATGGCTTGGTTTATCTCACCCTTGGTTTTCTCCAGCTCAGATCTTTGTTGTTGAAGCAAGTCTTTGGCAGACTGAATTTCCTTTCTTTGCCTCTCTGTCTCATCCATGAGCTCTTCCTCCTGTTGGTAGTCCACTGGAATACTACTGATGTCTAATTGATTTTTAAATCTGGCTGCTATCTCTTCTGTCCTCTGTCTTCCATTCTTTGTCTTCTCAAAGTCTTCAGCTTGGCTTTGAAGGTCAGTTTTCATCCTCTCTAGTTCCTCCTTCTCATTTTCAAATGTGTGTTTCTCAACTCTTAGGTTTTTTAATTCTTTCTGCATATCCATTTTTTGCCTCTCCATAAGATCCACATTTGTGGTCAACAGCTCTCTGTCTTTTTCAGTCTGATCCTTTTCCTGTAGTAAGTTTAGTCTCAGTTGTTTGCAGATCTCCTTTTCTTCCTCTAGAGTGACACTATCTATCTCTATCTTTCTCTTCTGTGCCATCATTTCCACTCTTTCTTTTTCTACGTTGGTCATTTCTGTCTTTGTGAATTCCATTAGATCATCAACCTCTCGCTGTAATTGATCAATGTCAGTTTGTCTCTGGTTCAGCTGACTCATTTCCATCATGATTGTGTTTTTAAGTTCATCCATTTCATACTGCTGTTGTAAAATGTATTCCTGCTGCTTTGCAAGTTCATTTTCTCTGCAAGTAAGACTTTCATTCACTTTTTGAATAGTCTCCAGTTGTTTTGAGATGTTCATCCTCGTTCCAGCAAGATTGTCTCTCTCTGCCTGCGTCTCTTTTATTGTCATCTCATTCTCTTCTTGTTGATCTGCAAGAAGTTTGCTGGCTTCAGCAATTTCTGTTTTGATTTTCTCTAGATAAGTCTTCTCCATTTCAAACTCAGCTGCTTGCTTTTGTTGGTTACATTTTTGACTTTCAAGATTTATTCTCTCTTCCTGAAGTTGAGATGCCATTTCTTCTAGCTTATTTTTTTCCTTTTGCATGTCCTGCTTTTTCTTTTCAATGTGTTCAGCTTCTTTTTGCAGTTCAGCTCTAAAATGTTCCAGCTTGTCCATTTCATCTTCAATAAACTTCTTCTCTAATGTCATCTCAGGTTTATAAGGCAAATCCTCAACTTCGGGTAAGTATGACTTTTGACTTCCAACATCTGTTTTTAATGCATCTTTTAAGTCAGTTTCCAGCATCTGCTCCGTCAAGACACTTTGTCCATCTGGATCTAACATTTCTTTGTCTGTTAAAGACTTGACTACATCCGTGTCACTAAGAAACATTTCAGCCTCTGACTTCTCAAGCAGACTCTTTTCTGTTATGCCAAACCTCAAGTGATCAATAACTTCTTGTTTTCTTTTGATGTCTGCCCGCAATCTTTCAAGTTCTTCTTTTTCTATTTGTAACTCTTGCTTTTCATTTTCAAATGCCATTTCTTCTCTACTTATTTTCTCAATCATCTGTTCAAGCGTGTTTCTCTCTTGTTGTATCTCTGCCAGTTTGATCTCCATGTTTCTTCTTTGTTCAAAAAGCTGTTCCTTGGTTTGAGACATCTCAGCTTTGGTTTTCTCTAAGTCAGACTGTTCACTTTTAATTAATTCTTTGCCTCTCTCAATTGCTTCTTGTTTCCTGTGTATTTCAGTATAAGTTTCATCCAGAATATCTCCCCTCTTTTTAATTTCCTCAGAGAGATCATTGATGTCTTCTCTCTCTTTCTGGAGTTGAGCTGTCATTTCCTCCAGTTTTTGTCTTTCCTCTTGTATTTCTAATTTCATCTTCTCAATCTCCTGCGTCTTTCTTTCCAGGTCAGCTTTAATCTGTTTTATCATGTCCTTCTCATTCTCCAAATCTTCTCTCTCAAGTTTCAGACTCTCTGAGTCTCTTTCTACATTAACTAGTTTTTGTTGCAGATCTTCCATGTCTCTCTTCAGCAGCTGTCTGTCATTTTCCAACATTTCCTTTTCAGTCAATACCTCCTTCATCTGAAGCTCAACATCTTCAGACTTCTTGCCCAGCTCAGTCATCATATCCTGTTTTTCCCTGATCACTGCAGCTCTTTCTCTTTCAATGTTGTTCTTTTCTGTTTTCATTTCACCTTCTTGTTTATGAATCTCTGTTTGTAGTTGCTCTAGTTCATCTCGTCTGAGTTTCATTTTCTCTTTCTCATTTTCATTTTCATCAGTTTGTTTGGAGATATTCAATCTCATTTGCTCAAGGTTGGTTTTCTCTCTTTGTATATCTGTCATTAAAGACTCATTTGCAACTTTCATTGTATCCAGGATTTTATAATTTTTCTGTGTATCTTCAGCAAGATGATTAATATCTTCTCTCTCCTTCTGAAGTTCTTCAGCCATCTTTTCCAAACTCTGTCTCTCATTTTGTGTTTCTTCTTTGAGCTTCCTGATATCATCAGCTTCTCTTTGCAGCTCAATCTTCATTTCTTCTAACTTGTTCTTCTCGTCTTCAAACACTTGTTTCTGAAGTGTCATCATCTTTAGGTCTTCAGTCAGATCTTCTCTACTTTGCTCTACATCATCTCTTTCTCTCTTTATTAGCTGTTTCTGTTCATCAATCTCTTGTTTATCTTTATCTAGTTGGCTTCTCTCATTCTTCATTTTTTCCATAATGTCACTCACTTCTGTCTGTTGTTTGTTTAGCTCAGATTGTCTCAGATCAAGCTGACTTCTGTAATTTATTATAAGGTTTCTGTCATTGTCGGTTTCTCTATGCAGATTCTGAATTTCAGTTTGCAGCTGCTCAAGTTCATGTTGTTTTTGTCTCATTTGTTCCTCTTGATTTTTAATATCATGTATTTGTCTTGTGGTGGTCTCATTCATCTCCTCTATGTTGTTTCTCTCTTTCTGTATCTCTGCCAGTATGATTTCTTTCTTTTCTGCTTGCTCAGCAGATTGCTTTTCAAGATCTTCTTTGATTTTAGCAAATTCATGCTTGTTTTTTTCCAGTTCATGCTTTTCCTTCTCAATCATGTCTCTGTCAGATTGAATTTTCAAAGTTTTTACTTCATTTTCTCTATTCATTTCATCCAAGACAATGCCTTTTCTTTTTGTCTGTTCAATGAGACTGTCCATTTCCTCTCTCTCTTTCTGGAGTTGAGCTGTCATTTCCTCCAGTTTTTGTCTTTCCTGTTGTATTTCTAATTTCATCTTCTCAATCTCTTGCGTTTCTCTTTGCAGGTCAGTTTTGATCTGTTTTATCATGTCCTTCTCATTCTCCAAATCTTCTCTCTCAAGTTTCAGACTCTCTGAGTCTCTTTCTACATTAACTAGTTTTTGTTGCAGATCTTCCATGTCTCTCTTCAGCAGCTGTCTGTCATTTTCCAACATTTCCTTTTCAGTCAATACCTCCTTCATCTGAAGCTCAACATCTTCAGACTTCTTGCCCAGCTCAGTCATCATATCCTGTTTTTCCATTATCTCTTTTTGCAGATTTTTTAATGCGGACTCATGTAATACTTTTATTTCATCCAGTTTCTCATTCTTTCTCTTTGTATCTTCAGCAAGAATAACAATATTTTCCCTCTCCTTATGAAGTTGTTCAGCCATCTTTTCCAAACTCTGTCTTTCAATTTGTGTTTCTTCTTTTAGTCTCCTTATATCTTCAGTTTGTCCTTGCAGCTCTATCTTCATCTGTTGCACATAATCCTTCTCATCTCGAACAACTTTTTTATGATATTGAAGCTCCTTTATCTCTCTCTCAACGGCTGCTCTTTTTTCATCTAAGTCAGCATTGTATGTTTTCAACATTTCTTTTTCATTATTGAGTTCTACCTTTAAGAGCTCCAGTTCAGTCTTCGTTTGGTGTTTCTGTGCTAGCATTTCAGACTTCTCTTTCTCAATATAAGCCTTTTCTCCTGTTGTAAATTCCATGATCTCATTAGCTTTTCTCTGCTTTTGATCTATTTCAGTTTTCATCTTTTCAAGTATGTCTTTTTCCATTGTGAGAGCTTTTTGTGTGGTTTCCATTTCATCTTGCTGTCTATAAATCAGAGCTTGGAGTTGTTCAAATTCAGTCTCTCTCAGACTCATTTGTTTTCTCTCATTTTCAATGTTGTCCTGTTGCTCTGAAATACTATCTCTCAGGAGAAGCAGCATGTCTTTCTCTTTCTGTATTTCTGCTAGTGCGATCTTGTTCTTTTCTCTGTCTTCAACAAGCTGGGTTTCGAGAACCTCCTTCGCTCTCGCTATATCGGTTACAGTTTTTTTCAGCTCAAGTAGAGCCCTTTCCTGCATCTGTGTATGAGACTCATTTGCTTTCCTTTGCAGTTCAGCTTCCTGATGCATATTTTCTAGTGCCACTTTTTTCTTATCAAGTTCCTCTGCAAGGCTTTCAACATGATCTTTATCTTTCTTAAGTTGGATTGTTGCTTCCTTAAGCTTCTGTCTTTCATTTTGTGTCTCTACCTTTACCTTTTCATTATCTTCAGCTTCTCTTTTTAGCTTAGCTTTTATCTGCTCAATCTTATCTTTCTCTTCCTCAGTCATTTGTTTCTGAAGCTTAATGTTCTCCAACTCTTTCACTACATCAAGCTTTGTTTGTTCCAACATATCCATGTCTGTTTTTATGATTTTCCTGCAGTTGTCAATTCCTTCTTTTACATCGCACAACTCCTTTCTGAGCAACTCTAACTTTTCACTTTCCATTTTTAGTTCTTGCTCCAAATTTACCTTCACATGTTGTTTTTGATTTATTAATTCTGCCATTTCCCTCTCAATATCATCTCTCTCCTTTTTAATTTGTTCTTTGGTTTCATCTGTCTCTTTTTTCTGTGTATCTATTTGAGCTTTAATGTCTTCCAGCCTGCTCTTTTCTAGTGCAATCATCACCTTCTGCTCATCTATCTCTGTTTGCTCTTTCTGAATTTCAATTTTTCGACTTTGCAGCTGTGCTTGTTTGTATCTTGTTTGTTCAATGTCCTTTTCTAGGTCATCTCCCTGTTGTGATATGTTCATTCTTAACTGCTCCAGAATGTGTTTCTCTTTCTGTATCTCTGCTAGTGTTACCTCATTTTGTCTTTTATGTGATTCAATGTGGCTATCAAGATCTTCTTTAGCTCTGGCTATCTCTGCTTTAGTTTTCTCCAGGTCAGACTTGTCCTTTTCAAGAGCGTCTCTATCAGATTCAATTGTTTGTTTTTGTTTTCTTAGATCTCCTTCCTCTGATCTTATCCTGGCAAAATACATCTCTATATCTTCCTTTTCTTTTTGAAGTTTGATCGTCATTTCCTCAGCCTTCTGCCTGTCATTTTCTATGTCTTGTTTTAGTTTAGAAAGAATTTCCTTTTCTTGTTGGAGCTCATGTTTCATCTTATCAAAATATTGTTTCTGGTAGTTTAAAGTCTCAAACTCCTCAGCTAAGATGGTTCTATTTTCTTTTATATCCTCTAGATCTTTTTGCAGTATTTTCCTGCTGTTTTCAACAGATTCTTTTTCTCTGAGAACTTCTTGTTTCATCAGCTCCACTGTTTCACTTTCCCTCTTCAGTTCTACTGCAGTGCCATTGAGTCTTTGTCTCTCTTCCGTTACATTAGTCTTATCTGTCTCAAGTCTCTCCTCCAAGTTCTCTAATTCTCTCTTTTGCTTTTCTATCTCAGCCTGTATTTGATTAAGCTGACTCTTCTCTTTCATGACCGCATCCTGAATCTCTTCTATTTCTTTCTGTTGTACATGAAGTTGTGATGTACGTATATTTAGTTCATTTTCTTGGTGTCTCAAACTTTCATTCGCTTTTTTAATATTATCCTCCTCTTGTGAGATGTTCATCTTCATTTGCTCAAGGCAATTTTTCTGCTTCTCCATCTCTGACCAATCTTCATTTTTTCTCTTTTGAGCAAGATCTTCTTTTGCTCTAGCTATCTCTCTTTTGCTTTTCTCCACTTCAATCTTCTGGTTTTCCAGTATATATTTTTCCATCTCGATGTCTTGCTTTTGTTTTTCTAGCTCAAGGCGCATCCTTTCCAAAGCCTCTTTTCTGTCATTTCCCTCGTGTTGAATTTGAACTGCCATGTCTTTTACATTCTGCTTTTCAATCACCAACTCTTTCTTTATACTTTCAATACTGTCAGTCTTTTTCTGAAGGTCAGCTCTCACCTTCTGTATCTCTTTCTCAAACGATTGCCTTTGAAATTGCATGTTTTCAAATTCTTCGTGCAGTTTGGCTTTATGTTTCTCTATGTCTTCCTCATCCATTTCTAGTGATTTCATGCGGCTTTCGAATACTTCTTTTTGCTCAATTAAATATTTTTTTTGGAGCTCCACATTTTCATATTCCACCCTCAGTTCTTCTCTCAAACTCTCCAATTTCTGTCTGTCTTTCTCCAGATCTGCTTCCTCTCTATCTCTTGCAGTCTCAACATATTCTATTTTTTCATGTTCAACTGTCCGTTGTTGATCTTGGTCAGCTTGCGTCTTTTCCATTCTTAAACTGCTCTTCAACTCATCCATTTGTTTTTGTTTGTTTTCAATCTCCTCTGCTTTTTGTTTCAGTTCATTTTCTCTCTGCCTTAAATTTTCTTTATCACTTTCAACAATGCACCTTTGATTTGAGATGGTTTCATTCATCTGCACAAGATTATATCTTTCTTTCTCTATCTCTTCCAGTATACTAACATTCTGCTCTTTCTGCTGAGTAAAATCATCTTTGAGATCTCTGAGCTTCGACTTTTCCTGTTCTAGCACATCTCTCTCAGACTCAACATATCGCTTTTCTTTTTCAACCTCCACGTGCATCTCATCCAGAGCTTTTGACCTCTTTTCAATCTCTTCAACTAGACTATTAATGTATTGTCTTTCACTTTGAACTTCAGCTTCCATATTTTTTACGTTTTGTATGTCTTTTTGAACAGCTTGTCTAAGATTTTCAATGACACCAGCTTCTTTTTGCAGATCAGCCTTCATGTCCTTCAGTATCTCAATTGTTTTTTCCTGCTTTTCTACATCAGCTTGCATTTTATCCAGGTTCTCTCTCTTTCTTTTTGTCTCATCTGCAAGGCTCACAATAGCATCTCTCTCTTTCTGAAGTTGCACAGCAGTGATTTCAAGTTTTTCTCTTTCAGCTAGTGTATCTTGTCTTAGTTTCTCAGTATCTTCAGCTACTCTCTGCAGCACAGATTCAGTCTGTTTTAACTTGCTTTTCTCTTCTGCAATACTTTGTCTTTGTGATTTTATCTCCTCTGCCTGACTACTCAAAGTGATTTTCTTCTGCTCCAGATCTTCTATATCTCTCATTAAAGCTATTCTGCAGTCCTCAATAAGTTGCTTCTCATTTAGTACCTCGTTTTTCACACGCTCCACAGTTTCAAGTTCTCTGTTTAAAGCATCTGTCAAGTTGCTTTCCATCTGCTGCTTCTGTTCCATTATAGCCGCCCTTTCTCTGTCAAGATTGTCTTTTTCATTTTGTGTGAACTGCCTGATGTCATCTACCTGTTTTAGCTTTTCGACTATTTCAGCTTGGCTTTTCTCAAGTTGACTTTTTTGCATTAAAACCATGTTCTGAATATCCTGCATGTCTTTTTGTTGTCTGTTAATATCAGCCTGCATTTGCTGCAGTTCATTTTCTCTTTTCTTTATTTCCTCCTTCTCATTCCCCAAATCATCTTTTTGCTGTAAAATAAGTTCCTTTACTTTCTCAAGAGTGTCTCTATCAGTTTTGATCTCCTTCAGTGTCAGCTCATTCTCCTCTCTCTGGTCGTCTAGATCTTTCTTTTCTCTCACTATTTCTAATTGTATTTGTTGCGTATCGCTAATTTTCTTTTCTAGTTCCTCTCTCTCTTGTTTAAGCTGCTGTGCCCATTTCTCCATACTCTGTTTTTCTTTCTGCACATATTTTTTTAATCTTTCAATATCACTAGACTCTTTTTGCAGCTCACATTTCATGTTCTGTAACCTTCTCTTTTCATCCTCTATCCTTTTTCGCTGAGCTTCAATGTCTTCTAGTTCTCTAGCAAAAGTGTCTTTAAGGTCAGCCTCCATTGTTTGCTTTTGTTTTTCTATATCTTGTTGAATGTGATTTAGGACATCTTTCGCTTTTTCTAATTCTGTTCTTATCATTTCTTCTTTTTCTCTGCTTTCTGTAATCTCAGCCTGCAGGTCTTCCCATCCTTTCTGTATTTCTAGCTTTGTCTTTTCCAGCTCATCTTTTGTTTGTTCTAGTTCCTGTTTTTGCAGCTGTAATTGTGACTCCCTGTCTGCTGTGTTTTTTGTTGCAGTTTGGAGTTCGGCTTCTTTAAGTGAAAATTCATCCTTGCTCAGTTTTATCTCTGCCAGTTGCCTCTCAGTTGTACTTTTTTGTGCAAGTAAGTCTTCTTTTAAATTCTCCAGAGCTTGCCGCTCTTTATCCAGCTCCTCCATAGTCAATATCATCTGATATTTTTCCTCGATCACGTCAGTTTGAATTTGTACATCAACTTGTGCAATCTCCATCAATCTTATTTTTTCCAATTCACATTTCTCTCTTTGTAGATTGACTTCCATACTCTCAAGTTCTTGTTTTCTTTGATCTAGCTGCTCCTTTTCTTTCCGTATTATATCTAAACCCCTCTGGTTCTCTTCTCTCTCTGACTGCAGCAGTCTTTCCCAGTTTCGTAGAATCACTCGTTTCTTTTCCATCTCTGTTTCCTCCTCTTGTAATTTTTTCATCCTTTCTTCAGCTTCATTCTTTACGACTTGTACATCCTCTTTTGTTTTCTCCAGTTCGTGTTTCTCTTTTAAAATGACTTCTTTATATTGTTCCAGTTCTTGTCTTTCTTTCTGTACATCACTCACAAAGTCTTCCACTTTAGTGGCAGCTGGTTCCTCTGTTTTTACACACTCCTGTCTCTCGGTTGAAATGATGGCTGGTTGAACCTGAAATAAATGGTTCTTGTTTGCATTTGCACCTCTTTCCCAATATATTTTTAGATATACTATGTATAAAATACATAGTTCATGATCAATTTAATTTTCACCATCTTCAGTAGAATGTTGACCCTATTTAATTTTCTAATACATATAATTAATTTTCAGTTCTTTGTGTAATATTCTTTTTTTCTTGCTTTACTCAAGATAGTCATGTTTAACTGTAAAAGTGGCATCTTTATATTTTTTAATGAAACATTCATTAAATGCAAGTAAGTTATGACTTACCTTTTCTTTGCCTGTCTTTTCTAGAGCAATTAGTTCTTTCTGTGTCCTTATCTCTTCTTTGGCCTGTTTTATGTCCTCCAAAGCATTTTTCACATCTTCTCTCATCTGCTCTACCATATCATTCTCTTTAATGGTCTCCTCCAGCCTCTCCTCCAGTTCCTCTCTTTGTCGCTGTATCATATTTCTCATAAGTTCTAGTTCATCTCGTTCTCTCATCCTTTCTTCTCTATATTTAATCTCTCTTTTCCTTCGTTGAACTTCATTCTTTAAAAGCCTCATATCATCCCTGTCTCTCTTCATCATTTCCTTGTTGTGTTCTACCTCAGCCTTAAGACCTCGCAGCATTTCACGGATGTGTTCAATCTCTTGAATGAGCCTCTGCATCTCAGCATTCATCTCCTCTTTGTCTGTTGTTTCCATCTGACTTCCTGCCATTCGGCTTTCAATCTGGAATTTCGCGTTCCGCACCATTTCTCTTGTACCCTCAATCTGCTGAATAAGGTTGATTATTGTGAAGTTCATCTGTCCTTTCTCTTCTTCTAAATCTCTCTCCTCTATCCTAAGTTCAAACTCCTCTCTCGCTCTTTGGATTTCAGCTTTAACTTGCTCCATTTCACTTTTCTTCCTCTCCGTCTCCTCCCTTTTTTGTTCCATCTCATCTTTAGCCCTTTGTATCTCCATTCTCAGTCGTTCCATCTCGTCCTTCTTCCTCATAGTTAATTTCATCCTTTGGTCAAGTTCTTTCTTTTTCCCTTCCATTTCTCTCTTCATCAGCTCCATTTCTCTAATCTCTTGTTTGGTTTTCTGCATCCTTTCTTCCAGCTCTTCTCCTTGTCTTTGTATTTCCTCTTTGACAAGCTGAATTTTGTCCATTTCTGCTTTTGCTAGCTCCATTTTCCTTTCAACCTCCTGTTTTTGTTTTAAGATCTCAGTCCTCATCAGATCCATCTGGTTTCTCTCACTCTTTGCTTCCATCATCTGGAGTTCTATATCTTCTTTCTGCTTCTGGAGTTCTGCCTTCATCTTTTCAAGATTAGTCATTTCCAACCTTGCCTTTTCTATCTTTACGTCAATGTCCTTTTTCTGTTTTGTTAACTCCGTCTTCATGTCTTCAATCTCACCCATTTCCTTCTTCATAGCTTCCATCTTCCTCCTCATCTCCTCCCTCTCCCTGTTCATCCTCTCAAGTTTCTCATGCTCTCCCTTTTCAGCCTCATCCCACAACCTCTCTATCTCCGCTCTCACCCTGTTAATCTCATCCTTGACCTCTTCATATGTGTCTTTCCCTCTCAGCGTTTCCACACGGATCTTCTCCAGATCTTCTCTCTCATGCTCCATGTCCTCTCTGACCTTCCTCATAGCGTATTCTCGTCGTTTTGTCTCCTCTAACCTTTTATTCACTTCCTCTCTTTGTTCCTGGATCTCATTCATAAGATGTTCAGCTTTCTCTCTGTCTTGTTGTGCTAACTCCCTGCTTCTGTTCATGGTCTCTGTGTCTAGAAACAGCTGAGTCTTGATCTTCTCAAGTTCTTCTCTTTGAGCCCTCTGTTCTACATCATATCTCATAATTTCATACCTTTGTTTTTCTAGCTCTTTCTTCTCGTTCTGGACCTGAACTGAAATTTGTTTCAGCTCCTGTCTCTCCTTTTCCATCTCAGCTAAATGCTTTTCCTGATCCTCCTTTTCCTTTAGCACAGCTATTTTCATTTGCTCAACAGACTCTTTCTCTTGCTGTGTATCTTCCAGCATTTTCTGCAGGTTCTCTTTTTCAGAATGCCTCAACTTTTCCAGCTCTTGTCTGGCTCTTTGGATCTCTTCATTTAGATGTTCTAACTGCTCTGTTTTTTTGTGTATTTCATCTCGTTGCTCCAACGTCTCTGTTATGGTTTCATACCGTCTCTTTTCTGACTCTTCAATTTGCTTTTTTAAGAGCATCTGAGCCTCTTGGACTGCAAGTTTGGCATGGCTTGACTCCTCTTTTTCTTGCTTTGCAACTCTAATCCTGTTCTCTATTTCTGCATGTTGTCTTTGTAGCTCTTTTCTCAGGCCTTTGATTTCATCCGCTTCTTGTTTAGCCTTTTCTCTGCTGTTATTAATTTCTCCTCGCTCTTTCTCCATGTGTTCTATCATCTTTGCCAACTCCTCTCTCTTTGCTTTAGCCTCATCCATCTGTTTGATTGAGGCAAGTTTGTCTTCTTCTGCCTGAACCTTAATTTTTTCAAGCCCGTCCCTCCATTGCAAGAGTTCTATCCTGCTCTCCTCAATGTTTTTCTGAGAGCTTTGGACCTCATCCCTTAATTTTTCCAGTCTTTCCAGCTCATGCTGAGTTTTCACTCTGAGTTCAGCTTCCTCTTTCTCTGTTTCACACCACCGGCTCTCCATTTCCTCCTTCACCCTGAGTATTTCACTTCTGAGGAACTCACACTGTTCGGTCTCTCTTCTCAACGATTCTCTGTTTCTTTCCAGCTCTCCCCGCTCTGCCTCCAACTCACCCTTTGTCTCCTCCATTTGTTCTTTTGTTTTCTGAATCTCCTCAATTTTCTTCTCAATATCTTCAATTTGTCCTTGAATTTCAGCCTTCATTTTTTCCAATTTGTCATTTTCCCGGATTGTGACTTCTTGGTTATTTTCGATCTCTTCTTTGGCTCTGTCCATCTCACGTTTAATCCTCTCTAACTCTTGTCTCTCCCTCAGCATCTCCTCTTGTCTTCGGTTCAAGCTGTCTTTTTCAGCCTTGGTCTCTGCTTTGATTAGTTGTATCGTTTCTCTTTCTTGTCTGGCTTCTTCTCTTATCTTAACACTTTCTTCCTTCTCCTTCAGTATCTTTGCTTTCTCCATTTCGTTAGCCCTTTGTATCTCTACTCTTAAACTCTCCAGCTCATCTCTCTCCCTCTGAAGCCGAGCTCTGTGCTCTAGCTCCTCTGTCACTATCTCATACCTCTTCTTCTCCGTTTCTTCTTTAGCTTTTCGAATATCCTCCTTCTGTTTTTCTAGAATATCTTTGTCCTTCTGCATCTCTATTTTCATATGTTTCACCCTATCAGTTTCTCTTTTTATTTCCTCAGTTCTGGCTTCCATAGATATCATATGATTTTGTATTTCCACTTTTGCCTGTTTAATCTTTTCCCATTCTTTTTTGACCAGCTCTCCATTCATCACCAACTCATCTCTGCCTCTCTCGATTTCATGTTTCATCTCTTCCAGATCTTTTTCTTTTCTTGAGACATCTTGCCATTTCTTTTCAATCAGGCTGTTTTCTGTAAGTGCTTGAGCTCTCAGCTGGTTTATTCTCTCATTCTCATGTTTTGAAAACTCTCTGTTTCTTTCAACCTCTTCACTTGCTTTTTGAATCTCGTCCTGCAGGTATTTCAGCTCATCTCTCTCTCTTTGGATTTTAGCTCTCTGTTCCAGCCCTTCTTTCTCTGTTTCCTGCCACCTTTGCTCCATTTCCATCTTCACTTGCTGTATGTCAGCTTTAATCTGCTCAAATTGGTCTCTTTGCCTCTTGATGTCACATTTCTTTCTCTCCAACTCACTTTTCTCCTCCTCTATTTCAGCTTTTATCTGCTCCATCTGACACTTTGCTTTCTGTGTTTCCTCAATCTGCACTTCTATCTCATTGATCTGAACTTGTATGGCACTTTTCATTTGCTCCATTCGTTCCATCTCAGACTTTGTGCTTTCATGGTTGCTCTCCAGCACTTCTTTCTGTCTCAGAGTTTCATATCTGATCATCTCCAAATTCTGTCTCTCTCTCATGATTTCATCACGCTTTTGCTCCAGGGTGGTTTGCTCGCTTTGGAGGTCAGATCTCATTTGATCAATCCTCTCCCTCTCTCTATTTACCTCTTCTTTATTACGGTCCATTCTTTCGCGGATGTGGTCCATCTCGGCTTTCATGTGAGTAATGTTTCTCTCAAGTTGTCTTTTCTCTGTGGTCATCCTGACCATCTCATCTTGCTGTTGGTGAATCGTCTGTCTCATGTTGTCTATCTCAGTCTTTTCTTGCTTAGTTCCTTCCCAAAGTTTCTCGATCTGCTCAATGGCACGCATTGTTTCCAGTCTACGCCTTTTTAGAGAGTCTTTTCTTTTCTGGATGTCACTTGTATGTCCATTTTTGTCATCCTGTCTTCTTTTTTCTCTGGGAGAACTGAGTGGACTGATTCTTTCTGTTTGCGTATGCTTGCTGTTGCGTTGTCTCCACTCTGCAAATAAAAAATAAATAAATAAATAAAATGATAATAACAAAAATCACGTGTGCACACACACATATATATATATATTTCTAACCTAGTTCTTGAATCAGTTCAGGTTCTGTCATTCTCAGGATGAGATGGAAGGACACTCTGTTTAGGGGTGGCTCTCTGTCCAAAGCCTCAAACAGGAGCTGCATTGCCTTCTCCTGGGTTGGAGCAGCCTGCACTTGTTGGGCTGCTGCTTCATGGATCAGACTTTGAGAGATAACAGCCTCAGCAATGTCATTGACCCGAGTCACCTTTGTAATTATCTGCTCCCTGAATTCTGCCAGGAAGTCTCCAACTGTTGGGAAAGAGAACATGTGTACTGCATTAATAAACAATTTGTGCCACAATCACAGTTAAATTTGTATTAAATTAAGTAATGCAGTGAACTTTACCATAATCTCTGGATTCTGACATGGCTCCTTACTACATGATTTTTAAAATGCTGAATTGTGATCTGAAAATGTATAGAAATGAATTACATTGTGTACTACAGTATAAATATTATTATTTTATAATAATAAAAACAGCTATCATTAAAAATAAAGGTTAAAGTAAGTGTACAGAAATGAAAAGGTGAAGTTATTTGAGAGTTATACAGTTTACAAATGATTTTATAAGTGAAATGTTTTGGAAAATAGAGAAACACAATAAAGCAAAACATGCATTGTTTTCTTAACAAATGTTTTTTTTGTACTTATAAGTAAAACATTTTGAGGTTATAAATAAAATATATTAATTATTAAAATAAATTTAAAAATAGTCAAATAATTATAAAAACCCTTGTTTAATACTCCAGTTCCTTACAATTGTTTGTGAAATTAACTAACCATTTCTGAGTGAAAATGTTTTCATGTCCCATATCAGGTTTCATATCAATTTTATATATTTTTTTTAGTGTAGCTAAGATGTGACTTAAGGAACTGATATTATTTTAAAAAAATGTTTTAAGATTCTTACCTTTTGTGTTATTATTGGATTGAATTACATCTGTAAAAAGTTGTGGTCTGGTGATGGAGGCATGTTGCTCTAGTACTGGTGAAGGTGACTTTAAACATTTGAAAACAAATCTTATCTTACTTTAGCACATGCTTGATGTCTATGTAATTTACGTAAAATGGCACGGGTTTTGCATTTGATTGGCTGTGGGTGGTAAAATTTCTTCTGTCTGGTCTTTTCTGATAAACGCAGGGTATGACAGTTCAGGTCCACCCCTGACATGGTAATGTCAAGAACACCCATTTTTACTATTTTTGGGTGAGGAATAAATGCATACTAAATGACAGCCAAAATGATGGCATATTGATCTTTGCGTATGTATTTTTATATATATTTGTGAATTATTTTATGAAGGTAATCTGTACGGAACATCGTTATTTAAAAGGTAGTCTGTACGGAACATCGTTGTGTACGGAACATGGTTAGTCTACGTTATGTTTTATGCATGCAATAGCAGTTGTAGTCTGACCGTCTTTACAAATGTCAGTGATTAAATAATTCTTAATTTTCATTATATTGTTTTCTAAAATTACATTTTGTTATCCAGTGACTCGTTCGAATGAAACTTTGGTTATAACTTCTCGGACTTTTATTATAGACGATTATCCCGGACTTGTATTATGAAAAGCAACATCCGTCGAAGCAAGGAAGTGCAGACCAGCGGCGAGCTGCAGACGGAGGCAGTGCTTTTTTCTCCAGCGTGTGTTCTTGTTAAATTGACAAAACGTCTTACGCAATGAGGTACCTATGGTTTCATTATATATGTAAATAAAGTGTGCTTGATTAAGTTAAATACTCAGCATAGCATAGCATCCTAGCAATTGTTTGTTTTTGTTGGTAGTAAGCTAACGTTTGCCCGGTGCCTGTTAGCATGTTGTTCAGCTAGCCGCCGTGCTTCTGACGAATAAAAGAAAGAAATAGTGTTTGTTATTAAAGTACATGCTTGAATACCAGTTAAACGATGCGTTTGTATTTAAACTTCATTTGGTGTTTATAAACGCTGTGTATCCGAAAAACTCAACTGTTCAATTATGAAAGAATGAATGAATGAACGAACGAACGAAGAACCGAGCATTAAACTGAACAATGATGCTCTTAATGTTTTCTTTTCAAGAAGTGGTTGACCTTTTTTTGTTTGGCTCGTAAATGAATCTAACAAACATTTGAGATTTTATTCTTAATTTAGAACTGTTGTCGAATATTGTTTGTTTACCTCTTTAATTTACTGAAATTATTGTTTGTTTTGTTTTTGTCAGAGGAGATCGTGGCAGGGGCCGAGGTGGCCGGTTCGGCTCCCGCGGAGGTTTGGTCCAGGGGTTCGTTATTTATTATGCACCTCCTGGTATTTTTTAATTAGCTTTGTTTTCTTCATGTTGACCTTACATTGTCTATGCCTTCTGTTCTTTCAGGTATCGCCCCTTTGTACCTCACATACCATTTGACTTCTATGTTGTAAGTACAGTTCTACACTGATTCTTTGCTTTGTGAAACAAGCATCCAGCTCATGAATCTCTTCTTGCAGTGTGAGATGGCCTTTCCTCGAGTAAAGCCTGCCCCTGATGAGACCGCTTTCAGTGAATGTCTGCTGAAGAGAAACCAAGACCTCAGTCCTACCCCTGCTGAACAGGTACATGCTAAAAATCAGCAGACAATATCACCTTCCCACCCTTCATATTAACACTTAAGTTACAAATTAAAGTTATTATTTTAGTAATTCTTATTATTGTTTGCTTCTCTCTCTCAGGCTTCCATTTTGTCTTTGGTCACCAAGATTAACAACGTCATTGACAACCTAATTGTGGCACCTGGAAACTTTGAAGTGGTGAGAAAACATTTTAATAAGTCATGTAAAAAATATTCTCATTGTTTTTATGTAATGCTTATCAATGTCTAACAATTCACAGCAAATTGAGGAAGTAAGACAAGTTGGCTCGTATAAAAAGGGCACCATGACAACTGGACACAATGTAGCTGACCTTGTGGTTATCCTGAAGATCTTGCCCACATGTGAGTGTCACATTATTTAATGAATTGTGATGTTCTGTTTAGCTCTTAATGTTAATCACTAGACCAAGTGTGCATTGTTTATTGATAATTCTATTGTTTTATTTATTTTTTTGTTCAGTGGAAGCTGTCGCTGCCTTGGGAAACAAAGTAGTTGAGACCCTGCGTACACAGGACCCTTCTGAGGGTAAGTGTGGGTTTTAATCTGGCAAGCCAGTCAGTACATATAAGAAAATCTTTTTGTATTCAAAATAATGACCCAAAAAACCCCAATGAATTTCTTAACTAAATATTTTGTTCTCTTCAGTACTGTCCATGCTGACCAACGAGACAGGATTTGAGATCAGCTCTGCTGATGCCACTGTGAAAATCCTCATCACCACAGTTCCACCCAACCTGCGCAAACTAGACCCAGAGCTCCACTGTATGTTACACACTCGAACACTTCACATGTATTCTACAAATTCTTGTCAGTATTGGAAATTTAATTGTACACACTGATATTAACCTATGTTGTAATTTGCTATCATCTAATGTTTGTTAAAAACACTTTACACGTAATAACATAAACACAATCTATAGCAAACCTAAAATATATATATATATATATATATATATATATATATCTAATCTCTTCTCTTTGCAGTGGACATTAAAGTTCTGCAAAGTGCTCTGGCAGCCATTCGTCATGCTCGCTGGTTTGAGGAGAACGCTTCTCAGTCAACGTAACTATACTTTCTCTTACTGAATTAAATGAATCAAATGCATTTTGTGGCTTACTTTGGTTTCTCTTTTAACTCAGTGTGAAAGTTTTGATTCGCTTGCTGAAAGACCTGCGAGTCAGATTCCCTGGTTTTGAGCCTCTTACACCCTGGATTCTAGATTTGCTGGTGAGCATTGTTTTCAGAGTCAAACTTTGTCTAACCTTATCTTCACTACACCAGATGACTTGCCTGTAATGTTGCTCTCTTCACAGGGACACTCTGCTGTGATGAACAACCCGTCTAGGCAGCCCTTGCCACTCAACGTTGCTTACAGGTAAGGTGGTACTGCCTGTTTGTTTTGCTTGAGGTAATGGCCATCAAACTCTGTGGATTTTGAGGTTTGAGGTGTGTGTTGCAGGCGCTGTCTACAGATGCTCGCCGCAGGTCTTTTCCTGCCAGGCTCTGTAGGAATCACTGATCCGTGTGAAAGTGGAAACTTCCGTGTGCACACTGTCATGACCCTGGAGCAGCAGGTAATGCAGACTTCGGTCAGGAAGTAAGTGTTAAAAATGCAGGTAATCTGATCGATTTGTTGCTGCAGGACATGGTGTGTTTCACAGCCCAAACACTGGTGAGGGTTCTCTCTCATGGAGGATACAGAAAAATCTTGGGCCTTGAAGGAGATGCCAGTTGTAAGTGTTTGAGGTTTATTCCTGGTTAAGTTGAGTGTCACTGTTGCTGAGGCTGATATTTTTTATACTTATCTGTAGATCTCACCACTGAGATGTCTACATGGGATGGAGTGATTGTCACCCCATCTGAAAAAGCTTATGAGAAACCCCCAGAGCGCAAGGAAGAGGAGGATGAAGCATTGGAGGAAGGTGGAGAGGGAGAAGATGAAAGCATGGAGACCCAGGAGTAATGCAATGGTTTCTGGCAAAGTTTTGGCCTGGTCATTTGTATTTATGTTGGTTTTTAAGAGATCTTTTTCACATCTATAAGTTTTACCCAGAAGTTCCCTGCATATCTACATTTGGTTTCTCTGTATCAGTCTGCACCTCCTAGAGTTAAAGCCACACCGGTAAACAGCAGAGAACTCTAACAAGGACCAAATGGCTCATTATTCTCACCTCAGCTCATTCTCATACAGTTGCATCTAAGAAAAGGACTGAAGGTCACCTAATTTGATTATGTTGTTGTTGTTTTTTGTTTTGCTTTTTGTGGTTTGTATTTTTTGTCACTGATTGAACAAGTAAAGTTTTTATTTCCTCCTTTGTACTATGTTTCTGCATTTTTATTATAAATTTCATTTCTTTTTATATTGCTTGGGTATTTTTAGGTCGTGTTAACGTATACTGGACTAGTGCTTTATTAGATAATAATAAAAAAAAAAACTTATATTTTTGACTTATATTTTTGGGGTAGTTTGCCATCTAACTATGCAGTTACAATTAGTATGCATCATAACCAGTATGGAGTTGCTTCTACACAAACTTACCAGTTGTCTGTCTACCAGTGAGATGTGCCCAGGTACTGATCTACAGTGTCACACATGAGCACAGTTTCAGGACAGCAGGACCAGGCCAGAAGTCTGATTGGAATTTAGGGCAGAGCTTATGATAACCTAACAGGCCTCCACCACTGACCCTAACCTCTCGCTACAACTGTAGAAAAAAACACCACCTTGGGAATGCCTATCCACCTTGCCCCTAAGCTCCAACCCTAGGGAATAAAAAACAAAAAAGCCTCACCTCCCTGTAGTCCTAGTTATTCTGAAGAGCTTGATTAGCTTGTTCAGGTGTTTTTGATTAGGGTTTGAGCTAAACTGACGTTGCCGACCCCTGTACTGGTCAGTCGTGTATTTAATTTAAATTTTTTTTTTCGTCAAGACTGGTCATAACTTTGTTTAATTCAGTTATGAAAAGGTAGATTGGTCTTATTTGAATTGGAAAAGACTGATTACCCCTGCTAGTTGGTCAAGAAGTATAACCTGACTGCCACTATCAAGTATTAATTATTTTATCATTGTTTATTTATTTGTTAAAATCGTGAGCGTACTAACGTGGAGCTTTTCTTTTGCTGACTAAAACCACGTCATGACGCCGACGCTGATTAGTGCGCGCTTAAAATAAACAGAACCTCGACATCCTTATCTTTCCTGCTTTAAACTAAACTTTAATCAGGTTTATTTTCTTCTTATGGGAGAACGTTTTAAACAGACTTTTCAAAAAAGTGAGTGCATTTTTAAAAAGGATACGTTGGGTAGACTGAGTAGCCTACAGTAGAGACACGTTCTTCTTTTTCATCACTACACAAGTTTTTAACAAGATAGTTAATTCTTTTGTTTGTGTACTAAAATATCATAAATTAACATAAGAACTGTACCCGTATTTTGTAACTTACAGTTGAGACACCCATTAATGTTCTAAAGCTGGATAACCATTTAGGCCTATTGCAAATGTGATAAATTACAACATTACAGTTTAAAATAACTAGTTGAAAATTATTATTATAAAACTATTGATTTGCTTTAATTCAGATTCAGGTAAATAATTAACACTAAAAAGATATGGCAAAACAATACAAATGTAAACATAACAGTAAAAATAACAATATACATCTATTAATAGCCAGTTAAACTTTTTTTTTTTTTTTTTTTTGGAACAGAATTTGTGTAGCTTGTGTGTAAATGTGACTTTTATCATAACACTTTACTACAACTAAACAGGTAAAGCAATAGGACTCCAATCTGGGCATGGTTGATATACTGTGTCTCAACCGTACCCTTCTTAAATACACGTTTCTCTAAATTATGAAAAGACCTTGCATTGCACAACAAAATAATATGTCTATTTTTTAAGAGCACAGAATAATATTTGCAATTATATAGGCTATGTTAAGTTTAACAATCATAAAAGAGTAAGCTATTCATTGTGGAAGGGACATGGCCAATCTTTGGAGTTTAAATCCATGTGTGGAGCAAAAATCACGGCTCTGGGTTCTTGTTTGAGGTGTTTCAACTGCTTTCAAGGTACTTAGTCTACCCTTCTTGTGAAATGTCATGAGGAAAAATGACACTAAGTGGACAGCATGTATTTTACCTTGCTAAAATAGCTTTATAGTAATTTTTAGAAAATGTTTACAACCTTAGACAATATTACATTCTGTGTTTAGGTTTACCACATCACAGTGTGCCATCTCTAGTATACATTGAGCTGTACATCTCAGTGACCAAAAACTAAACATGATCCATGTATTTTACTTCAGCTGTGCCATTGTTCATCATAAGGCCTTCACCCATTAGCCGCAACACATGGTAAGAGATTCAGATTTATTTAAAATCCGGAAATAATATATTGAAAAAAGGTGAAGTTGTAAGCTATTGCAGTTTGGTAAAACAATGTAAAAAGCATAGATACAAAATGAAGTTATTTTACCTTGGCACTGTATCAAACAAATATATGATTTAAAAATAAATAACAACAATAAATCGTGATAATGTTAATAATCAATTTTGTCACAATGTTATGAGCAACTTAATGAACAATTACAAAAAGAACTGATTTCTTTTTTTTTTTTTTTTTGCTACATCACAAACTGGCCAACCATACATATATATATATATATATATATATATATATATATATATATATATGTATATATTCTTTGTTTTCTGTTAAGGGGAACACTCGTTCTTCAGACCTACATTTTCATTTGACATTTCCTGTAATCTTGCAAACTTGCAGGCAACTACTAGAACAGATGGGCCTAACATTAGCTGTTATTTTTCAATTTGTCTCATCTTCCACAGGGCTATTTTCTACATTAGCAGCAATTACAAACAATAGAATAAAATCTAAATCGGGTGGCTCTTTACACATGAACACCCTGGAGAATACAGAATAGATTTTTCTCATAGTCATAATTGCAATAACATTTTTCATTATATATGAAATTATTAATAATACCAGTAATTATCAACAATCCATTGAATAGTAATAATAACAACTTCAATTGCAACAGATATATTTACTGTACATAATACAACGGAACGTGAGAAGGTATTTGTAATTACACAGTAATTGTTTGTAAATCTATGACCCATGTAATTTCCAGTGATCTGTAATGCGTTATAGAAACGTAACGTCTACGTCACACTGCTACAAGCTCCTCTGTGCTACGAAGAAATATTCATCACGTCTATAGCTAAATCTGTTTACGGCATATACAGAGGCTTCGCCAACACTTTTTAGACTCGCTTTTCAGCTTAAAGGAGCAATGGCAGTTTCAGCCATCCATTCTGACACCTGATGTCTCAAGAACTGACAGTCTGCGTACCATCGGGTCATGTGTTGACATGGGAAGCTTGACATGATGTAGCGAGAGAGACACAACCATTAAATATTGTATTTGACTAGGTTCCATCAATCCATTTACATTGGAAATCGTTGGTTAGAATAGAAAGGCCATCAAAATAGTCTTTCTGAGCAGTCCGTTTGAGTGCCAGATTGATTCCTGTCAGTGCCTAAGAAGGCAAACAACTTGCGAAGGGGAAAGAGTGGTCAGTCTTGCTCGAAATTAAGTTTCGTTGGTATATCAAAAACATATGGCCCTGATAAGAGATCATCCTATTTCTCGCACTGGAAACCCCAACGGCGTGTTGTACATAGTCTTTCAGTGTTTTGAGAAGGCAGGAAGTCCTTCACAGTGGAAGAGGAAATAGTCTGTTGTGCTTTTCTGTCATCTTAGACTTGCTGCGTCCAAAAAAAAAAAAAAAATACTGTGATTACAACCATTATTACAAGCTTAAAAAATATAAATATGCACTCATAATGTATTCAAAAATAAATAAATAAATAAAATCTAAATAAATACATAAATAAAAAGAGATGGTAGACAACAGTAAATGAAAAAGTACAAACGTCTAAAAATTTTTTTAAATAATTGATAAAAAAAATAAATAAATAAATAAATAAAGCAAGTTTAGATACAGCAATGTAGGTCTAGTGATTATTAATAATTAGATAAATAGTACTGCCTTTTTTCCAGACAGTGGATCAAGATCTACAGTTTTGATAGAAGAGTTTGTTCATTTTTTCATGGATTAATAAAAGCATGCAGGTTACATAGAAACATCCAGTGTGAGGTGGTTATTAGCTGGATCAGGTGGAACAAATCAAATTATTAGAACAATACATATTGTGTGAGTTATATATTTTGTATTGAATATAATACTGAATAGTTAGAAAAAAAAAAAAGCCACACATAGTGCTGTTAGGCACGTGTAGATAGTCAAGACATAGATTATATTTTTTGCTCATGGACAACATGGCAAGTAGCTGTCAACCATCTATTCTTCTTTTGTCAAAAGTCTTGAGCGAGTCTGTTTTCGAGGTCGACAAAAGAAATAAGAGGAAAACAACACAATTTTGCTGAAGTTTGTAGCGGTGAGTTGTCCACAGAGCCGTCACATACCTACCTTGTAAATTCTTAGACACTTTATAACATATTTTAACATCACTTTTGACAACATATGTTTATCTGCTAATCTAAAAATGTATTTTATAAAATATACATCTCCCAATAAAATATTTTCCATTATTCCATTACTTTTTCCCCCAAAAGAAGAAGAAAAAAAAGTTCAGATCAGTCATGCAATCAACATTTTTCATTAAAAAAGGGAAATAAATTACCATGTGATCTTATTTTCCAGTTAGCTTTTTACCCATTTTACCAAGTTGAATGCACACAAACACATAATCCATTCTTCCTATCACATTTATATGTTAATGAATGTTTCCTTTCAAAAACAAAACACACACAATTTACCATTAAACTAACAAAGCATTTTTTTTAGAAATAATCCACAATTTAACAATTGGTGTGAAGTGGACACATATTATTGTTTTTGTTCTCTATAAAAGGATCTGAAGTCAAATAAATTCAAAGAGAAAAATAAAATAGGTAATTATTTAAGAGTAAAAACAGAACTGGAACTAGAAGAAAAGAAAAACAGCATTAAATTAAAGCACTCAGGCAAAATGTAGAAGCTACATTGATTTCCTGTTATAGGGCTTTCATCTATCTTATAAAAAAAAGGCAGGGGGGTGAAATGAACAAGATGCTTCCCCTCCTCTCTGAATGATCATTTTTCAGTGTGCAGGTCATGTGTGAAATTGAAGATTGTCTTCTGCACCCCTGTTTTTGAAGAGTCTTATGATGTAGACTGTCCTGTTTCAGGAAGCGTGGCTGTTGCCTCAGAGCATGAATGTTTCTGTTATGTGTTTTTCTCTCATTTCTTTTTTTAAGACACGTGTCTGGGCTGATGAGAAGCCTGACTGCAATTGCGAAGTGATATTGCACTATACGGGAGATGAATCCCTGTGGTAATTTGATAACTGGCTTTAAAAAGGCATTTATCTATACTGCAAAAGTTGCTTTCAGGAGTTTTACTGCTGCACTGCTAAGACATTCAGTTTCAGGCCCAAATTTACATCAGGGTGCGTTGCTCTACTCTGGCCACAAGAGTGCGCTTGTGTCACAGTGAAAGGGGCTACGTCCGCCACACTGTGGGATCAATTAAGAAACACATACACAGCCACGATTATATCAAAACAAGGTCTATTATTTAAAGTAACAAGATAAGACCCTCTTAATATATGATATTGCACCCGTATGTGTTGGCGTGGTTCATTAAAACAGTCCTAACATTTTTATGTATTTTGTGGACTTAGAAAAGTCTCAATCTTGGAACACTTGGTTGTGCTGGTTGAGCCCTTTTTTTCTGAGAATAATAACACTTGCTCAAAAAAAAAAAAAAAAAAAAAAAAGAAATTGTATAAGCTCACATCCAAACACCAGCAGCATCCTAGTAAGCCGTCTCAAGCTCTCCATCACACTAAAGTGAGTAGTTGCGCTCGCTCTCTGGCTGCTTTGTAACATGGCCGTCTGTGCAGTGTGCCAGAGAAGAGCCGTACTGGTTGTTTTAAGGGGGTCCAAATGACTCAGAGTCTCGTCTGAGCCTCTGTGATGTATATCTCGATGCTGTCAGCACTCTCCGTGGCAGAATTCTGACGGAAAGAGGCTGAGCGTTTGGTCTGGAGCAGCCTGCGCCGTGTCTCCAGCTTTTGCCGGTCGCCCACGTCCAGCGATTTCTCCCGTTCGGGAACGCTACGTCCTCTCGAGACCACTAGCATGCCTCTGGCCTCGGCCGTGCTGTCAGCACGCAGGCTGCCCGTCACGCCACCGACTGGCTTCTTTGGTAATGGAGGTGGAACCTTCTTGTCCTCCTGAGAGGAAGAGCAGGGGAAGTGGCGTGACAGCATGGATGACCAATGCAAGGATGGACAGGAACGCAGGGAAAGACACCGAAAACGCACACGTACAAGCAGAGGATATGCCAAAGAGGATGAAGACCAGGACATGTACGGAGAAGGGACAGCACCATGAAGTTGCAACACAAGAATGATTTGGATTAGTGTATTTAGGATGAGACATGACATTGTGGAAGCAGCAGACAGTAAAAAGAAAGAAAACAGAGAAATTAGTTACAGATTTGTTAGGCTTTAATATCTCAAAGCAAACGAACAGCTCTTAGGCAGTAAATCAGCTGTTATTCCAGAACATGCATGTCTTTTTTTTGATCTTGTGTTTTTTTTATCTTTTTTTCTGTAGTTTAGTTCCTTTTCTTGCTGAGGTGTTTGTGTGATGGCAGAGAGCTGCTGGGGCTCAGCACATGGGCGGATCTTCTGCCTGCTGCTGGTTTGGCACTGGAGCGGAGCTGTGGAGTGACTTGAGCAGAGCGAAACTCCACTCTCACCTTCTTCTCAGGAGGTAATCTCCAGCCCGAGTCCTTCAGCCTCTGGAGGTCCTGAAACTTCACCCTGACGTCCTCTATGGCTAACTGGAGGAGGTCCCAATAACTGGCCAGATCCTGAGTGCTGGGCTGAGGGTATGATGAAGGATCCTATGAGAAGAGGTGGGATGTTACAGAATGCTTGAAGAAGAAAAAACTGCAGAGGCTGGTTAGGTATGTTTTTAAGCTGGTCCCTAGTTGGCTATGAGCTGGTCCTGAGCAGGAGCTAGTTGCTTAGGACCAGCACATAACCAGCTTATAATCTTTTTAGGACCATCCTAAACCATCTCATACCAGCGTCCATGTTTCAAAGCATAGCGAAGCAGCAAATGCATTAATGTTTGGTATTTAAAGTAGATCACATTATCACCGAATTTTTTTACAGGTCACATATGTTTTATTATAAAACTCGAAGATAGTAAATGTAGGTAAAGTTCTTGTATCTTTTTCAATGTTTCTATTTATTTTAGTTATATTTAACACATTATTGTACTACAGGAAAGGAAAGGATCAAGGGTCTCACCTCAGTCATGGTATTGAGGGTGGAGACAGAGCTGGTTATTCACTCCCTCCACCCACAATCCCTGCCAGACCTGGGACTCAAACCCGCAATCTTTCGATTACAAGCCCAGCTCCCTAACCATTAGGCCAAGCCTGCCCCAGTTTACAGTTTATAGATTCTAAAAAAGGTAAGGACATCCTCACTTTTATCCACAACAGAAACACTTTCAAAACACTTACTACACTCTGTTGGCACATCCTGAAGAACTGCTGGACTCTTTGTGACATGAGCATCTGAGCACTGCCGACAGCCCCTCTGATGAGCTCCAACACTGAACCACAACACAAACCAATCAGAAGTTAAAAACAGAGTTAAGACAGAAGGAACTGTTGTTTGGGCAAAACACTACAGATTCAAGACCCCATGAAATCAATGGAAACTTGTTCTGGGCCTTTTAGCGCATGTCGCATTTACCCCAACAATCACTTTGCATTTATTTCTTACTCACCCTCTTCCGACAGTTCATTTGTCTCTGCCTCTCTCTCCATGTTCTGGCACCATCCCTCCATCCTCTCCACTTCTGTCTGCAGGAGCCGGAGGAAGAACTCTCCATCTCGTAAGCAGGGTGAGGCTCGGCCCGAATCAGGGAGGCTCCTCGGGCCCTCGCTCCAGCCTCCCACTCCACGCTCAGGGGCCAGGGGCAGAGGGGAGTGGGAGCGGGGCAGGGCCCTCAGTTCTGGAGGGCCAGGCTCATTGGTGTAACCACTATGATAATCCTCACGGTACGCCCACTGGCCCTGTGTGTGCACTGTGCGATACTCTGCAAACTGACTGGCTGATTCTGGTTCAGACGAGTGGCGCTGGAATGAGCAGCCAAACTGCAGGCCCTTGTCTTGAGTGGGCACTGTCAGCCCACCAAATCCCTCCGTCTCAAGATCAGCCTGGACACTTGCTGTCACGCTGTTGGAGCGTTTAAAACGGGCTCGTCTGGAAAAATCAACAATAGAACAACTTATACTCATATGTTGTGGTAGAATGAAGTATTGATATACAGATTGCATCTAAGTGCCACAACTGTAAGAAAACAAGGTGGATTTTTTACTTTTTTTATTTATTTTTTAACATATTGTAATCAACATTGATTGATGTTAAAGGAATTATTCACCCCAAAATTGCTAAATTTACTTACCCAAGATGAAGATGAGTTTGAACAAGTTTAAACACCTTAATAATGAATTTGTTTCTTTAGACACAGAGTTTTTCACTTCACACCACATTGATTCATTGATGGAGCTATTCAGTGTACATGTGGATTAATTTGATTTTATTATGGTTTTTATATATCAGCTTATTTGTTTCAACTGCAGAGGATGCACTAATAAAATGTTACATTGATCCAAATCTGTTCGGATAAAGAAACTAAATTATCTACTACTTAAATGGTCTGAGACATTTAAAGCACATTTAATGTCTCAATATCAAAAATACATAAAATATGACCAAAAAAAAAAAAAGAACTAACAGTGTTTCTGCTAAATCAAAAAGAGGCTGACAAAAGAAATTAATGATCACAAGACACAAAGCATATTAAGCTCATTCGTGGATGAGTGACATCATTTCACAAGTTTTGGCGTATTGCGTAATGGCTGCCTAATTATACCCTCTCACCTCACTCTGTGTTCCTGGCACGTACACCCACTGCGTGTGCACTTGCTTGCGTCTGTGTGAACCTTGCACCTGCACCTCTTGCTCATCTAACACTGACACATTCACACTCCACCCCACCTCAGAAATTAACTAACCACCCCTGACATCAGGAGAACAAATGCAAATATCAGAGAGATAATGAAAGAGCCAATGGAAGCTGTAGCTTTTAGTCCAGAATCTGTAAGTTTGTGCAGTGGTTCTCAACTGCTAAGACTTTACATTGAACATCAAAAAGTGTACAAGTTTTGTAATTGTATGAAACAAAGATGTCTTTAAAATCAAAGATATATATATATACTAGGGATGCACCGATAGCGATCGGCCGATATGTTTGCGCGTTTTGTTGGTAAAAGCGGTTCTGTAATCAGCAGTAAATGCCATCAGGTGCGTGATTTCACATTGAGCCGTATATACTACACAAA
>JAUCMS010000038.1:727534-741104 GCA_032357445.1 Enteromius radiatus
ATAGTGTGCAGTTATTATGAAGTGTTACCATTTTTATTTTTTAAGTATCGATTCAGGCACTGTTTAGGCACCGGAACCATTTTAAAAGTATCGATTTGGCACCAGTATCGAAAAAAAAACAAAAACAATACCCAACCCTATAGATAGATAGAAAATAATTACAATTTATAGCAAAGACAAATTTTTGAGAACACATACAGATTTACGCAAATGTATTCACTGTATCGAGAAGACAGAAACAGATAAATATAGATATATACATTATAGCTTAAAATCCCCATTCGAGTTTCATCATTCAGAAGCTTTAGACACATCCTCATGGCTTAAGTAACATTCGCTCACACAGACACATTCACTAGCTCTTGAAAACGGAGACATGAAATTCAGAGGGACACACTCAGAGATTAAAGGAGTTTTAAAAAAGCATGCCTAAGCGCTCTTTCCAACTCTCTTGGCCTCTCCTCATCCCTCTCTCTTAAAACCGGTGTGTGTCATGAGTGTTGCCTTGGGAAACTGCAGATGGATGCTTTTGACACTTCACAAGGGCTTTAATAAATCTCCTGTGAGATTCTCTACTCTAAACGAGAGAATAAAGGACAGTGGGGAAAAAGACAAAGTCATCCACATGTTAGTGAGAGAGGGAATAAATTGCGATTGCAATCTTGACCATACAGTGGAATCTTTTTTTTTTACAAAGATTTTCTGTTGTTTGCCTTTTATTCCTGTCGTTTAAATTTTGCCATATTCATTTACTTCAGTAATTCACTGACAAGATTAACACTACGACCATAATCTTGACTACAACCCAAGGGACAGTCAAGGAGTCAGATGTCTTATGGGAATTTGAGAATTTAAAAGTGTTTACGATGTAACATTTGTTTACAGTCCTGATACATACGAGAGCGTAGAGATAGAAGGAAAGCAGTTTTGATCTAAATCCCTTGGCTGAAGTGTGTTTCTCCAGCAATTCCTATGAGACTGATACAAAAACTCATTAAGTCACTAATCTAATCCCTGCGACAGCATGAAGACTAGGTATAACCACACATAAATAAACACATGGCTCACCTGCTTCGCCCTTCACGCTTCCCTGTGGGCCCGACATGGAAAAGACAGACAGGCAGTCATCGTCCTGGGAGCAGCCGGCTTGGATAGCCCGTACGTAGCTGTGACTGCGGGTGCGGAAGCATCCAGGTAGGTCCAGTGCCTCAACAGCCTGTGATTCCATTTCTCCAAACAGGTTCAGAGTGTCAGTCAGCTAAAATATATACAAAAACTATGCTTTAATGAAAGCTGAGGTACAGATGTTTTAGCAAATAACCAGAGCAGTTCATGCTCTGAAATCACAGAGAGTCTGCGGCATTAGCCTAGTGGTTAATGTGCCGAAATATAGCGCAACTGCACTCTCAGCGACCAGAGTTCGATTCCCGTCTCTAGGTCTTTTGCCGATCCTACTCACTCTCTCTCCAACCAGTGCTTTCCGGTCAGCTCTCTATTGTCCTCTCCCAATAAAGGCTGAAAATGCCCACAAATATAACAAAAAAAGAAAGAAAACGAAGAAGCTGCGAACTGTACCATGGGAACAGTACCTTGCACCCATGTCTGCTAAGGACAGCCCTGCCCTAGCAGCTACCAGAACATCCAAGACACCAGTTAGTTATGCCTTAGCAATCAGACAAAATGCCCTAGAAACTAGCTAGTTATGCCATTGCAACTAGTAGGACACTCTAGCAATTACCAAAACACTCAAACCATTACTTAGTTATCTACTAGAAATCAGCCCAACCTCCCTTGCAACTAGCAGGACACCCAAGTCCTCATTTAGATATGCTCGTATAACTACCCAGAACTGGTTTTATAACTACCTAGTTATGCCCTAGCAACAAGCAAGACATTTTAGCGATCACCAGAACTCCCAAGCTACCTCTTAGTTATGCCAAACCAAACAGCAGAACACCCTAGCAATGCATTACAACAAAAAATAAAATAAAATAACTACATGTAATGAGAACACTGTATGGTTTTACCTGAGTGCTGGTCAGAGAGCGTGTGGCGCTACGAGAGCGAGCGTGACCTTTAGGTGTGGTTCGACTGTTTGGGTAGACGTCTGTACACTGTTTACATGAGTATCTGAGAAGAAAAGCACACCATTAAATTCCCATTTTGCACTTAATCCCATAAAGCAAAACATGCAGCACTCAATGCCTATGTAAAGTTGCAGTACCATTGTACAATGTTGTACCAAATGCAATTACCTTGGTACACCTTACCATTTTCATGTACTATTGGTTTTATAGTCCAGTGTGCTACCTTTTAATAGTGCAAGTGCAAATCTCAAAATAGCATCAAAAACAGTCATACTTTGGAAATAAAAACTGAAAACCAAGTGACAGCTGACTTAGATGTGGTGGAGGAGCGCTGGTCCATGCTGACGGAGCGGCGGAAGGCTTCTCTCTGGGCAATGAGGGCTGATTTGGGTGAGGCTTTGGGGCTGGTGTCTGAGTCAGCGCTGTCATCGTCCCCCATGGCCTTGATGTAGCTGCCACTGCGCATACGTCTGCAAGGGATCTCCCCACCACTGTCAGATGGACCACCACCGCACCAGTCATCTGAAGGAACCTGCAAGAGGCATACAACTTAATGTCAACATGTCCTTCACTTATGAAACTGAAGAGAGAAGAGGCTGTTTTATATTTACACAACACGCTTATACTGAGAAACTTACATCTGCAGTTTTTATGAACTGAGCAATTCTGCTGAACAAATACGGTCAGTGAATGACTGATTCGCTCAGAAAGTCAAGTTAATTCATTCTTAAAAGTATCTGTTTTTAAACAAATCAGTGAATGATTCAGTGACTCGCTCATTAAGTTGAGTCAGAGTTTTTAAATGAATTATTCAATGACTTGTTTTGTGCCAGAATGAATCAATACTTTAAATGAATAAGAAAGGTTATTGTTTGAATGATTTACTCAATATAAGAAAGTCACATGTCTCCATCTACTGGTGTATCGACCAATGCAATGTAAGAAGATTGAACTCTAATTCAGAGATCGACAGTCTCTCTGGAGTGATTCAAAGAGTCCAAGTGCTAATAGCCATGTGCCATATAGCCATGTGTCATTGATATGAGCGAAAATGCAATGATACGGCAACTACAGGTTTAAGTATATCAGAAAAAATTATATTGTTAGAGTTGTGGCTTTCTGGCCACAACATACCCAAAGGGAATGCAGAGTTGAACTGAGGGCAGCTGAGTAAAATGAAATCTGATTGGCTGACGGGGATGAAAGGCACCAGCTGTACATTTAGAGCTGTCATCACACTCAAGAGCTGCCCCACGGCTGGGGCATGGACAGAGCACAGATGTGGGGAGATAGCAGGTTATAGAGGGGAGAGGCAAGATTATTTATTTTCATGAACTCTGCTCTCCAGAGCCATGTCTTTTTCTGATAGCATCGCTACGAATTATTGTTGTTTTTTGCCTCTACATTTGCTCTCTGTCACATATTTTGAACACATGAAATAAAAAAAATGGTGTCTTACAAGCTATGCAGCCATTATAGTATGGCTAGACATTTAATACCAGAACCATAACTGTTTCAATTCATGGCAAAGCGAGATGGACGCAGTTCCAGTGTCGTCTATATTTAACAAAACTTAAACTAGTTAATGTCCTTACTGTTTAACTGTATACATATTATCTGTTTAATACAGATTTTTAATTACATTTTTTTTTTTTTTTGGTTACAAACATCCTTCAAAATATTGTATTTTGTGCCTCAACAGACGGCTTTATACTTTATTCTTTCTTTAACTGACATAAGATGATAATCCCACCACCAAATGACCAAGGGGAGATTCACTTGTGCTCACACACACAAGATAAGGAACACCTTATCTATCAATTGCCCACTCAGTGGGGTACTTAAAGGTCATCTCTTTCAAAGGATGATGTGACTTGATCTCTCAATCCATCTCTGTTTCTCTTGGCTCCAACCCCTCCTATCTTGCTTCTAATATACACATGCACAAAAACACACTAATGCACAAACATAATTTTGAATCAGGAGTTCAATTGGCCTCTTCTGGAGAAGCTGATCATTGATTTTTCTAATCATTAGTTTAAGTGTCTCCATTGTTCTCTTTATTTTTCCTCAGACTTCCATTTTGTTCTTTTAATGCTGCAGAAAAATATTTGTTCCTGCAAAAACGTACTTGTAATGTCACTGCATTAATGTCATACCGTTTTACTTGCATAACTCTGAAATAATTGGCTTCCTTCTGACCATTTAAAATGAATAGATCACTAAAAATAACATGATATGCATTGAATAGTAAAATGCAGGTGAACAAATAATGACAGAATTGTAATTTAAAGGGACAGTTCACTGAATAAATCCTGCGCCTTTGCTAATTTCGACACAGATCGACTGACTTGTAACAGAGGATTCATCTGGTTCATCCCCATGTCTTCAGATCAGATCACATCAAAAAACTGCTCTCCCGCGATGAGCCCCCAACTTAGCTGCAGCCCACAGCTGGGTTTCTTTCTCCCCAGAGGCTCAGGGTAGCTGAGTCAGCTGCTTAGCCTTCAGCTATCACTGTAAGACCTCACGCAATTTGGTCTTCATGATGGAACACAGAATGAGCACTGATGCGGTCTTTATGCAGGCTTGGGAGTTATCTAGACATCAGAATCTACTTTGAAACTACAGTATAGCTTACAAAACTGTACGCTACTCAGGATTTAAAGTATTCAAACTACAGTTAAGCTTCACTAAGGTGTTTACCTGTTTACACCTAGTATGGAGATGTATTGATCCGATCACAAGTGGTTAGTGAAGATACATTTGAGACTAATAGATACCGTTTATACCTGTGGCGAGTTGCATAAATTCACCCTCCATTTTAAAGGGATAGCAATTTCTTCACTTCTGTGTCAGTCTTCGATGTGTATTTGTGAGAGTATCATGATGTAGGAGCCAGCATTCTGATGAAGAACCATTCGACCTAGTCTGATTAACTAGCAGTTAGCCAAGGAGTAATCAGTTTGTTTGTTTTTTCTGATTCAATACATTTTTATTTAACCAAATTAAATAACTTCAAGTAATCTCTATTCTGATCATAATAATTCACTAAATTTGCACTGAATATTCTAAATACTATATGATGGATTTATGGTCTTGAAAAAAAAAAAAGTAAATAATGCAGATTAATTGTGAATCCTTAAAACGAATTCTCAAAAAAATTTGAACACAAGTAAATAAACTGAGGTGCTGTCATGCAACTGAATCATGTGGTTTAATTATATATGTTGCTACTTACAGTTATTTATTGTCCAACACTGCTGGCTATGACAGTGTACTGTGTAGCTACACAGTAACCATTTACAGATGTATTTTATACAGTGTGGGAGTGTGAGAAAGCTGATTAATTGTCCCACTATGACAAATTAGCTTAACAATAGTGGCAACTGACCGGATGTGTTTATATCATTGTAACGCTGATGTTCTGTGTAATTGGAGTTTGCAAGTGCTAATATTACAGGAAGTGAAATTAGTGTCGGGGCAAGACCTCTATGCACATTCCTGTCGCCCTGGGCAACAATAACAGAGAATGCAAGAGACAGCTCAGTTGGTTATGTCCACCACAAAGCATTGACTTTTCTCTCTCTACAACTGAAAAGCCCGGGGACAGAGCAGCCATGAGAGGTGATGCACCTGATGCTCATTGTGCTTTCTCACAGCAGCTATTCAATTTATACTGTTTTGAAATGGGTCTTCTTTTCATTGAGCACCAGGTGTTTGAAGACCAGGCATGATGCGACATAGCATGAACGCAACAAAAATTATAACTAGAAGGCGACAGGTTATTTGACATATCACATACCCCTACACAGCCTGATATTTTCTTTCAATACAAGTATAAGAAAAGACGTGTCATTCAGGCAACTGGGGAGGAAATTTTAAACGCTGCAGGAATCACGCATCTAAATTCAGTAAAGTCGAGTCACACTTTCCACAGAATGTTTGCTTTAGACAAAAATAATTAAATACATACATCTGTGGAACACAAAAGGAGTAATTAGAAAAATGTCAAAATAGCTCTTTTCTACCTTTATATACAGGGGTTTCCAAAATTATTAGAACACTAGTATTTTTACAAGCTAAAAACAGTTTTAAGTCAGTTATTTCTATCTTATGCTGTAGAGTGTCAGTGGGAAATATCAGTTTGCATTTTCAAATATTAATTTTGACATTAATTGATTTTTGTTAACAAAAGGGAGTCTGACAGCAGCCGGTGCTGCACACAGAGATCTGATCTGATCATCATCCAGTCTGTCTGGAATGACATGAAGTAACAGAACAAACAGAGACAGACTAAATCCAGAAGAACTGTGGCAACGTCTCCAAGATACTTCAAGAAATCTATCCTAAAGGGAGGAAGCTGCTTTAAACACAAAGGATGGTCACACCAAACGTTAATTTAATTTAGTTAATATGTTAAATGATAAAGAAAATGTATTCATGGGATTATTTAAGTGCCTAAAACATAATGTAGCTTTGCACTGTAGGTACTGTAGGTCTCTTTTAGCATCCTGGAGATGTTGCCAGACTTCTGGATCATGTCTTTTGCAGTTTGTTCTGATTCTTCATGTCATTCCAGACAGATGATGATGAAATCAGATCTCTGTGTGGAGAACTAGCTGTTGTCAGACACCTTGTGTACAAAATCTCACTAGATTTTTACAATTAATGCCAAAATGAATTTCCAGCAAATGATAGAAATAACCGACTCAAAATAATGTTTTAGCTAGTACTGTTCTAATAATTTTGGCCAGCATTGTATTTATTTATTTTTTATTTCCCCCAGGGTACCAAATGAGCCAGGACTGTCACTACTGTCTGCTAAAAACAACAGGGGTACACACAGAGATAGTGTGAATTGGTAGGCCTCATTTAAGTAGTGCTCAACTGTGGCACACTGTTGAACCTGGAAAGGAGCGAAACCATCCTGTTACCTTAGAAACATAACCATATGCTGACTCTCGGTGGGAAGTATGAGAGAGTGCATAGGAGAACAATTATCCACATTTAAACCTGATGTCATGTCAGATATAGTATACTCCCCCGTGTGTGTGTGTCCAGAAATAAGTATTTGTGTTAGTGGGTTTAAATGTGTTCACAGTGGGTGAGTATAACAGCCTAACAGTATATGTGTGAGAAGCAAGGGAAAGACAGAAAAGACAATAATTGAGACCAATTACACTATGTGCTTCTCGTTCATCAAGGAAACAGCAGGACATAGTACTTTAAAGGACAGGACTTCCAGTTGTCAGTGTGTCACTGTTCACGCTTTCTTTTAACAATATATATTGGAGACATATTTCTGATTTCTGAAATTCTTTCTCCGCTTTGTTTTATTCAAATCTACTGTGTAATGAAGTAAACAAAGGATCAAGTTCTTACTGACATGGTTTGGAACTAACATTAAAAATAAAGTCCATCTTTTCTTTTCTTATGTTTTAATCAAAAAGAAGTGATGCAATGACTATTTTTCTCCAACTTTGCATTATACAGCGTCTTGTTATCTAGAGAGTCTATGTTTGGTTTCTGCATTAGCCTCTCTTCTCATTAAACTTTATGTTAAATTGTATAGCCCTTTTTCCAAACTCAAAGACTTTCCTCTGTGGAGGTGGTGTTTAGCCACACTATTATACCATAGAGTGGCTTCCGTATAAGCTGTTTTTAGACATACAAGAAAGTTTTGAGTTCTGACATTTACAGGATGTTTTTACAGGCTAGTACAATGACCTTTTATATGTCAAAGGTCAGTTCATGACCCCTTTAAACCATATAGCTAGCCACACATGACACCAAAAATGCCGAATTATGATGCTAAGAAGCATTCTGTATTATTTTATACTTGATATCACAGGATGTCAGTGGTGTGTGTGCAATTGAGCAGATGAGTAGGAGAAATGGAGCACACAGCTTGCTGCTGATATCAATAGCAGTGTTTGTGAGTGTTCACAGTGTGTTTTGTGAAGGCCAAGGGTTAATGTGTTGTTTTCCTGTATCATCCAATGCTGTTTTTCATCCTTTCACACCGAGCTGACAGAGGCTGGAAATAGCATCAGCCTCTATTCTTCACAGCTAGCAACTGATAACAAACATAATCATCAAGTTATTTTTTTTTCTTTCACTCACAAAAATTGTCATTTAGTGCCGATCCCCATCTCTGCAGACAGATTAATTCTTTTGACAATGAAATGAATCTGCAAGTCAATAAGGACAGCAGACTGATTGTATTTGAGAACAGAGACGCCACATAAATATTGAAATCACAGTGGGAGCCAATTTGGGGTCACTGCACTGACTTGAAATTAAGCTTTCATGTTGAAGAAGTTTGTCTCACTTACATACTGGGGGTTGTATGCCATTCAGACTTCAATAGGCAAGGCCTTTTTAGCCTGATGGATGGATGGGTGGATGGATGGATGTATAGATAGATAGAGAGAACTTGCCTGCAGATAGTGGAGTGATCGTTCCTTCATTTTGGGATCTAGAGGAACCAATGCCTTCTCATATCCACCTCCACCTCCTCCTCCACGAGAAGATGGATAGACCTCTCTAGCCTGACTGACCATCATGGCCGACCATGTGCTCCTCTTCAGAGAGTGTCCACTGTCTCCTGCCATGGCTATATTGGTGCAAGCCAGGCACTCTCCTGGAGGTGGCCCCTTAGATTTCCTCAAGGTAAGCTCCTGGATGGCTGCATCCAGGGTCTCGTGTCCGGTGGGATACCCACGTCCCCCTCTACTTGCACCCACCAAAAAGCTGCTGTCACTGTCCAGGTTGTCATCAGAGCTCCACCAACCAGCTGTTTTGCTGCGGTGGCGGGAGCTTCGAGACTCGTGGCGGGAATCTCCACTCTTGCTTCGTTCTCGGCTTTTGTTCCGACGGGTTGAACGAGACTGGTGCGTTCCTGAATAATGATGTCCGCCGCTTTCTTCCCCACCACTGCGGTGCCCTCTATCTCTGTCCCGGTAATCTCCCCCACGGGTCCCATTAAACTCTCGTTTAGAGGGTGCCTCTAGTGAATGTGACTTGGCGAAGAGGCGCTGGACAGAGTTCACCAGATGCCTTATGCGACTTGGACTCTCACTGCGTTGTTCCCCGCTGGCTGTGCGTTGGTACTGCAGGGTGTGGAAGCCATCTGGATGGAAGGGCAACTGTTTCTCAAATTGATCCAGAAGGTTTGGTGGGATACGGTGCATCTTTGCCCCATGACCATGCCCATGCCCATGCCCTGCAGAGGATATACACTCTTCACAGGTGGAGTCATAGGGCTGTGGCTGACTGGGGTGTGACCGAGGGAAGGTGCCTCCACCAGATGGGACCATGGCCAATGGTTCAGGGGGCCCACCAGGCGGGTAGTAGGGGTGGTCATTGTGCCCCTGGTAGTGGTCGGGGTGGTGCATATAGTCCCGTGCAGTGTCGCAATCCTCAGGCATGCAGTAGCAAGGCCCAGAGGAGTGTTGCGACAAACTGCGACTCACCTGGTACCCCTTCATGGCCGGGGCATGGTGGGCCGTCCGGGCCGAGAGGGGGCGCTGTGGGCGCGACAGGGTTGCGCCGGAGTCAACTATGGAGAGAAGGGAAGAAAGGAAACGAGACAGTTAAGCACATGTTTGTGTACAGTATAAGAAATATCAGCATCATTCTCAAAACATAGCAAACTAACACAATCCCTGACTTTTCAGATATAAAATGTATGAAGTAAAGACAGGCAATGTTATTTATTTGATACAAGCTGTTATGGAAGACATAACTAAATGAAAAACGCCATGGACATATCAACTTTTTTTGAGGACAGCCAACCAATAAATGGTTAAATTTTCAACAAATTATATCCTTTTACTTTTCAGGGATGTGCTGTTCTGTTTTCTAACAACAACCACAACCAGGCAGCTGAAAATGCAGAACAAGCACACTAAAATCCGTCTGGCATAGCAACGGTGCCATTGACCCTGAACACACAAGAGTGAGGGTGAGCAAACGCTGTGCAAAAATGACTTAATATTTTTATTTGATTCACTATAGGTTCTTTGTTGGAGTGAATCATTGTGTCAAAATCATCTCTCAAAATCTGTTCAATTGGCAGAGCAGGGCCGCTTCTCTGCTAATTCAACCTTTAATCTAGTTCATGTTCATAACTGATAAATCTGCTTATTGTTTCACAACACAATCTGTGCCCATTTTATGATCTCAAAGATAAAATGGGCAAAACGCCTGAAAGGCAACATCGAAATAGAAAAAGGCTTGTGCTTGTCAGGTGGTTGACGTTCATATGGGCCTGGTCTTTGAAGCAGGTGGCGTTTCCAAATGCGAGCTATTGCTGACAGATGTTGAGGTGATCATTAGATGGAGATTAGCCTGTTACTTTTAATGAGCTAAAATTTGCACAGCTAGCTTGATCCTTTGTGTCGTGATCTCTGAGCTCAAAAGAGCAGAGAAGAGCTTACACTTCTTGTTAAATATTGAATACTGTACACCAGAGTCAGAGGTCAGTATTTTTCCCCGAGTAAGTCACTTCAAATTTGTATTTCATGGAAACGAATGAACTTTGTGATTTCTATCACATCCAAAATAAACACTTTGTTTTACTCACAGCTTTTGCCAAAGAAAATAACAGTTAACATTCATTTATTTTGGGTTTCATTGAACAGTGAAGTTTATTTTCACTGAAAACTAAAATGCCAACACAATCTCACAACCAATTCGTATGCATTTGTATGAGGTGGCAAATTTGTGCTAATTCGTACAAATTTGTACGACCTCACTTGTACGATTTTTTTGCGATTTGTCTAAACCCCAGTGACAGGTAGGTTTAGGGGCGGGATTAGGTGTAGGTCATTCATACAAATTCATATGAATTGGCAACAATCAGCTCATAACTCAAAATATGTACGATTTAGCAAAAATCGTATGAATTCGTACGAGTGAGGTCGTACGAATTTGTACGAATTAGCCACGTCATAAAATGTATTTAAATTAAATAAAACAAATTCCCCCCCACAACATATTAATAAAATAATAATAATAATAATAATAATAGTGCAAAAAAAGGAAATTAAATGATGGAAAATGTTATGAATATCACATACATAAGTCTTGTTGATTTTTGAAGTGTATGGAGTGTGAAGTGTGTGCATGTGCCTTTTTCAGTGTTTTATGAAGGAACAAGCTTATAAATGATACAGAGTTAAGGTGTTTTTTTTTAATGCAGAACGTTTTGTGTAAGGTGTTTAGGTGTAGGGTTGGGGTAAAGACATAGACAATACAATTCCAAAATCTATATATTAGAAAAACATGGAAACCTGTGTGTGTGTGTGTGTGTGTGTGTGCAACTAAGAAAACAAGCGTTCACAATGCACATCAAATTGCATAGTGCTGTCACATCTCTCAGCATGAATAACACAGAGTCTGGTGTTTCCCGTAATTTAGTAGAGTCTTCTGTCAATCAATGTCACTCAATACCACTTCAGGTGCCAGCTGGCCCCCGTTTGCCTCCCATGGCATCATCACACCAACTACCCCCTGAACCCGAGATGAAAATGGAGATGAAAACAAAAGAGGACATGAAACTCATCCCATCATTTAATTCTCCCTCTCCTCACCAGCTCAGAGTCTCTCCAGACAATCTCTCTCTCTCTCCGTTTCTCCATTGTTCTGACCTACTTCTTTCACTCTGGTTTATGTGGCTGCTGCCTATCTGTCTGTTTCATCGCCAGCTGCTTGAAAGCCAGTATAAGTCCCTTTATTTGTTTCTCTTTTTATCTGTATGTGTCTCTCTATCCCTGTCTCACTCTTCAGACTCACAGCCTTATGTTACCGCCTTTCCAATATACAACAAGCAAAGGCCAGCCATATGGAGCAATGAAAAAACCCTACATTCACATATAAACACAAACTAACACACTACTACCAACACATTTTTCTTAAACGGGTCATCGGCTTGAGCGGAAAGAGCGGTTTGGAAGAGTGGGGCGGGGTGAGCAGAGCTTGTTTGCATTTAAAGCAACATGAAATAAAACAGCTTGCAGTAGACAAAGCTGTTTTTGACAGGGTAAAAACAATGTTGTTTTACACTACCATTGGGAATTTTTAACTAAACTATGTTAGAGACTTTTTATTTTTTATTAATTATATCAACTTGTGGAAAAGGGCATCCCGTGACCCCTTAAAAATACAAGATACAAGAGCCTTTCTCTTGCATAAAAAGTACAGCATGGCACTAGAAATGCCAATGTTATGAATCTGATTTCATAAATTAAGAACAATTCTACATTCTGATTACCTTAGATATTTAATTTACTCACTTGTAAGTTCCTCAGAAAACACCCTGAATATCTTTTCAAGAGTGCAATTATGATTTCGGCCACATTTTTGTGCACAGTATGCATCATTTGGCATATGGTCATTTGAGGCTCAAGGCTAAAACATATTTAAACGCAGTTGTACAAAATCTTTTGAATTTAGTTTTGTATCCTCCAGTAGGAAAATGTTAGTCTATTCCTTCCCATGTGGTCAGTTGTAATAGCATCAGTGTGTGGGCTAACAGACTGAGGGCTGCCAGACCAGAAAAAAAAAAAGGCTTTCTGGCTTCAGTATTAAGCAACCAGAGAGACATTCTACAAAGCCAAAAATACAATTTATGGGTCAACAGTGATGAACATAATAACAATAATATCATTCGGCAGCACATTGCTATGGGTCTTTATTACAAATATGAGTGGAGATTCCAAATTCTGCCATCAGTGTTAGTGAATGTCATTTAAATTGAACTGAATTCAGCACAGAGACAATGCTAGTGATGTACGACTTCCGCATGGCTAGCTAAGAATGCATACACTGCCCTCCTAATAGCTCCAGCCATTGTAGCTTTTTCCAACAGTGACTTTTGCTAAATCAAGCATGGTAATACAAAAGAGCAGATACATCCCAGGCTTTTCCAGAATGTTATCTTATTCTCACATAACCTTGCACACATTAACTCCCAGCGATGGCCCCATTCTGCCCTACGAGCATGTAGAGATCTCTCTCGTTAAATATTTAGAATTGTTCAACGAGGCTTCGTTAATTTTCTGTAATTGGAATGGGAGGTTGTCATTACGGATGTGAGAACATTGCAGAGCTGATAGGAGAAAATTGGATTCACTTTAGGCCTATAAAACCAGAGAGAGAGAGAGAGAGAAGAGGGAAACATTGTAATGGTCATTATTTGTCTAGGAGAATTTTTATTTTTAAACAGCATAAGCTGTGCACTAACATCCTTAAGGCCGGTGACACACTGGATGCGTGGCGTGAGCGTGGCGTTTCTGATGCGTGTCAGCCGCGTGGCGGCTGCGTGGCGTTTCTGTGTCTTTACACACCTGGCGCGCTGCTGCTGCTGTAGGTGACATAGGGAGGCCTCCGACAGACCAGGCTCTTGTCTTCACGACAACATTTTTTCACACACCTACACCTTCCAAAATCCGAAAAATGGATAAGTTGGCTGTCTG
>JAUCMS010000038.1:741204-757259 GCA_032357445.1 Enteromius radiatus
GAAACGCTTCCAACACGCTTGCGTGTCGCGTGAAAAATAGGCGTCGGTTCTATTTCTAGCAAGCACGCGTTTTCCGCCTGAGACGCGCGTCTCACGCAGGCAGTGTGCAAGCTCTAACCTGTTAACATGGGAGCCGAAATAAAAACGGACATGCCACGCAGCTGAGACGCTTACGCCACGCATCCAGTGTGTCACCGGCCTAAGGCCTAGTGCCATACAAAGCAATGATTTCAACATGTAAACATGCTTTTCCCAAGCACAGTTAGATGAATGAATAAATTTATGGATGCAGAGGTTCACATCTTTCTGATGAAATGATGGTGCATTGCGGGTTAAGGATGTAAGAAATTCTCATATGACATCATTTCAATCAGTGATTAGTTGCACTGAAATGTTATTTCAGCCCTTGGGTAAAAAAAAAATAAATGCATGGCTGCATTTCACGTCTCAGTCTTTCAAAAGCGCATGCATATACTTTTCCTGTTACAGTTTTATATGGACTGCTAGCTTTTACATACATTTTGAATGAGATTTTATTGAGAAACATGCTTTCATAACCTAGTTCTAGTCACATATAGCTGGTTGGTTTTTAGAGCAAGAGAAAGCTATTGAAAAATGCAGAGAAGTACCACAGAGATAGAAAGAGTATGACAATAATTTATTATTTAACACCAGTGAATGCCTAAACAGTACATTACAGTAGGTTACACCAACGCAGATTAATCTAAAGGTTATAAACGGTGAAAATATCTCTGTATGCTAGCATTTGTTTAAGTAAAGAAAAACAGTCAGGTTTGGATCAAAATGTGTATTGCGTAAATAATGACAGAATTCATCAATTCAGCGAACACAAAAATCCAGTTCTTGTATACTGTGTGCGGACTCAGTCAGACCATTACACGCATATACTCCTCACAGGTGAAGGGTTTTGATATGATTTCTTTCTAAATCCCCATCTCTCAAAGAGATAAGCTCTTGCCTCATCCCTTCCCCAGCCTGCTCTATCCTTCACCTCCAGCATGGAGAGATGGACACTAACAGATAAATGAGAATTCACATCCTGAGGGCAGTATCACTTTTTCCTGCATCTCCAACTCTTCTTTTTACTCCCTCTCTATAGGTGAGGCTTGCTGCTCCTGAGAAAGAGAGCTTTTGAGATCCTGTTCTTCCCATGAAGAGAGCTATCCGGAAGAGGCTATGGTTGTGAACGATCGAATTAAGACTCAAAAAAAATGAATGATTTGAATCACATGACCTTTCTTGGATTAACCAGGATGCAAGCAAGGAAAGTTCAATACAAGTTAAGCTCCATATAGCTTTTTTGTGGTATAATAAACACAAATCATCCAAAAATTTTAAGCAAAGGGAAGGACGTGACATGTGGCCAGGTATGGTTTCCCATACTAGGAATTTGTGCTCTGCATTTGACACATCCAAGTGCACACACACACACACACACAGCAATGAGTAGTGAACAACCACACACACTCCGTGAACACACACATGGGGCAGTGGGCAGCCAGTGCTGTGGGAGCCGTTGGGGGATTGAAGATAGGGAGAGCGTTGGTTATTCACTCCCCCCCACCTGCAATCTACTGGACACGGGACTCGAACCCACAGCCTTTGGGTTACAGGTCTGACTCTCAATCCATATCTGGAGCACAGAATCAGTAGACTATAGTATAATAATTTCTGAAGGATCATGTGATACTGAAGACAGGAGTAAAGGCTACAAAAAATGCTGTATTGCCATCACCATAATAATAAGCAATACTATTTAAAAGTATTATTATTTACAGCTTCTGTGAGTATTTAAAAACGTTACAACCCCAACATTTTGTTCAATATTCTAAGTCCAACCAAGATTTGTAAAAGAGGGACAAATGAAAATTAACTTGAGTGTTAAATCAACATTTCACCAAAAACACTGTCGATCGAGCTAAACTTGTACTTAGCCTGGAATATTCCTTTAATACAGGCAAAGTAAATAGTTTGATCAAACACTCCGGCAGATAAAAAGACATCTAAAAATAGACGAAAAAAACTTGTTCTTTAATTTCAAAAACTGATCCATCTTTTTAGCAGCTCCCCTCCTCCTCTCCATCTTTCAGTGCCTCAAGTCATCGGCAGCCCGGAGCTCAATATAAGAGAGGATGGAGCAATTTATCAATCGTTCTCTAGACAGACTATCAAAGTGAGAAGAAAGCGGAAAAAAAGTATTGCAAAGTGAACTTTTCTGCCTCTGTGAAGTCTAACACCTCACCATTTCACATGACTAATTCTGTTCTCCATAAAATACGATATCTAACACACCTACAAACAAATTCCTTCTTTTTTGAGAAAAGAGGGGAAAGGGTGAGCAAGTGCATACCCAACCCCCTTCAGTCCCTCACCCAGGGAAGCAGAGAAAAAAGACGAGGCTGCCGAAGAAAATCGGGAAGAGCGGAGACATTGAAGGACAAAATGGAAGGTCAAAAACTAGGCTTAGAGAAAATGGAGGGAGAATACAGTGAAAAGATAAGGTGGGGATGAACAGGAACATGCATTGGTAATACCAGAGATATATATTACACTTATCAGCCTGGAGATGTGTGGTTGATACCAAACTTACAGTAGATAAATCAGGCGTCTCTGCATACTGAAGCTACAAAGAGAAATAAACCACTATCACTGAAAAGCGTAAGACACAAAATGGCATAGAAATGCATGTTAGTAGTGCGCATACGTGATGTGACGAGACTTTCGAACGTGCTCAAAATCACGTGAGCAGCCCGTTTTACTCTCTTTGATCTATAAGGCTTGTGCTTTGGTGCAGATATGTTGAATATTCATACATAGACAGCCTCTTTCATCCTCTCAGTCATTCTTTTCATTTCTATCTCTCTCACACACACTGTTATCCAGCCCAGAGAGTACAATAAGCCCAGGTGCTCGTGTGTTAATGGATGTTACGCTCATTATTCATGTTACGGGCCCATGCACCATTAGTACTGTGAGTGGGACAGAGGGTTGGGAGGGATTTAAACAGCTTTCTGCTCTTTTTACTGACTGCTTTACTGAGCAAACACTGGTTTGGCGGTGCTAGTACGAGGATGTTGAGCCACGCCACCTCTCTGACGGTGGGGGATGGAATTGGACCATCTTATTCTATTCAAATTTATGCCATCAAAGCCCAAGGAAGTACGTTCTTCCGCACGCATGTACGCAAGCACACCCAAAGTTCTGCGTTGCTAGGCTACACCATTAACTAGGTTATTTCATGTACAACAGAAATAATTTTCATAATGATTTCACATTGGTTTTTGCCAGTTAGATTGCGCCCTGTTGGTTAGGCTCAAGGAGGTCGTCCTTTCTGAGCAGGAAGCAGACGACTGGCTTTGAAGTCATGCTGAAGTACAATCGTTAAGTTGGTAGAAAACTACCAAAACAGCATGAGATGGACACTCACTGAATGTGAGATTGAACTTGTGTGTTGGGTCAGAGCCTTCTGATGTATTCATGTTGGCAGTAGAGGAGGATAAAATGGCAGGCAATTATTGGTCATCTATCTATCCGTATTTCTTTGTAAACAAAAAAAAAAAAGAAAAGAAGAAAAGAAAATGGGAAAAATAAAGAAAATATTATTTGTAGTTGTTATTTTAATGTTTAATCTAATAACTATACTCTGTAATTATTTTTAGTAGTTTATTTTTTTATTAGAATTATTCTTCCCAAAAAAAGAAAGAAAAAAGAATGAAAGATGGCAGATATGACAATTCTATAATATTTATTTACAAATTAAAAAAAAGTTTTTTTTTTAAACTTTAAATGGGTACATAACAGAAAAGTAATGAGCTTGTATTACTATATTCAATATTAAGTATAAATTATATATAAATTAATATAATTGTGTTCATTTATTTTTAAATGTATTTAGGACTCTATATTGTCCAATAAATCCAATATAGCACCAATATATATGTCTCCAAAGCTACAGATTTGTTTCTTTAATTCTCTTATACACAGAAAGACAAAGATGAACATTAGATGTGCATAAATGCCAGTAGTGCATAATAATGAATAATTGCATTAAAATAATTGCCGCAATTTGCTTTCATGGCAGCCATACCAAATTACCAAAGCTGCAGCTCGGTTATGCCATCCAAATAAAAATAAATTGCGACAACTGGTTCAGTTGGCTAATGACCAGCCTGACAGATGATCCTTGTAATCATTCTTGTTTATATCAATCTGTTGTCTTCAGGCGGGGGACAACACATATCTGGCAGTTCAAATCTGTCACACTGTGTGAAGTACACTAAGATGACGCTGATGATGGCCACTTTCTCATCCTCACAGACTGTAGCTTCAATCTAGTGTGCTTTATTGACATGACAAACAACAAGCCATTTTTTTATATGGCCACAGTGTTTGCAGCTTAACTGCCGAAATAAATAAACCCTGATGTCCAGTGTGAAGAGCGCCAGTCAAAAGATGCATGAATAAACAGCTTTTAGTGGGCTGCACAAATGAGAAAGCGAGTAAAAAGCCATCATGCATTTGTACATAATCATGATTACAAACAGAGACAGAGAGCAGAAGCAACAGTGTGTTTAAATGTGATCTAATTAACAGACACACACACTGTTCATTCTCTGATAAGAGAAGCTGCAGGCTCAACTGATGGGAGACAGACCACTATATTACTGAGCTGACAGACAAAAGATAAAAAACGTCTCAAGGTTATGCATGTAACCCTAGTTCCTCGAAGGAACTAGACGTCACGTCGACAAGTCACTATGGGGAACGCCTCCAACATGACAACTCTGAATAGTATGTGTAATCAGCCCAGTGGATAGGCAAGATGTCATAGGCAGATGACGTCATTGGTCAGGAAGCATAAAAGCATGTGGAGTGCAGCCAGCTTCAGCTTAAATGTCATTAAGCGAGCGCAGGCAGGGACGCCGGAAGTGTGGTTATGAGACGCAGCGTCATGATCTTTCAAGGAACTAGGGTTACATGTGTAACTTTGAGACGTTTCTCTTCAGGAACTCGAGCCGCATCAACAAGACGCTAATGCCCCCAGACTAAGGCAAGAGAACAGAAGAGCCTGGAGTGACTCGCAAGTCCAATCTGTAGAAACGGGCAAACATGTGGGGGGTAGACCATCATGCAGCATTATAGATCTCCTGTATAGAGACCCCAGACATCAAGGCCTTGGAGGCCGCCAAACTCCTAGTTGAATGAGCCATAATTCCTAGCACCGGCAGGAGACCAGATAATTCATAAGCAGTATTGGCATCCAAACTAGCTTCTTCTGGCCGTGCTCCCTGAATGGAGTCGGCATGAGTGCAATCGGCTGTGGTGTTATCGGCCAGAACGACGCTACAAGTAGTAGACTGACCGCGTCATGGTGCACTCTCTCCAGAACTCCTGGGAGCAGAGCGATCGAGGGAAAGGCATACAGACGAAGCCTCGGCCACATCTGTACCATGGCTAGAGAAAAGCTGGATGAACATTGTGCATTCTAGAGCTGCGAAGAGGTCCATCTCTGCTCGAAAAACAAATCTGCTCCACCACCTCGGGGCATCCATTCCCAGGGCCTCAGCCCCTGCCTCAACAGGATGTCTGCTCCTACGTTTAGATGTCCGGGAATGTAGATGCCTCTCAGTGAGAGGAGTCTGTCCCAGGCCCCTACAAGGATCTGGTGTGCCAGCTTGTATAAGGGGCATGAACACAGGTCTCTTTGGTAGTTGATGTAAGTGACCATCAACACATGCTGATTTCTTGGTTCCGGGAGGAATTGTTTCAGTGAACGAAACACAGCCAGCATCTCCAGGCAGTTAATGTGCCACATGAGATGCGACCACTCCACAGACAGCGGGCTAAGCAGCCACCCATGACTGCTCCCCAACCAGTGAGGGCTGCACCCGTCGCTAGCATTATGAGGCGACAAGGATCTCCCAGCACCGGGCCCTGATGTAGGAACCAAAGTTTCCTCCACATATCAAGGCACGCATGGCGTGACAATTTGATCATGCGAAGGAGGTGGCGAGCCTCTCAGCTCCACTACGTTTCCGGGCGGAAAAGACTGAAGGCAGTGCTTGCTGGAGACCGCTGCGCCCTGAAACACTGGCAGGGTTAGCAGATCGATCTCCTGAGGGCAGTGAGGAGAGATGGGCACCGTGTAATGTGGTGTGCGCCGCTCTTCCCCAGAGGGGGCTGGCCCTCAATAGTCCTGGTTCATAGGCGCAAGAATGACAGTCCGCTGCTCCACCTCCTGCTAGAAACCCTCCGGCCAGGGAAACTATGGTCACTATGACTCCAATTAAAGTGAGTTTGAGAAATGATGCTTCCTGACTGAGGAGCTGGAACATGGCTAGGACTGCTCCGCCTAGGAGCCCCTGCTGCCAACTCAAACTCCTCGGAGAAGGAGAGAGCACCGTGTTCCATATTTGAGAATTTTTTCTCAAGTGCTCATCATCATAGATTTGAACACCTTTTAATTCCTCAGAATTAAATTTGATATTTTATTTCATGCACAATCTTTTTCTCCCCTCAGGAAGAAACGTGTCATAGCAGCAGCAGCGAGCTCTTACTCAAAAAGGAGGAAGAACCACAGCGTGGGCTTCTGAACCCCATGTTATAGAGCGTTCGATTTAGGAAATGCAGGCGGAGATAGGGTGAGCCCATCTCCAACCCATCCACCAGATCCAAATGTGAACCGCAAGCTTGCATGCAGAGACACTCCTCGGAGTGTGTCGGACTTAAACTGCATGTATCCCCACCCGTAACATAGTGGCCCGAAATGTTGCCCGTTCTTGCCTATGCCTTCACTCATAATTTTTAAATAAGGAGTGATAATAGACAGACAACACCAAATAAGACTGAAACACAGCGTTTGCAAAATGACAAAAAGCTGAAGCCGGCTGCACTTATGCTTCCTGGCCAATAACGTCCGGCCTATGACGTCTCGCCCATCCACTGGACTGATTACACATTCTATTCAGAGCCGTCACGCTGGAGGCATTCCCCACATTGTCTTGTCGACACTGTCAGTACTCGATCTGTTCCACCTGCACGATCCTTTCTGCGCAAGCACGTAATTACGTAGTAGAAAACGTTGCGGTTTTCCTACACTACTGGTATCACACCCATATGCAATGAAACATTTGACGACCAGGCGGCACTACTGGCGGCTTATTTTTGAAGGCTGCATTGTGTTTTTCATTTAACAGTTGACGGCAGGTCTATTCTGATTTTTTTAAATGTCGCTATGCATTACGATGTATTAAGTAGTTGTCAATCCAAAATAATAAAAGAGTTGTTACATGAACATAGACTTTATTCCACATGTAACGAAAAACGTGTGTTTCTGTCACTGCAATCCAGTTTCCTCCATACTCCCCTTTGCGATTCATTGTACGCCATTAGGCCTACTGGTTTGTGTGTTTTTTAAATGTTTTTATTAAAAGCCGCTAATATTAGTTAACTTTAAGCTGAGTCATTTTGTATTAATGTGGGTCTATATAGGCTTTATCTATCTATATAATCTAAATGAGGAAAATATTCCCTTTAATGGTGTTTACAGAAGACAATAAGGAACATAATAAACAAAGGTGCGCAAGTGTGGAACAGTTCGTGCAGTGTCATAAATAGTCAGAAAACAGAATTACCATTTGCGCATACGCATTTTCTACTATGTCATTATGCACATACGTAGACAGACCATGCAGGTGGAACAGATCGTGTCCTGAAGAGGAACAATCAACATTACGCCAGACCCAGCTTACCAGAAAACATCATGAAATGCAGATGAGACAAGTCCTTTACTCATGCAAACATGCATCAGTTTTCCAAAGTCTGTTCGATGTATTGAATTCTCTTTTAGAAAACAAATTGACAAACCAATCTATCTCCCCTTGCTCAGTGAAGGTTGCAAGTGCAAGCCCTATATGTAATACTACAGCATTGTGTAAATGATCCTTTTCTTTGACCATCAACACAATATTGTAAATACCACTTTATTAAAAACGGTTAATTCTCACTATTAACTAGTTGCTTACTACCATTTATATTATTACCAGGCTGTTTATTATTATGTTTTTAGGCACACATTCTGCATGACCCTATTCTGCACCCCATCCCAAAACCTAAACTTAAAGGGTTAGTTCACCCCCAAAATGAAAATTCTGTCATTAATTACTCACCGTCATGACGTTCCAAAGATGTTAGACCTTTGTTCATCTCTGGAACACAAACCATGACATGCAGTTTAGTCAGTTAAAGAGCTGATTCTTGCGTCTGGATCACAGTGGTGGGTCAGTGGTGTTCAGTACCACCAAAGATAGCAAGATAACAGCTGCTGTTGTGCTTTTTGTAACAATAATGTAAAACAAAATCTCAATTTCCACAATTAATCAGTGTTGCTTATTTCCATGCAAAAGATAGCTTCAGTTGCACAGTGAAAATCAATAGACTTGCAGATGTGCTCCATTTTAAACTCTGTCCATTCGCTCTTATCTGGCTCAATAAATCTCTAGCTTTTTCCCACACATTTTCTCTGACGCAATATCATGATGTTCAGCTGTGCATACATGCAGTTAAGAGAGAACAATGCTGGTGGTAAGTAAGAAAATGAAGATTTATTAGGGGACACGGGTCATCTGAGGTGGGCACAGTCCTCTAAGCCTCATGAAGAACTGCTTTCACAAGAAGGCATAAGAAATCCTGTTACAATCTGACAGTGGGAGTGATAGCCGGTGGCAATGTGCAGACACTGAGTTTGGTATTATGAAAATTTTGGAAAGGCTGATTACTGAGCATTTATGAAACTATCATAAAGACACGGACACATGGTGAAATGCATGCTAATGTCCACACCTGCACACTTGGACACACACACACATAGTCCTTTAACAGAACTAGGTCACTGCTTCTCTGCTACTCTCAAGCAAGCATTTCTGCGTAATAGCTCCACATGCTCCACTTTTCCTCTCTTGTCCTTTTCCCCCATCGTTTCTGGGATAATTTCACCTCCCTTTACACCCATCCACCCACCAACACACACACACACACACACACACACAGAGACACGTAATAGTCTCCCTTAAGTGACTATAGTTGCCCATGTGAATGCTCTCTTCTCAAGTTTCTAATGAAAGATTACAACATTATGCTCAGGAGTCAAAAGGATTGATTCGCTCATGAATAAATAAACACAACAGAGTATTTCTGGTTGGGTTGGGATCTGCACTGATGGTCCTTTTTCATGTAGTCCATCATTCAAAAATAAATAAATGAATAAAAAATGAGTACATCTGAAAGAATTAAAACATCTGAAACATCTAGCATCTATAACATAAGTATTTAATGTATTGGTGTAGTTTTTTAAATGTTTTTGAAATTAATTAACAAAAATATTACAAATAGAAAATACAATTTTAATCCAAAGAGTTACATTTTAAACTGTTGTGTATGAATACGGTCACCGTGATTTTACTAAGACATGATCCTGGATCAACATTACTGTCCAAACATATTAATGTATCCCAATCCTTACCCTTAAACCTACCCGTACCCTAAATATATGCCTAAAATCAGTGGGAAATGATAGCCGACTAACAAGGGTGTAGACGCATCTAACCAAGATTATAACCCCAAAACATATTTCCGGAAAAATTATTCCTCAATTCTGATTGGTTGATTGGAATGTATCTTGTACTTGGTGTAATCACACTCACCGTATGAATAAACCCTTTTTTATGAATCTTTAGGTTTATGGAATAAATAAGTTGACTTTAATAATTAATCACTATATAATTAAACATGTTCAAAGTATCACATTCATTTAAAAAATATTAACTGACTTTTTCTTTTATAGAATAGTATATTGTAAATAATTATTCACTGTACATTTATCTCTCTCTCTCCCTCTCTCTCCATATATATATATATATATACTTTATTCATACATATAAAAATGTTACGCACAAACTATGAATATTAATATGATCTGGTTGAAATTAAATGAGCAATAAAGGTAAAGCATCTTCTTTGCATTTGTTGTCTCATTATCTATAATCTGCAGCATCTCCATTTTTTCTGCTCTAACTGAGTGGATATGAGATAGCACAGATGTTCCATAATATGTAACCATGAAAAGTGAGAAAACCCAAGAGACTTACATATTACCAGATCCAGTCCACAGGGACATCCAGCTCAGCTCACTAACTAAAAATCAGCTCTGAAGGGTAGGTTGCATATAAACTGAGTTACTCAATCCTGGAGTACATTCAGTGAAAAGATGCATTTAAAGGCACATATGAGCCTGCATGTGAAGGGTGAAAGTGATAAAGAGACAGGAACAGATAGAAGTGATTTAGCGGGTAAGTGTGCATGTGTGTTGTGATTGAGCTGTGCTGGCGCCACAGGGTCTGCTCTATGTTTAATACCAGTGTCGCGCTGTGTCTGGCTCTTGTGTCTTATAGATCTGTGTGCCTAAGCACGAGGAAGCTGTCAATCACAGAGTCAACACAGAAATGCTAAAGGCTTTTAAGTGTCACAAGCAGGAGTGCGAGAGAGACAGTAGTCGATCCTTCTCTTCTTCTCTGCTGGAGTTCAAATGGTAGAAAAAGGGAGAATGGGACAGAAGAAATAAGAGAAGGAGAAGATAAAAGGCCTAGAAGCAGACAGACAGGAACTGAGTGTGCCACAAGCTATTGGAAAGATGCCTCTAAAAAATACAGGAAGCTGTAGGACCAAACCAGACAAAACCATCTTATTGGGTATGATCTAATCACCCAAAAGTGCCCTACAAATTGGACTGCAGAGTATTTGGCCATCTTAAATTATGTTATAAATTCTAGGAACAAATATGCTTAGTCCGAGGCATGTGTGTCTGTGTGTGTTTATTGTGATATAATATAATATATTATATTATATTATAAAATATAATATATGAGCAGTAACATACGAGTATCCGACTGATATGTCAGCAAGACTGTGATTTGGCTGTTGGTAATCACAGTGTGCCAATATACAGCCATATCTCATGGCTCTTCATGTGATATTGCATTTATATAAGAGTTTGACGGTTCAGGTGTGTAAATACATAAGTAATCACAACATATTATCTTTAAAATCTCTCTTTTGTGCAGAACTACATCCTTTCACCATTGATTCAAATCTCAGTTTGGCATCATGTCTACACCACCAAGCCACAACAGCTAAAGACTGTCTATACTGGACACGGTAGTAATAATAGCGTGTTTGGCGTGCTGTCCAAGCCCTGGAAGTATGAACCCTAGCGAGGGTAGAGCTCGGTGTCCCGTATTTGTACTAAAGCAGTGTACTATGTGGAGTGTTATGAGGGATAGATGAACTGAGCGAGTGTGTTGGCTGTGTAAAAGCAGCTTCCTTGTTTGCAACAGCGTGTCTTGTTGCTAACTAATGGCAGAAAAATTTCCATCACCAAAATCACCACCACGAACACATACCATTTCTCAACACTAAATACTGCTATTAAATACTACTATTATTCATATAAAATATTGTTTACTGAATAATAGTATTTGATATACAACAGCAGCCATCATATAAGTTGCTAGGCAATTCAATCAAAAGTACAAAGGCACTGCCCTGAAATACAGCATTTACTGATAAATAGCTACAAATATAACTTGATGAGATTTCGCCCTCAGCCAAAACTGTTTGCTCTACAACAAATAATAGATTAATGAGACAAAGGACCGCCCATTAAATTTACCCAAAACTAATTATATTTCATGTTTAACCACTTAATAGACATCAGAGCCAGCTGTAAATTCCAGAGGTGAGGCTCTCTCAGCGGGTTTATAACTCCCTGGAGCTCACATGTCCAAAACATCATTATCTTTATTAATAAATTGCATATTTGAAGTGTAACACTCTTGCTTAAAAACTATATTTAATGACACAACAGCAGTATAATTTTTGGACATCCACCATGTCACTCACTGTGAGAAATATATATATATATATATATATATATATAATTGTGTGTGATGTTGCAGTGCAGTCCAAATGAACAAATTTTGACCCTGTTTATCACATTGAAATGTTATTGGTATAAGAAAGTCGGTTTAAAGTAATGATCATAAAAATCAGCATCAGAGACCAACTGCCTCATGTCAACAAGCTCTAACACATCTGAGGTGAATATTAATGAGTTACATGAGAGGATGAGTGTGGTAATGAAAGCAAAAACATTTGAGGCAAGAGGGAGGAAATGGATAAGGTGAGAGTGGGATATATTTGGATGAAACGCTGTCTTGGACCACAGGGCTGTTAGTTCTGCCTTTCACAGGGGAGTGAAGTCTAATCAAACCAAACAGCTTGTCATCGCACACTCATCATAATCTAATTAAGTGCAATCTAAATAATGATAACATTAGACTTCTGATTGCACGGGTATAAATGCTGAGAAACGCATCAGTCTCATGTCGTCATGGTGCTCCGCTATCATCTGTCTTGATTTGGAGTGACTGGCCATGACTGTTTTGTTTTGTTTGTCTTTTTTGAATTAACCAGTTTAAAGTTGTTTCTTTTTTGTTTTTACCTATTTTAAATTTTAAGTAAAAAGTTTTTTACCTACAGTATTTTAAGTTTTAAGTTTTTGCAGTAAAAACAGCAGTATTGCGAAATATTATTAAAATTAGTATTATGTTAAAATATATTATTGTATATTAACTGTTATCTATTTTTATATATTTAAAAAAAATTTCAGCATCATTTATCTTCATTGACAAGATTATTATAAGATCATTATATATCATTCTAATGTACAGTAGTGATTTGGTCTAATATGCTTTAGAGCTAATATATTTACAATAATACATATTTTTCACCTCTGTATACATGTATGCACATTGAAATATGTGCTATATAATACTGTTTAATTCTGAATTCAGTTAGCTTTCCAACATAGTGTCAGTCTATCCCTGCTTCCATATTACAATACATTACTATCTCCTATATTACTGAATAAACATGTTCCATCGAATTTACATGATCACCATAGCACTTCAAAGAAGAAAAGATTAAGGGAGCAGAAAGTATAATACTATTACCATGTAAAAAAAACTATACCATGGTAGCTTTTTTGTTGGTGAAAGCTTGTTATCTGAGTGCCTGCTCATAGTCCTGAGAAATGAGGGTGGGTTGTGATGCTTTTTGTGGCTCTTTGAAGTCCTTTGAAGAACCTCATCTGTCAAGTGAATAGATTCTTTGCAATCTCCACAGCACCAATAACTCGCTAACAAGCCTGCTAATGTCAACTAGAGTTGTTTTTAATCCACAAAATCACTGAATTTGTTTTTTTATTTACAAATAAAATAAACAATAATTATTATACCATAAGGACTAGTTCATTTGGCGGCTGATCAGTTATACACATCGCTGATCGTCATGCTCAGTTAGATAATACATGTGGAGCATTTACCCTTCAGAGAACATTCATTCATTTTATCACATTCACTGGCAGCTGAATCATGCTCATACTGTGTAAAACAATACAATAGAAGTAAAATTCTACATTTTGTCCACCCAAATGATTCCTCCAGTCATTTAAGTGAAGACCAATGAGATTGGCTCTTTCCATTGTTACAAGGTGAGGGCTTTCAAAAGTCGTGAATTGATTCAATTATACAGATAATTCGGCGTTGTCAAAAGCGCTCTGTTTTACAATAATACCGAGCGATGCACAAAAGAACATGTTTGAGACAGCATTTATTGCACCACAATGTGAACAGTGTAATAATCTTTTGCTGCTCCCAAAATCTTTTCACGTTGATCTTTTGCTTCATAAAGAGCACAGAACGAGCAAAACTGGGTTACATCTGTGAGATGAGAATGTAGACTATTCAAAAGTGAATGAGATCAGCACTCTACTGTCCATTAGGATATTAGCTTTCAGGATAATCTATGCCACAGAGCCTGAGGTAATACACATTAGTGTGAATAAAATTACTTTGTCTTCATAAGAGCTTACAGGCCATTTCTCTCTAAGACTCTTACGTCCACAACTGCTTTATTATTAAGAATTATGGTTAATGGTGTTGGACTGTGCATCATTGTATGATTTAATGCAGTGTTGTAATTGTTAACTAAAACTATAACTTTCAGTAACTGAAATAAAGCTGAAGTAAAATACAAATATTAAAAGAAAAATGTAACACAAACATTATAAATAATATAAATGAAAAAGTTTTTAAAAAAGTTGAAGTTGAAGTAATATAATTAGAAGCTATACAACAATAAAAATGACAAGAGCACACAAGAAAATTACTAAAATGTATGAATAAAAAACAAAACATCGATTCAAAGGTAGATGGTGACATGACAGTATTTATTTGTTTGTCATTAAAACGTTCATTCAAATAATTCATTAAAAACACAATCATTCAGGAACGAAACAAACATGTTTTTATGAGTGCTTTATAGAATCACTCATTCAATAATTTGAATCCATATGTATTCAGGAATGAAACCAGCGACTGCCTGAGCAAGTCACTCAATCATTCCACTAATTTATTAAAAAAGCCAAGTCATTGTTTGCTAACGACTCGCATATTGTTTTTTTTATTGTTTTTTTTATTATCATTTCCAAATCAAAGCGTTAGTAGTAACAAGGGGATAACGATAATCACTTTGCAAAATTACCATGAACTGAGCGATACACGATACGCAAATCGTTACACCCCTATTGTTTGCTATTATAACAGAAAAAAAGTGTCTTCAGTTAAAGTTATTTAGTGTTAACTTCTTTTTTAATTATTATTTTTCAGCTATAATATTGCAAATTCAAAGCTAAGCTTATTTTTAAATTGGAACAAATTGTGTTCTCTGATAGTATTAGGAGAAATTATATCATGTTTGGAGAAAATCAATTATGATACAAGTCAAACAGAACACTATAAGAACCATAATGGTGACAAAACATTATATGTGTGACCCCTCCAGTTCTACTGCTCAAAGCAGGATTCGAACCGAAGCTATGTGCATCCAGGGGAGTGAGGTATACCTGCACAGCTCTTACTTGCTGGTCTCTGTTACATGTATTACCCTATAATTATGTTTTTTAAAGCAATAAACTGGGTTACACATAGCATATACATACACTTCGCTTCCTCATTTAATCATAAAAACGTTAGCGTATTTGGCGTGCTGTCCGGGGGACGAGCCAGGTGGACGGCGGACTCCGAGCCCTAGTGATTTGAACCCTAGCGAGGGCAGAGTTCGGCGTCCAGCTCGGACCCTGCATGCCCCCCGTAGGAAGGTGTGAGAATGGGCGGAGATGCGAAAAGGGAGGAGATGGGTCTATTTATAGAGGGAAAGATGGATCTGATTGGCTGGTGAGATGAGGAGATTATTGGACAATGCGATTTTGTACGTGCTACTCTCGAAACTCAGAGAAACTTAGAGAAACATCACTTAGAGAAACATCACTTAATATGTACTAAATATCAATGTCTTTTTAGCCTAAATCACAGCAGCATCCATCTTTAAAGGATGTAGGCTATCAAACATACACTAGCCCATGGAAGTGGGCGTTTACTTTACCTATTCAAACAGAGTGTCTCGATAAAGGATGTCAAAACAGCTTACAAATTACATTCTTTTGATGTAAAAATATTGATAAATGGACCTCAGTGAACAGCACAAAATAAAAAGAAAAGGTTGTTAATGACCTCTTTAAATCTTGTGAAATCTTTGCTATATATTATTTAAATTATAGTTACGTATTGTAACCCTCGTTCCCTGAGAAGGGAACGAAGACGTCACGTCGGGGACCGACGAATAGGAATCTCGCTTCAAGATGGCAAATCAACTCTGCGTGTATCTAAACACGCCAGTGAAATTGGCATACGCTGATTAGCAACACCTGAACCTAATCACAGTGCTAGTATAAATAGGTCAGCGGAAGTAGCGTTCATTAGGTTTTTTCTGAGGAGCAGTCACGTCGGGGACCGATGAATAGGGATCCCTTCCAAAACGCCATGAAGACTGTAACCCTTCCAGCATCTTGTGGGAGACTC
>JAUCMS010000038.1:773564-787987 GCA_032357445.1 Enteromius radiatus
AATTTAAAGTCAGGTTAATAGCAGGTGTTTCTACAAAATAGATAAGCGACAAGACTTTTGTCAGGGACTGTATATATGTAATGATGCCAGACACTTTCATACAGGTGATTTGGCTGGTGGTCAGCTGTCTGGATGGTGAAGTCACATGCAAGTTTGAAATATTGTCTTAATTTTAATTAGTATCTTTGTTTTGTTGTTGAGAGAATCCTATGAACATTCCTAAAGCCATAAAAGTACCTAAAAGTACCTTAAAAAGTTAAATTACTAATATGCATAAAACAACAATAGATATATTCTGTAAAACCAGTCTTAATATCTGATGCCATTTTGCTTACATATTTGTTTTGCTGAAAACAATAATAGTGAAAAAACAAAGATACTGATTAAGAAAAAAAATATATGCAATGTTACAGTATCTCTCTTATCATTACAAGCCATTTACATCTTGCATCTTCTGTTTCCTATTTTCTTAGTGGTTTTATGCAGCATATATCATATTTTAGTAACTTCTTTTGTGTTTGCACATCTTCACGGAAGTAATTTATGTAGTTTTATAAATGAGACCCTGGGTCTGTATGCTACAAAGTTGTCAAATCCAGCACATTTCAGCTTTAGAGCATTAGCGAAATAAGCCTGTGTACAAGAGCCGATGAGCAAAATGTCAGTTCTTACATGCTGCCTGTTTGTTTGTAATTGTACCTTTCTTTCAGCAACACTGAGATGTTTCCACTTACAATATTCAAAAGATTAATCTCATTACATCCTCTTATATATATATATATTTTTTTTTTTTTTAAATTTGCCCTCAATGAAATTGTGAATTTCCATTCATTCAAATATAAAGGTTAGTACACACAATCATGTCTTCACAGCTAATCATTTCTAACACTTGCTACTCACGTAATGCTAATTTACAAATTCGCTGGAGTCAAATCCTTAGCTGTTATCTATAGGATTTTGAGGCAGGGTTAGTATATTTAAAGAATGTCTTTATCTCACTTCTTCAAGCACCACAGGGCTGAAATCACTCTGAATGAGCATTAGTCAAAGACCAATATCAGCAAACATAAGCAGTGGTCTCTTGTGGCATTACATCAGCTTCATGAATAACTGACAGGTGAGGGCTGAATAATACACAATCCTTTGTCAACATCACTCACTGTTCCCTGATGAACAACCACAAAACCACAGCCAACATTTCCATAATTCTCTTCCAGTATCATGGGCTAAGTTGCATCCACCTATACTTAATATAACTACAATTTAATTTAAATAAAAATTCTAAATATAGCCTAATCAATTTAATTCTACCTAAAATCAATATGCTTAAGCCAGGCACACTAGAATTTTTTGTTAAACCTATATCACAGCTTTTCAGAAATTAAATGGTGGCTGGCTATAAATTAATAATGCTCTGAAAATAACACACAAAAAACCCTACCCTAATCATAACTGATAATGTTAAGAAAAGTAATGAGATAAAATAAGATAAAAACACATTTACTGAAGCACCCATCCTTAACCATCAAAGACCTAAAACTCTTTAAGCCTACGATTTCTTGACAAGTGAACCTTACTATGTCTGCAAAGTCATAAATATGAAGCTGATTATGTGATGCAAATGTCAAAATATATTTACAAACTAGCAAATTAGTACAAAATTAACACTGGCAGGTATTGATCTACAAGTCTTTAGCCAATCCGATGCTCACTAGAATGAGAATGTCCCACCCCCATTACCACATTCACCCAACTACAGTAGCATGAAGCAAAGATTAGTGATAGCCAACTGATTATTAAAAAACACATAATCCCTTCAGTACGTCCCATCCAAAATTCTTGTTTCAAAAGGAAATACATCAACGGGAAAAAAGGCATTTCATGAGGTCTTATATACGGACCCTAACAATGTGTCTAGCAGCTTTTTAAAAATGCGCACATCAAACATTCGGGAATGAAAAGAACAGTTTCAAAGAGCAAAGAGGTACCCTTTAAGGTGAGGTTTTTTGGGGGGGCATTAAAATGACATTTGTGTAATCTTGGCCAGGTACTTGATAGAGGGCTGAAATTGAGAACGGCTTCGCAGGAAAGCACAGAGGGACAGCTTTCAAAGACACACTGTGAACCAAGGGAATTAATAGCTCTACATGCACATGTGGCTACAGTCAGAGATGAAATACTCACTGCCTCCTCATGTGAAAATGGTGCTTCATTATCAGCAGTAGGGAAACGGTCTCTTCAATGGACACACACTACACACTTCTGTTGTCTGCAGACCCTCGCAGATTCCACTCGGCAATCTGAAGAGAGCAGGACAGAGAGACAGAAACAAGCAGATGAAATGACAAAACATCCATGCTTGTTTGTATTTTTTACCCCACACTCTTATTTCACTCATGCGGTGTCAGGGGAAAACACCATCTGCTCAATGAAAGCATTCCCAGGCTAACATGGCTGAATAATGTGGTAAGGATGTTATTTGTCCCGTTTCTAGTTCCCAAGTACAAACTCTTTCTCCCACATGCAAGATAATCATCCTGTGAAGTGTTTCCAGGCTGGAAAAGAAAGACACAACAGGGAGAAAGTGGAAAATGAAGCTGGCATCAAAGTTTAATTGGCTATGTATATATCTTCCAGCTATCCTCTAACGGTTTGGGGAATGTGTGATGGGTTAAAGCTGAGAGACAATGAGTCACTATAATAGGCCGTGCAAGATGGTCTAGAGGGACTTCATGCTCACTGTTTACCCTCATTACTGCGTTTGTATTGAAACCAAATTTTGAGGTTTACATTCATCATTGTGATTCATTTAATATGATCTCTGTCTCTCCTCTGATGTAATTGATCTAAGGCACATTAAAAAGGCTCAGCTACATGTGAAAGAACAATAGATGGTTTGCACTTTATCAGAACAAACATAACAGAGGATGACACAAGGAAATAAATATAAATCATTCTTTTAATTTATATATATATACATACCACACAATAAATAGGAAACTGTACAACTAAAGTTGTTTCTATGAGCTCTTCTACAGTATGTTACTCCAAAATATATCCAATTAACAAAGAAATAATAATAGTAACTTAATAAGCACTTTGTACTCAAATCATGAATTCATTAATTTTAATTGCTTACAAAAAGGAACAATTTAACCCAAAGATCACAGGTGAGCGCAATAGGTGAGGAGAAAAGCAAAACTTTAAGCAGCAAGATTCTAAACTCCTATTGATTTGTGACTCCAGCTCGAGCCAGAATAATTAGAACACAACTTCTCCATTGTTCCAAAAAGGCAACAGCAATCAGAGAATATAGGTCACCATAGACATTTGTGCTGCCACCGAGTTCACTCTAAACATGATTATAAACTCAAAACTCCAGGAAAACAATTAAGAATTCATGTGCTTGTGTGCATCTGGGTGTAGAGGCTGGCACAGCGTTGAGATGTCAGTGTGTGTCTGTGCACAGGGCTTCGCAGCCAATTGAGGGAACACTTGTGTCCCCTTGAGTGATTGTAAGAGCCAGTATTTTGCATCATTAATGCTATATTAACATCTTATTCTTCTCTTATTTTCCAAATATGTCACAGGGTTTTAGTCCTCATGCTAAATAGTGTGGCATGAGAGTGAGAGAGGGAATGAAATTAATTCTCTTCTGCATTTTTTGTTTCTGACCTCTAACATTCAGCCAGCTACACCTGTCTATCCATCCATCCACCTTCCCTCTCTCTACTGATTTTTTGCACTTGTAGCGTTGAGAATTTAACAGCTAAATGCCACTGTTTTGCCCTTGGCATCATGACAGATGATACTGGCACAAATATCAAAATATGACAGAAAAAGCGAAGCGTTTTTCTTTTTTTATTCTTGTAACTATACTATACCATATTTCTGCTGAAGTAGTGATTTAGTGCTGCTCTTAGATAAGAGAGAAAGAATAGAGAGAATAAGAGACCAGGGAGGCCAAATAGTCTTTGTCAGACACCCAAAGTCAGTGTCCTTCTGACCTCTGCATATTAACATTGTACTTTCATCACTAACCGATAGCCAATGCAGTAATGACACAAGTGGCCGTGATAATGTAGTATTCATGGAGCTTAAGGTGGGTCGTACCCCTGCTCTATGACCTCTGCTGCGGGGAGAAGCGATCAGTTCAGGTCACCTGCCGCTGCAGCTTTTTATGCTAATGTGATCAATAGCTCTGCTCCGCTTCGACATGCTTTTGTTTCGCAGGGTAGCGAGGAACTAATGAGCGGCTGCAGAACTTTTAATTAGGGGTCAGCCAAACTATACGGATTTCCCAGAAGGCTGAGCAGGATATAGCAATTGTTATCAGGGGGGAAATGGGTGAACTGCTGACTTTATTGCACATCCCGATGTACCATGTACAGTATGAATTTAATATTATGAATGTACACTATATACTGTACAGTACAGTGGTGGACCAAAGAACAACTAACTTTCAGTGAATTGCCGTAGAGGCTCACAAGTGAAAATAGCCAAAGAGAGAAATGGGAACATGGCTGGCAGCAAGGACCACATAATATTTATAATTTCCCGTCAAGGCCATGGTCATTGATTTTCTAAATAGAAGCAGGAAGAGTTCAGATCAAAACTCTAGAGAAAGATAAATGGTCCATCATATGGGTATAGTATGCTGTTTTTGGAAGGTAAAACATGCTGCAAAAAGACCAAAAACCCTGGTTTTAAGAACATTTATTTGATTCGTTAGAGTACTTATGGTGTTGTGGCATGCACACATTGATTTTAATATTAATGTTCCTATGCCATCAGCCAATTAGTACCCTCTCTGACCTTGTCTTCTTGATTGATTGTCCACTTTGTTGGGACAACCTAGTTAAGGGAAGGTAGATAATTGAATTTGCTGGTTGCATCTAAGTCTTTGGAAGCGCAAGACATCAAAAGAAAGCTCTGCTCAAAAGAAAGCTCCTGTTGTATCCAGCCTTCATATGCACCTAGATTTCCCGCCATCATCACAAATGCGATTGCAGCAAAGTTATTTGTTCAGATAATATAAATAAATCCATTTTAGAGTTTAATAAGACAGGATTGAGGATAAAGCCGTGACTAAGGCATTAATACAAGGTACCGCAAAATCCTTATCGTAGATCTCATATATAATTTTTTTTATTAGGTAAAAAAGAACATTATTCATTAGCATATTTTTCATTAGCAAAAAATAACGTTCTATATATGTATATATTTATTCAAGGTGAAGTGGATGATGGTAGTATGTACTGTATGTGCATGTGTGTGATCAAACACATGCATTTATGCCTTTTTACCTATATCCACTAAAGCAGGGCACAATATACACAGACTGCCATCATCCACTTCACCTTGTATAAATATATACATACATAAAACATTATTATTATGCTAATGAAAGACCTGTAGGAGAAGAACCTTTCTGACACATACACCTCAAGCTAACTCCCATATCACCTCATGTATGACATTAAGGCAGATTTCTATTTAATGTGGGCCAGGTGCTCTCCTTGACCCACACCGGGGCTGCAAGGCCATCTTTTATTATAAAACTGAATGGCTCTGGCTGAATTACATATCGCATTGCGCAGGCAATAGATGGGAAATAGAGAGTTGGGGTGATGACACCCGGGCTGGGCAACTGTTATTGTTCATCTGGGAGTGTGATATTTGATTCGACCTGCCCATGACCTTATTAATCATTCATCTTTCGGTATAAGGTGGACTTTGTGGTAAAAGACAAGCCAGTGTGGAAATTATCCATTACTACATTATAGGTGATAAAGGACTCAATTAAGTCTTACTTGTGCTAGTGATTCTCTTATTATAGGAGGAGATGGTAACCTCCGCATCTGTATCTTTCAAGAAGGCATAATGTTCAGCAAAACTGAATTCGGGTCAGGTGCACATTGTGAGCCGGTCGTGTAACTTTGACATTACTTTTACAAGTAAAAGAGCCATAAAATGAAATAAACCTGTTGGAGAAAAAGTGTCCTTGACTTCAAAAGGCAATAAAACTGCTATTTAATGAGAGACAAAAATAACTCTCTCTAAAATGAATATGTCAAACGTTTTGAAGATTAGCAGAAAGGCAGTCAATTCATGTAACATGCTGTTTTCACACAAAATACTTAAGCATACTCCCCTCCATTGACTTCTATTAACAAAAAACCGCAAACAGCCATTGAAAAGTACAGTATGGGGTTGGTACATTTTTTTTTCAATTACTCACCAACGTTTACCTAAATTAAAAATTACCTACAGTATCTGTCTATTCTTTGACAAACAATGTTCAAAAGCCTTTATTTGAAATATTAACACATCATATGTAACATTTCTAAAATAGTAGAAAATAACAATATGTATGTGCAATATTTGCCTAAAAAAAAATGACATATTTTATTATATGAGTCCAGGAAAAAAAGCCAATACAGTATGTGTATAAATGAGTGTAAGTGTTTATTTTGTATTGTGACGTGAACACAATTTTTGCACGACAATTAATAGTTAGTATACAGTATAATGGTTTATAACATTCTAGTACAGGTTCTTTAAACGAAACAAAACAAAACTGAGGCACAATATAATGTCTTGTCCTGTTCTCTCTTAAACCATGCATTATTGAAATGTGAAGATGCAGTTTCAAATTGAGAAAGAAAAAGCTGTTTGTGCTGAAACAGCTGGGGGATGTGAAGGCACAGTCAGATGCAGATTTCTGCTTCACTGGCTAAAGATCTTATTGTGATGTAATATTATGAGTTTGAGAGAAGAAAGTATGTGAGGTACTTTGCATATATGGATGTGATGCATGAGCGTGTTATGTCTGTGGACGCAGGTGTGTCCTGATTTAAATGTTCATGCTTGTGGATAGAAGTTCATTAGAGTAAATCTGTTTCATTTTCTCTCTCTCTCTCTCTCTGTGTGTGTGTGTGTGTGAGCTGTGTGGTTTATGGGTGTGAGCTGCATTTCTCTCTGGGGTTCATACCCTTTGCTGAGTGTTTCACTGTGCTTTAGAAAGAAACGTACTGCTCTTCCGAACCTGAGGAAGATTAATATTTAATGCCAAAACCAGTTTTATATTCCAAACTCCTCTCTCATTCTACCTTACACTTCACATTCAATTTCTCAGCTTTGCCGTCTCCTTCACTCCCTCGCTGTCTCTTTTTCTCTCCCTGAGTTCTCATTAAACACCTCTTCATTGGACAGTGGAAGGAACAAGTCCAGACTGTCCTACACTGTCCCGTCCTGTGTCGATCTCACCTCTCGCTCCATTTTCTCAATCGATGAATCTGAATTTCGTTCCCTCATCGCTCAGGCCTTGCATTGCCATTCTCGCTGAATCCCCCAATGTCTCTATACAGTATAACACAAGCTGTCAACTACATTTCATTACTGCTGGGCCAAACTACATATATACGTACAGTACGTGCCTCTATAAATTTAAAGGGACAAAATATATTATTAAAAATATAAAAATAAATTGTGTGCCAGATAACAAGATATATTGGTAAGCAAATCTGACTAGCAGCAACAATATAATTGCTACCTATACAGTAAATTATTAAACAAAAAAATTAAACAAAATTATTTATATATAAAACATTCTTTATGGTGATATGGTTTTAATGCAAGAATATAAATCACTAAAGCTTAATCAGAAAATTCTTGAAATGATTAAAATAAAATATCATGTTATCTTGATTTTGTTTAGCAAATGATTAAAGTTATCCTGCTACTACTGAAAAGAAGTGCAATACCAAATTAACTACTAAGAGTGGTTATAAAGAAAGACAGGTAGAGGGAGAGAGGGAGAGTCTTCGGGGAGGAAGGGAATGAATGTTTAGCCTCACACTCATAGATGGCCCAATTATGTTGCAATTTTAGGCCACTTTGCTGAAAGTCTGTAGAGCTCAGTCCTGACAAAGAGCTCCATTAATAAGTATCAACATGCTCTACCAGAGCTACTTTGATCTCAGGCACATGTGAGAGAGCATATTTTCACAGGATGGCAACATTCAGGATTCATTCACATAACCCCTGAGTGCATAAATGTGCAATGTTAAATCATGACCATGTGCTACGCTCATAACAAAAAAAAAAAAAAAAATCCCCTTGTTACTATAATTTCCACAAACACACCATTGTTATATGTCCCAAAAGCACCTAAACCCCTAAACTAAAGTGTATGGTGATGATTTATCTTTAGTTACTGGAATAGCCAAACCTGTTAATTAGAAGTGGGCGTCTACATACTTTTGGACATGTATTGTACTTGACTTGGCCAACATCATGTATATCTATTCTAGAAATCACATATTTAAATTTTTTTAGCCTTAGTAAAACACCTTACAAATAAAGTTCCCATGGACTGCTACATATGGCAACAGTGTACAGACTTATTCTTCAAGCATTAAATCAATTACAGGTAACACATCAGGATAATAACTAATGTCTAATATTAGGCATTTGCGTGTGCATGCACAAGTGAAGCAATGCTAGTGATGTAATGTGACAAATGCTCCCATTATAGTGTTCTAGTTTGTCTACGCTTCAAGCACACAGCGTGGGGTCCAGTAGTGTACGGGACCCACCCGCAGACAAACAAACGTTTGCTGATTTGTTTTCCAGTGCTAGTTGTACACTGTAGGATTTACACTTCATAAATGACAAAAACCTAAAAAAAATGAACAGCAAAATCCTGTACACTGCTTCATACAGCTGTTCAAGCCAGGCCGAGCTGGTTATCTGCATGCTGCTTTCTGCAACACTTCCATTTCGATCAATAAAATGTTACATAATAGTAGTTGAGCTGGTAAAATACAGCCAGCTATTGCAAAACTGCTACAAGCAGGTCTTATCAATCAATCTCTCTTATATTGTCTTATATTTTCGCATACTGAATTAAATCCCAAACTGAGACTATATTCTTTCGAGGTTAGATTCTTAGCAAACTTAAAATTGGCTATAACCAGTATTCTTCCAATTGTTCTCCGAAAGTTTAGCTATAATGTTCATGCAAGCTTGTTTGCCTGAAATAAAAGACACCAAATCGTTTTTTAAATTTGGGCCTGTCAATCAAACCCTGAGACATTCTCAAAGGCCAAGCTTACAGTAATTTCTTTCCCCAGCTGAAGCATGTTCCATTTCCTGCCGCAGTTTATTGTGGTTAAGATGATTGTGAAAAATGGACTGACAGGGTGAACACAAAAATCTGAAGCAATCAAAGCTTGAATTCAAAGAGCTCACTTTTCTTTCTGCCTTCAAAATGACCTCCTGCTGCATTGCAATCACAAGTAGGCAATTTAAGATGCGACAAAGTAGTGATTTATTAATTTCGCTTTTTCCACACTGAATAAACTCAAGTTTTAGCAGCAAACGCATGGATAGAAATCTGCACTGTTTTCTTGTTCAAAAACACAAAGATTTTCACAAAGATAGAAAGATTTGCTGAACCCACCCCAATGGAAGATCACACAATTCGGATTCCACAAAGCCAGAAACACACTTAAGCAAAAAGATTAGAAAATAAATGATTTCATTTATCACTGTTCTCCACTTCTTCACAGACTGGAGGCTATTAACAATGGCGATTTATCAGCGTTAGCTTTCAAATGCTTGGTAAGATGTCCCTTCAAATGTTAGATGCTAGACTCTTTTGTGGCGTGACCTTGTGTGGGTTGGTGGATGGTTGTTTGATGAATTGATTGTGTGGGCATTAGTGACAGAATATCGGAAATGTGACACTTGTGCTCAAAGCAGTAGAAAGCTTTGGCTTATAACATTGAGAGGGGTTAATAGGTCGCCTCACAACAAGTGGAAAATCAGTGTCATCTCAGTGCACTTCCTCTGTCTGTCAGCAACAGGAAATACAGTTTGGATTGAGAGCCATTATCAAAAACCAGTTCTGAATAATTTATTAGTAGCTCTATCTGCTGAAAAGTAAAAGTAAAAAATGTCTTTAACTAAATGGGTTGACCAAAAAAGTCTAGCTGGTTAAAATGATGGATTACTCAAAAATTTAAAGTACTGTCACGTTGTGCCATATGATTTTCTTTTTTTATGTTGAATCCAAAACAAGAAAACCCAATGAATATCCACTCAATTCAGTAGATGAGGAGTATATTGTGACTCACTTCAAAAAAACATTCAACACAAGATACATGCAGCTCACTGATCTTTTTCCAAGTACTCCAATTATTTTTGATGAAAGACAACCCAGTACTTAACTCTTTCCAATTGGCCAGCCACCACCAGCATTTTTGATCATTTTCACAAAATGTTCATGGCATTGAGAATATTTTCCTATGAATGTCAGAACATTCAAAAGACAGAACAGAACCTTCTGCTATTAAACAAATTAAAAATAAAACTTGCATTATTATTTTTTAATCAAATTTTTTATAAAAAAAGAAAAAAGAAATCTATATATATATATATATATATATATATATTTTTTTTTTTTTTTTTTCAAAAACAATAATTAATCAATCAGACTGATAATCAAAACTTATATAGTAGATCACTTCCATCAACATCCCCAAAACTCCTGTACCACTTCCTAGGTCATTTTCAATTGGTAACATTATGCAGTTATGATTTATACCATATGATGTTATATGATCACATTATTTTACATATGCAGTAGCTTGCTTCTGCTTCTTCTCCCTGTTTCAGATTCAGAAGATGTGTAATAGTGCCTCCTACCATATAACTGCCAAAACATGGAAAGCTGGCCAAATTCCATCATCAGGAATTTCATTCCATCATCTCATAAATTATGGAAAATTCTGTCAATGGTGGAGAAATAGTTAATCAATGTGCAATTTTCACCCAGCACTTCACACTCAGTAGACGAGGAAACATTCAATTGCTTCTGCTGCTGTTTCTACACCCCAACCTCAAGGGTAGATTTCTGCCACCTACAGGATCGGAGTTAAAAATAATTGCAGCAGCTCCATTTTTGAGCAAACTATCCCTATTACCTACTTCCAAAATATAGTATTTGGTGATGATACACCACTGTCTTTGGTAGTTTCATTCAGCAAAAAAACTAATATGTAATCTCTGTATGCCGAACAACAGTGAAAGATTACAACAATAACAACCTAATAAAATTGCCTTCTCGGCAGGGCATGAGCACAGTTAAAGATTAAATAAACAGTGAAGGTCGAAATATGGAATGCATTTACAAAACCCCTGTGACATTCAAAAATAAAAGCAGAGTTGTATTTTGTCTTTGCTGTGTATTGAGAAAGCGTCAGTGAAACTATGCCTCACCTGGCACAGCCGTTATATTCAATAAATAGATTATTGGAGAAAGATATAGAGAAGTTGATTCATCTAAACCATCCCAGCTGGCCTGTTCACCCCACTACATCTGTCCCCCACTTCAACAGAGAGAGCTTTGGCGGAGAATCCGTCACGCTCTGCCGAGGTCCGCCCAGCCTGCTGCTCACAGATTTGCATATTTGCATATGTTTGTGTGGTTAATTACAGATTAAGGTGTCTCAGTATGGTCTGCTTGATTAACATTTTAGAGCTATATACAGTAAACAATGATTTGGAGCTTGCTGGGTGCAGGGATTAAATGATGGATGTTTTTATGAGATCGGTAATAACAGTTTTTACTTTTACATGGTAAAACAAAATCACAGCTGGAAGAAAACTGTGGAAAAAAGAATACGTGGATGAGAAGAGAAATATCTACCAGTTAACCATAGGTTAATAACCATCTTATTGTATAAATGTTATTACGGTAAAAAGAATTGAAATATAAATTGATTGATTGATTGATTGATTGAATGAATGAATAAATGAATTAACTTCAAAGAATATTTCTTTAAAAAATTGGGTAAAATAATGTATAACAAATGACATAAGTGTGTTTCATTCTTTTGTCCACCTGAGACTAAAAACAAACATGTACAAAATAAAGTACAAAATAAAGTTTTAAATTAGAAAGTTATATTGTGACTACTGGGAGATACAAAGTCACATTAAAAGACATAAATCTACAAATGTCATATATGAAGAAGTTTAACTAGTAAAAGGCAGAAAGCACCTTTCATAAAAAAAAAAGTATGCTTAAAAAAATAAACAAAAATAAACAAAACATATTTGCCAAGACTTATAAGATCACATTCTCTTGTTCTTTCAGGTCTCAGCAGTGGTTTAGGTATGTCTCATTTAACCTGCTGAGCTCAGTGGGGTTCAGTGTCTTTGACCTATGACTCAGTGGGAGCTGGAGGCTTCAAGCTGCTGTTGCTTTGACCTGAGTATTTGACTTAGTTTTCTCTGACTGGCAGAGTCAGTTATCTCAAAGTGGTGCCTCAGTTTCCTCACCCCTCTAATAGTGCCGCAATGTCATCTAATTGGGAGAACTGAAGCATGCACAGAAGAAGAAAGAGCTCCGTGGAATATGCAGAAGCTGCAAGCCGAGACTACAGCAGGCAATCTGCACTGAGTTATTATTACACTATAGTCAGTGATTACCCCACCACTGGAAGATACAAAAACACACTGAGCTAAAAGCCCTGGGACTAATTAATTCTCCAGGACGTTTAATTGAAGTTTCAGCTTTGGAGTCAAATGGTTTTTCGCTGGTAAAACTCTGTTCTGTGAAATTGTCTTTACTATGAGAGACTAGGAAAGCTAAAGCTGTCAAAATCCTTGGGGACAATGCTTAGCATTAGGGGGCATATAGCGTTATTGACCCACCGCACTTATATTGGACGTCAGCAGGGGGTGAGCTGGGAAACTCTGAGGTCTGTCGATATGTCTGATACACACAGCCGCAGCATCACTGCCGGCCATGATGGATTACAGTCCCGTCTTGGAAGTGTTATCCATTCCCATTAATCAAAGCTCCAGGAAAGCTGTGGAGTCTGTCAAGACAGTAGTGGACAACTTCATACAGCTTTATAAAGTTAACCACCGCCCTGTCTCATAGAGACCAACTTTTAGCTATTGTCATAAAATGTGGTCCTTATACTAATACTACTAATAATACTACACTAATACTAAATACTGATATCTGACTGACGGTAACCCTTTATAATAACTACACACTATGAATCATTAGTTGAGCATTAGTAAATACTCAATTCATCCTTTATAAACCATTGTTATGCATTAGTAAACAGTGCATCTATAAATGCCTTGTGCTTGAGCATATATATACAGCTCTGGAAAAAAATAAGAGACCACTGCAGAAAAATCTGTTTCTTTTGGGTTTTATTCTTACAACTGTTCATCTCACCAATAATGCTTTTTAAACTTTTCCCGTTAAATACAATTGGATTCAGGTGCTCACCAAATAATTACCTCAATAAACAGAATGAAGTATGTTTGTGTAGAAATTTAACAAAGACTGGCATGAATTGCTCGTCATACTCCGAGAGATACTGATTTAGGAGTAAAGTGCTAAAATTAAAGTGGTCTTACATTTTTTTTCAGGGCTGTATATATAATGTTTAATAATTGTATTTTCATACTTTATTAACGATCAATTTATATATTTTTTTATTATTATTACATTATTTACAGTTATTTAGGAGTAGTCAGTGTTTAATAAGGATATTTAGAAAATCTTATTATTTAGACACATGATAATAGTTGCTCATTTTGTTAATGCTTTATTTGTTTTGCTACTCGGCCCTAACTCAGTTTTCTAAAGTGTTTTTTAAAAAAATATATACCGCATCTTTAAACCTAAATCACAGTGGCGTCCATCTAAGAGGAATAAATGTACGCTGTTAGCTAAGCATAGCAGTGGGCATTTAGAGTCTAAAATCCACCACTCCTATTCAACCAGAGAGTTCTGATGAGGGGGGTTAAAAACAGAACAGAAATTATCTTAAATATCTTATTACTTCTGACTTGATAACATCTTATCAAAGATCTTGATAACATTATAAGTGGACCTCAAAAAAACAGTACAAAACAAAAAACAAAGGAAGTTCATTACCTCTTAAATTAAGGATTCTCATTTCTCCTATTACATCTAACACTCAAATATGGACTGCCATTGTATCTAAGTCTCAAAATGAATATCCATGCAGTTATACTAAACATACTAAACAAACAACATTTAGTGTTTTATATTATTGCTAGTGTTTCAGCAATATCAGCATTAATATCATGTAGTGGTTGCATGACACACACACACACACATATATATATTAATTTATTTCGCAAGTGCAGAATCTCTCTGTGTTATCCTCTGGTTATCCTGGTTGTATCGTGGTCTAAACCAATAAGAGACAGAGTTCAGGTGGGTCCTTGCCTCTGATTGGCTGTGGTGCTTTTCACTGCTCCAAGTTGTTGTCAGCTCAAATCCGCGCGACCTGAGCAGTGAGCAGAGAGCAGAGAACAAACGCGACAAACACGTGAAAATGAAGAGAGGTGGAACTATT
>JAUCMS010000038.1:822253-844038 GCA_032357445.1 Enteromius radiatus
ATTTTATGTAAAGCACCTTGAATTGCCTCTGTGTATGAAATGTGCTATATAAATAAACTTGCCTTGCCTTGCCTTAATACAGGCGACATCAATTTTTCACATGCTGTCTCTCCTTGTTTTATAATGGATCTCTGCCATGAGCAGCTATGTCATATCCACATTTTAAATTGCTTATACTCTCTTCTCATCTACTCTTTTAACTACGGCTGTGTCAGGGATAGCCTGCTAAGGAAACACATGCAGTAAGCTACTCTCTGCATAATCAAGGCATTAAGTGCCCCAGCTGCCTGCAGGCGCGAGACTCCTGGCCGGAGCTGTGACAGAGGTTTGGCGAGGTGGGGCAATGGAGAGAGACTGCCTTTTCATTTCGTGTTGTCCTCTTTCCTGTCTTTTCACACACAGCGTGCATAAGACCCAGGGGCAATGATATGTGGATTAAAGAAGGAAAGAGCTTCACAGGCACTCACCCTGATAACCTATCCCACAGCAGAACCAATGCAGCAAAATCAGCAGTCAGCACAATTCTGTTCATCTACAGTCCCACCTCGCTCCATTCTGACACAAGAAATAGCATTCTCAGCAGGCTCATTATGACGGGAGATTGTGTGCATATGAATCCCAGTGTATGGAGAAGTGTTTCTTCAAAGGTTCTTTTTCTTAGACTGAGGAGGAAAGGGCTTCCATCGGAATGAACCCAAACCAAAAAGGTCATTCTTTATATCTCACAATTGCAACACTGCTTCAGTGCAACTTCATATCTCACAATTCCAACTGTATTTCTTACTTACATCTCAGTTTCTTACCTACATGTTATTACTTTGTTCTCTAGTCATGTCAAGTCACATTTACTTATATAGCGCTTATAGTGCTTTATGAAATACAGATTTTGTTTCAGTGCAGATTGGCAGCCGTAAAGCAGCTTTGTTGTCTTAATAGTGTCATTATTCAGCTCCAGTCAGTTCAGTGTTGAATCAGTTCAGTTCTATTACTGCGTAAAGTTCAATTCACATTAATCACAAAGGCATTACTCATTTTGACTCAATGTTCAATGTTGATTCAGTTCAGTTCAATAACAGTGTTGTTGCAAATTTGATATAGAAATCGTTCACTTTGATATATTACATGAATCTTATATAAATATGAATGTGGTCACAATCTGACACTTTATACAGAATCGCTGTATAATGTAGTTTTATGCATCTTAACTTTTAAAAAGCACAAGGCCATTATGAAAGGGATTTTTTAAGCAAAACAGATTCTGCACATAAACAATGGCATTCAGACATCAAATAAATGTAATAAAGCAAAGCAGAACACGCATAAATGAACAAATAGATTATTAAAAATTTTAAGTCTTTTTCTATTAACACTAATTCCTTAAGTTCTTCTCTTTAATGCATATCTGGGATAAAGCAAAAACTACAAACAAAACATCTTTTAAAAGGTTTTGTCATCACATATTTACACTTCTGATGACTTGTGAAGACATGACAACATTTCTGGCATGTCAAAATAGCCAGCAGCTGATGCTCACAGTTTTTATGGTGCATTCTGGGAATTTATAGAGAACAAATGTTTCTCTGGCATGATTCTGACAATGAAACAGCTCTAGAAATGGCTGAATTCCTGGCCCCTGTGCACTTGGACAAAAGCGTTGCCACCAATATATGTATCCGTTTACTTAAAATTAACACTATTGCAAACCCAATTAAACTCTCATATAACAAGCAACAGAATTAAAGATTATTTATTCGCTCTAAATCATTAATCCCATATTAGAATGATATTAAACAATAAAAGCCACTGCACAGTTTCTCAACACTTCAACACAATGTCTTTTCTTGTGTATTTGAGTTTTGCATCTCCTAAGCATTACAAGCAATAACTGGTGGTAATTAAAGTGTAAAAGCTACACAATGCCCTGCTCTCTATTGAATAAACTATACTCACACTAATGAGATCTCTCTCCTAATGGCTATTCAATGAAGTGTATCTTCACACACGCAGAAAAAAGAATCTGCAGTTACTGCACACGCCCACTAACATAAAGAGCTTAGTGAAAGTCCAATGAGTTCATTTTCCCATCACCGCCTGCATAAACAATAACTACTACAAAATGAACACATACAAAACACAGAAGCTTAGCTTTCTCTTTAAAGTAAAACAAACAATGAAGATAGCTCTATGTCAGAATACATTAAGGTTTCATTAAATGTAGCGAAAGCATCCATTACCAGACGCTTGTGTCTTTGTGCATTTTGAAAAGGCTGGCAGGGTTTATGCAGCATTTAAATTCACAAAGAATTACCCATAAATCCCACCAAAACAAAGCTGTCAAGCATAATATTCCTTTACCCCGGACTCTGTCTGTCTCTATTCCATATGCTTGCTGGCTTCAAAAAAAGCCAACTGAATAGCACTGTATACTTCATTTAATTTTCAGCTATTCAAGTATGCTGCTCATTAATGTCCTATTGTTAATAAAATCTCTGCATCTATTCAATAAATACCATTAATCAACAAAGCTGATGTACTGCATCTCATTTCATCAATCGTACATTTAATTCACTTCACTGGTTTTATATGGCAAACGACGGTAGCCTAAAACATAACACGCAAGCGGTGGCTCCAGATCACTAATGTTTAAAATGGATGCTGAAATATACTGATTTCATGGTGCTACAGCCTGACTTATAGCAAAGACCCCTGCAGTGAAAACTGCAAACAACCTCCAATGATTTGCTCGATACCAAACAAAAGTTGTTCGAACTTCTGATTTCCATTCCACTTAAAGGGGCAATTTACATACAGAACAGTTAATCTATGCTTTTACTTTTTTTTGTTTTGTAAATTTTACATCTTTTATGTATTTGTTTTTGATGGCAAGAACCACCTGTTCGGTTTTACTGCATGCTCTCAGAAATACGAACGTACAAAAGCTGGTGTGGTACCTTTTCAAAAGGTACACTTTTGTACCTATTAATTTGTACACCTTAGGTACCTTTAAAGTACCAGAATGCACCCTTTAGGTACAAACATGCAACTTTTAAAAAGGTAATGTCCCAGTGAAAGCTTTTCTACCTTTATTTCTGAGTGCATAATTCACAAAAGGACAAATCCATTAAAATCTGTGACCACTTCAATCCATGTACATCAAAAATTCTAAGGGCTGGTCAACACCATGCATCTGCATATATCTCCAGCTATAATCACCTTATTCATGATCGATGGAAATGGAAATAAACATGTATTTTACATGAAATTCCATTTATCGCTTGATTTCCGCAGATAGTAATGTGGTGTTAACTGCATCAAGCAAATGGCGCTAAATTATGGGAATAAGGTGCATATAATAATCTATAATAATACAAATTTACATACATGAGGTGTGTTCATACTAAAAAGAAAGGCTTAATTTAAATAATCAATTGCTTATACTGTACATATGTAAGTGCAATTTTAATACATTTAGCATGTGATTAAACTGGATTGTGGTTACTTAATGAGTAAGTTGTAGGTTTTTGTGCTGAAGTACTAAATAACACAAACAACGTGTTTGTGAATTCACACTACAGAAAGCCACCACAATGAGATAAATGACAAAAATAAAATGTTACTTACTTACACATTGAGAAAAAACTGATGCTAATCTATAGCATAATTAGGACTTTCCATAGAAAGGTCATGAATACTACATGCTGCCAGGGATGTCTCCCCATGATTATACATGCAAACTAACATACACTTTTAAATGAAAAGTGGAAAAAATTATGTATGAAAAATAGGACATACAAAGAGAAAATTTTTTTGCACAAAGCATTTTCATAAATCCATAACAAATGATGATCCTAACAAGATATAAAGATTTCTAAAGAGTCATGTGACATTCAAGACTGGAATAATTTAGCTTTGCCATCACAAGAATAAATAACATTTAAAAAATATCACAATAGAAAACAGTCCTTTTAAATTATAATAACATTTCACACAATAAAAGCTTACTGAACTCAAGCTTTTGTGTAGTACTATTTGATTTTCCTGGAAAGTGTTTTTAGGTGACACAGTTCACCTAAAAAAATGTCTATACCTCAAACATCTTTTTTCGGTCTTTAGCCAAAAGTTAGAAGAGACACAATGATATCCATAATGATGAAACTTGACAGTTTCTGTCTTGAATGACAGAAAACCATTTGATTGACAGTTCAATATCCAGTCTCATTCATCTGGAAATGGATTCTAGTACAGAAAGCTGAGGGGTTAACACGGGTCTCAGTGCTGGAGAATACAGACATATCAATTAATCTGAGCTCCTGACTGGTGGCGGAAGTGTTGTTTCAGCTGATGTTCAGCAATATGTGTATTGCTGGAAACAATGCAATTAGTGGTAATGGCGTTATTACCCACCGACTGACGCCACTACATTTGCATTCCATCCTAGAGGCAAAGGACATAGCTCAAATAACATTTAATAACTGAATGTAATGCAATATATTTCATGAAATATACTGTATTATAAAAGAATAACTAAGCTAACTAGGTTATTTAGTTGCTTAAACAACTGGGTACAGTACCTGAGAATTACTCAAAATGACTTAAAAACTCTCAGATTTCACCAAAAATATCTAAATGTGTGTTCCAAAGATAAATGAAGGTCTTATGGGTTTGGAATGCCATGAGGGGGAGTAATTAATGACAGAATTTTCATTTTTGGGTGAACTATCAATACGCTCACTGTGTTCTTTTTCATACTTTGATTAAGGGATAGAAAAAAAGAGTAAAATCCAACAGACTGCTTTAAGCAATCAGATTTAAAGTATTTAAAAGAATTTCCAATGATATAATGCAATGTGGTCCAGAACAACTCTCTAGCCCAAGGGCTACGTATACACAGCAGTAGAATACAGTTGTCAATCCTGTGTTTGAGTCATTAATACGGTTACGTTTACACACAGTTTGGTTCTTTGACAACCGCATTTTCTGAACAAACGAGATGTGTGAACGGAACAGCATTGGACAACTAGTTGTCTGTCACGTCATACAACTGCTGCTGTGTGAACGTAGCCCATATTTACTTTAAAAGTAATGGCAATAAAACCAGTCAGAGAAATGTTTTTAAGAAATCTTCTTGTGTGTTATATGCAAGAAAAAACAGGTTTAGAATGACATAAGAGTAAACAAATATATAAGATACATGACTTGAAGAAATCTACTGAATTCAAGGCAACATGAGGCAACCAGACACAGTCAGAGTGAACGGATGATTGAAGACTAATCAAGCAGAAGAATTGACCCTTCAAAGCCTGCATTATGGCCTCTCGGGAAAAAGTGGAGAAGAAGATCAACATTATACCTTCAACACAACTGGGAACCCTGATCAGCAACAGAACAAAGTGCATCAGTGTGTAACTGCACTGATAACATGCAATGATACAACCACAAAAACAAATACACTTAACTCCACAGAAAACTGTGTTCAGTGATTCAGCGACATCAGACAAGTCCTTGTAGATCAAACTAAAAGTGGCTCTTGGGAAGCTAATGTTCTTTTTCTGCTTACTTGTTCCTTAACACTGCTGTTTGTCTGTTCCTGTTGGACTCCCTCCCACCATTCAAGGTTTCCACCCCGTTAACATCCGTGCAGCGAGCCAAGCTTCTGTATTAACCTGCTTCTCTCCGCTCCATTTTAATCCCAATTCTAATTGGTCTGCAGCGTAGCCTTCTTGCTAATATTGATCTCTACTGCAGTGCACCACTGTGGAGGTACACAGAGTCTTGCTTGTGTGGGCCATTTGCATGTTTTAATTAGATACCTCTGCTCCTATCGTTCAGCCTCGTCGTCACGTCTTGGCCATGCAATGCTTCATTTCATCTATAATAAGGTGCATGTACTCATTGTTTAGGCTTCTTTTGTTTTCTTAAGAGTTTGCATTTGATTGTTGTTTATACCTATTGTTTACCGTACCTCGACCTTTAAACCCTAAACCAAGCGGTTGAAATTGCATTTGGGACTGGTCTTTATGGGGTTGCCATGGCGACCAACTGAGTCATCCATTACTCTGCTCTGGCTTTGAGATTGCCTAAATGTCTCTCTGTCCTTTCTAGTTCTCTCTCTTCTCACTCGCCGGTTGGTTATGCTGGAGTATCCATCATGACCAAACCTTCCACTAGAAAGGCAATAATGACTCTACTGTATGTTCACACAGCAGCAGAATATGATTCTGTCTCTGTGCAGTTCAGGTATGGAAGTGAATCTAATGTGACTGCGTTTTCTGAACTGAACAACTCAAATTTACATGTTAACTCTTTCCCCTCCTTTGACAAGATATGTCGTCAATTAAGAGACAGCACTTCCTCGCCAAAGTTTTTACAGCAATCCCTGTTCTAGATGTATTACGGTAAGGAAAGCCCTAGCGCGTGTCCTGAATAATAATGCTAGAGGTGGCTGGCAACCTGTTAAAAAACGCAGGTGGGGAAAGAGTTAAGTTACATGAAAGTGCACTCTGCTCTCTTCAAGGACACTTAAGTGGAGTTTTAATTTATTTTCTGCAGGTACAGTTATAAGTATACGATTTTAAGTACATCACAAGTGCACGATCAATACAACTAAGCCCACTTCTTTTTCACAAGGGAAGATAAACAAAGACAAATAAGTTTGTGCGGACAAATGGTGCTTACACTGAATTTACACTAAATGAAATTTAACCACACTTGTGCAGTACTATCTACACTGCAAATCAATGTTATACTTGCAGGCTAGACAGATTTGTAGATAATAATAGATGTGTTAAAGGCTGTTCACAAGGGACTAATTCTTGCCTCCATCAATGTTATTTTTAAAAACTTCTTCTACATAAACAAGGTCATTACATCATGTTTTTTAACACTGTATCAGGAAAAACACTGTACCAGGTTTTAGCCCAGAAATACCGAAAATACAGCAGCCAAAAAACATACAAGAGGTTACAACTTCACAACACTGAGTTGTGAAGTTTTCAGGATTTATACGAGATGGTGAAATAGCAAGAAATCGTACAAACTGGGTTGTACAAAAAAAAACACATAAAACATAAATTCAACCCGATACAGAACTATAATTCTAATCTCTCTGCTTTTTCTTCTTTCCTTTCCTTTTAATTTTTTTTAAAGCACCCTGCTTTCCTCATTTGTAGGACATACAGGTATGTTCACAAACAAAGACTAATGCATTTCAGCAGAAATTATGAAGCAATCCCATGGATTCCTCTGAGGCTGTACTCTTTATATCATCATAAGTAAATATTTCACAACACTTAACTGGGTTGACGTCATACTAGTGTACTCTGTTTAATTTCATTTTCATCATTTTTTAAAAATGTTTTCTTCCCTCTGTTTTCTTTTCACTCAGCATGTTCTCGCTGCATTTACAATCAGGTCATGCTGTATGCTAGAGCTACGAGCTGAGGCTAAAGGGAGTGAAGGGATTACTTAGCAGCCTACTTTTTGTTTGTTTACTGTGGTTATGAAAGTGAAAGGCCATCTCATGGATTACAGGTGTTATTATTCATGCACGATGATGCACATCTGATACTGTAATCGTCTCTGACACCCACTTGAAGGTTGGACATGTGGCGTTTCAGGATATAGTAATTTGGGCAGAATCATTGGATATGGGGATTCTGCTCAGTTGAAAAGATTAATGCTTTGGCCGTGATTGAGAGGGCCTGCAGGGTACCGCAGGCAGATGATAACAGAGGACACAGAGTTTCAAAGGCGTAGTCAGGCAGTTTGAATTTCAATACCATACTAAATACAGTCGAAAAAGGCCAAAAAAATAGACAAACAGACTTGTGTCTTTGCCTGCTGGCCAATCAGTATGGGAAAGGCGTTGCCCAATTGAATGGGTCAATGCAAGGATCAAGAAGGGGCATCTGCAGATCCCTGCTGAAATGAATACATCCTTGGTACATTGGCAAGTGTGCAATGGCGATGAGGTTCAGTATATCTGGGTTAACACCAGAGAGAGAAAGAGGAGGATAATCTTTAACTCCTGTGATTGTAGCTGATCCAAGGTCAAGCAAAGACACCATATCAAAGAGATCTTACTACCAAATGCATAATGCAGTGCCAACATTGAATAAACAGCTACCTGACTGTTCAATTAATTATAGCAGCATATAATATTGAGTGGTTAGTATCCATTTCACCATGAATGAGATCTGTTGATAAAAGTGAACACACTCACTACAGTACAAATGCATAGCCTTCTTCGAATGCTAAACTTCCTAATAATCTCCAAAACTACAGCCTGACATTCCTGCATCGGTCTCTCAATTAGAATGCAATATCTATTAAGGGAGAGCACACTATGAGTACACTTAAGTGTGTGAGTCCAATAGAGGCAGCATAACACACTGATTACTGTCCGTATTTATCAGCTCAAACATTTCTATTTGCAGTTTCTTGAGCTTTGACATTGTGCTGCAGTTGACACATAATCACGGACCTCCGTGTTAAATCCCCTGCAACAGAGGCGAGAAAATAAACCACGAGTGGAGAGTTAATTGAGTTTACTTTCAATCCCCCCTCAAAGCCCTCGTATGGAGGAAAATGAGATTTCTTCCCCCTATCCATGTTAAATAACATCAAACCTCTCGAACAGCATTACACAAAAGGCAGTTCAAATCAAAGGCACTGAAATGTTTAATACACTCCAGCACTATGAAAACGACACCACGAGAGCTATATTTCTAAAACTTCAAAAAGGTATTCTGTATTTATTGCTTACACAAGCACAATAATATTCAACCAGCTCTTACCGAGGCCTTATTTTACTATCTTTTGGTCCAGCAAGGTAAACATATCACCCATAATAACCTCCACGGAGAGAGCAGTCTGCCCTCATAAGGGCGAGGCTGATTTCATCAACACTACATCAAAATTGAAATGCCAATTCCAATTCCGCTGCCGTAATTATAACTGACCTGTTTCGCCAAACTGAATTTAAACCCGCAAGTGCATTAAAACCATGCCGGGTTGAACTTGAAGGGCAATGATAGAAAACCAGTGATCTCAACTCAGCCCCGAAGACAGTCATTATGGGAAAGATAATAATTGCAACACAAGGGTCATTTTGTATAACTGGTGCTTTTTCAGTTCACCAAGGTGATAAAAAGTAAGTTGCTGTAAGCCACTTCTACCAGATTTAGCCACTTATTCTGAAATCTGGCCTTTCTGTTGACAGACGGAGAGAGAAGCTGTACGTCACCTCTGTGTTGTCAAAATCCAGTGTTCTCCCTTGACAAACTAACGCAAGTGCTTATGAAACTGCATGTGGCGTTAAACTTGAATGATCTGCTTTAGCTACCACACTCCCAATCCTGCTTCTTATGGACAAACACAAAATGACTGACAGATAGAAAGTGCCTCGAAGTCTGATATTTTGACCTGCACTTCTTTTTTTTCTGTTTACAAAGCCTAGAGCTGTCACAGAGACAGGTGTGATATTTCAGGTCCCCATATCCATATCCAGTGATATCTGTCAGATAATAGAGGTATTTACCGACTGTCATCACATGAAAAGAAAAAGGGAAAAAAAAAAATCACATAGAGAACTTTTAAACTATTTAAGTAGTCTAAATTGCATATCGTTAAACCATTTTAAACCAAATAACTATATTTAATCTAATTAATGATAGTATATTAAGGAAACATTCTCGCAGTTTGATTTGACATTACAAGCTTTGCTGATAATGCTGACATTTCTGCAAATATCCACATTTATCAGCTGTCTGCTATAAAAAAAATTATAGTAACAGAAATGACATTTTAATTTTGTCTCCTGACAATGAAAACATAAGTCAAAAATGAGATGAAACTTTAACGCTTTAACTTTTTTATTTAACATGATATATATATATATATATATGTCCAAAATGGAAAACTATCAAAAATTATGTTTTTTTTTTACACGTTTAGTTTCAAACAAAAGATGTTGAGGATGAATGATTTTTATTTATTGTATTTTTTATTTTTAAGTCTCTTATGCCCACCAAGGCTGTATTTATTTGATCAAAAGAACAGCAAGAACAGTAAAATACTATAAAATTGTTTAATATATAAATTATTCCTGTTATGGCAAAGCTAATTTACCAGCCATTACTTCAGTCCTTTGTTGTTGCATGATCCTTCAGAAATCATTATAATAGCTGCTCAAGAAACATTTTTTACGATTATCAACATTTTCTATTATCAACTATTATCAAAATTATTAACAGTTGTTCTGCTCTGGCACTATTGAACAGTTTAATGCATTTACATAATAAATCAATTAGAAATAGATATAATGTATACATAAAATATGCATGTTTTGTACAATGACCTTTAACCCTCCATTACAAATTCCCTTTGGAAATTATTCAATCCTTAGAGAAAAATTATTTGTCAACACCTGTCTCCCTCAGGGTTGCTACTAGTGTCATGCTCCTAGTGTGTCTTTGTGTGTGTGTGCGTGCGTGTGTGTGTGTGTGTGAGAGAGAGAGAGAGAGAGAGAGAGAGAGAAAGCGAAAAAGAAATTCCTGGCTGAATGCCTCTCTGTGTCTCGCTGGACTGGGGTTATGATGGATTAGGATAGAACATTAACATGGCAGCGAGGAAAAAGCAAGAGGGTGAAAAGAATCGTTTCCTGCCCTTATTAGCAAGAAGGCCAAACGATTACCACCTTCATCTGTGAAACACAGACAACATCACTGAAATCCAAGATGTTTTAGTCTCTTATTCAGAACTTCCATAACTGTAACAGTGTATGCAAATACAACAGTACTAGCTTTTACCATGGCCATTTATATGTGCTTTTTCATTTCATGTTTTGATTTTTGACAGTGTCTCAGAGCCAAATCAATATGTAGTGTTTTTCCTTTGTTTTCAAGATTGAAGTGCTTGATCATGCAGCTTTCTGCACTTGCTGCAAACAATCTCTCAAAGCAAAATGAAATATAGATGACCATTCTTTTTATTCCTAGACAAACACTTTACAGTATGTAACACAGATTTTCAAACCAAACACATTTTCTGGTACTCTGCAGATGTACTTGATGTACTGTAGCATGAAATACCAAAACCATACTCTCATAAAGGACAGAATGCTTAGAAATCTACACTGTAAAGATAAATTGAATAGTAATTTCTAACATTCAGAATTCTTTTTACTGTTCACTTCTGAATGGAGCAGAGCCCAGTTGTTAAACTACCTTAATTAGATTTTTCACTGCTTTTAACAAGTGATCAAACAGGAGGTCATTCATTTCCAATCACAAAATGTGAGATTTGATTTGAAATTTTATTGTTTATATGTATGATGGCACAGAATCCAACCATGCACCTGTATATGTTTTCATTCAAAAACATATAAACAAATAAAATATTAAAATAATTCTACTTAATAGTATAAAAGAATAAAATGAAATTGAAAACAAAAGCAGAGCATCATTTATTTTTACCAAAAATGCCATAAATTGTTCCTTGGAGAGCATCCATAGAAACTTTTCATTGCACAAATGGTTCTTTGCAGTGGACAAGAAAAAAAAAAGTATTAAAATGCTAAAACAAAAAAATTTTTTATTTGTGGCATCGCTGTGAAAACACCCTTTTGAAACCATTATCTTTAATATGACAGTGCATGCTGGGAGTCAAAGCAGCACACCATTACAGTTAATCTGTAAAAATACAAGAGATTTTTTTCCAAAGCAACTTACAAATGAGGAACTTCACAAGCAATTTATCAAATGAGAGTCAACAATATTTGCAGCACAACAATACTGGGTTACAAGAGTAAGTACAGAAGCTCCAAAAGAAGTAAAAAGGCAGAAAATGGAAAATGAAAAGACATTTCTGTTTCAATAGCGAGGAGTATACATTTATACTAATTCGTTTACAGTTTACCTGCAAGAGAGCTTTGAGTTAAACCAGCCACTGATGGACGTGAGCCACGGAGGCACCTGTCAGCCACAGATATGTGTAGGAAGGGGGCAGTAAAGGATGGACAGCTAAAGGCACGGCTGAAAGCTCTCTTTACCTGTGCTGCTCACATATCCCGTCACACTTCAGCAGTAAGGCTTCAGTATTACAGACTGACACCCATAAGCCCCTCACTCCTGCTGCCGCCATCAGTATGCAAGCACAGAGATCAGGAGGATGGCTGAAGGCTTTTAAATCCTCCTTTTTAATGAACGGCCAATGCAATGATCCCATGTAATATGCATTTGCTAATGCAATAAATAACTGCATGTAATAACTGCATCGTGTATAAATGTATAGGCTACATTTAATTTTATTCAAATAGTACCCTCTAAGCCATTTTACAAAATAAAGATGCTAATGTCAAAACACAAGCATAATTTACTATATCAGACGTGATGCCTGTGCACAAGAATGAAGCGGATCTGGAAACGTTGCGATTCAATGGTCCAAAGAGAATGAGTAAAAGTCAAACGGATGAAACAGAAGCATATAATGAGCATATAATTATATATAGGCTAGCGATCTGTGAGTTGAGACTAGTTATGTGTAATAATGACTATTAATTAAGGTAATCATCAGAATTATGTTAAATATTTATGCTGTGTAGGAGGGATATCGTTTCCATGGAAACTTGTATGTGAGGAAAAGCAACATAAATTAGCTATGCCAATTTGATTATTATTATTCTGTCTCACTTTTTTTAGTTACCTGAGACATAATAAAGTCTGAAATTAGCTGCATTTGATTCGAAATTTTTTCTAGAAGTGGATTTATGTTGATTTACATTCTTATTTTTACATGAAACTAACCCAAAATAGTATTTTTTGCTGATTTTATATATGTGTGTGTATATATATATATATAAAATTCAACAAGACCATTATCAAGTAATACAATGATGTATTTTTCCATAATAAATAATGCATCATTTCATTAGTCCATGCTAGTAAACGTGACTGATTGTTAAAATTACATAATCAATGGATTGATTTCACTGTTTCGCTGTCAGATCAATTGCAGCACTGCATTTTACACCCCTATTTAAGAAAAAATCAAGTGAGGCAGTAAGAGGACATTCAAGTTTTTGTGTGTTTATAAGCGTGCTCAGTGCTTGAAGCTGGCGTGAGTTTACGCGTGCATGCATGGAAAAATATTCCATTAGGCCGAGTCATGGGGGCAGGGATCCTGCTTGTGCGCTGCAGCTAATGCACTGAGCCCCGATGCCCGGGGTGATACAGCTAGTCAATGTAATTCACGGTCACAGAGGAGCCTGGGAAAAGGAGGGGTTGTTTGCTGCCTGGTGCCTGCCAGCTTGCCTGCTTTGATCTGCTCCGAAGCTAACTCTGCCTTCTCGAAACAACTCTGCTCCACTGGCCCAGCGTCTTGCTGTGTCGCATGGAGTCACTCCCCCAGAAGCAGTATGTACCTGCAGAGCACAACCGCTGGGAGGAAGCCATGGCAGAAGTCATAATTGTTTTTGACTCTTGTGGCATTGTTTCCTTAAGGTGCTGTAATACTCAAGGACAGTGGCATTCTGTGAACTTACGAAATAAGCAGCCAAAGTAAATGAATGTTTCAGTTATATATGATTTACATATATGTGTCCTAGTTAAAGACAAACATCATACATTAAAGGCATAGTTCACTTAAAAATGAAAATCCTGTCGTTACAAATTGCACACCCTCATGTCATTCCAAACCTGCAAGATCTTTGTTCATCTTTGGAACACAAATGAAGGTATTTTTTATCAAATCCGAGACTCCATGGACATGATTAAGACCATTATTAAAATAGCCCATGTGACAAAAGGGGTTCAACTGAATTTTTTTATAAAGCTACAAGGACACTTTTTGTGCAAGAAAAAGACCCCAACAATTTATTTAAATTTATTCAACAATTTATTCTCTCTAGTCATTTCATTTTTGGGTGAACTATCCCTTTCACATTCTCATTTTTTATTTACATAGAGGAAATGTATTATGATAATAATGAATAAATAATATTTGCATTTACTGTGTATTTATATTATTAATAATCTAATTAATGAAATAACAAATAGAAAAATGTGTATTAACATGTTATATATACATAAGTTTGTATTTAGTTTCTTTAAAAAAAGCTGAATTAATCTGATCGAAAATGTTCAAAATAATTACTATATCTTGTGAAACAATATTCTATTTTAATGCATTTTAAAATGTAATTTATTATTGTGACGCAAAGCTGGATTCTTAACAAATCATGCTGATTTGTTTGTATTTTTGTGCTTGTTTTTTTCATTTCCATGGTTTTCCTTTGGTACTCACCCCTGTAGTTTCTTATGAAACAAACTCTTAGCAAAAATGGTCTTTGCTCTTAAAAAGACTGTAAAAGCTTTGCTCCGAGACATACAGGGAGGTCACGGCAGCAGACTTTTGACCTAGATATGCAGGTGCAGCTGTTGCTCCCTTAAACACATCACTTAACCTGCCTTAACCTCTTTGAAAATCAAAATGAAAAATAAAGTGGCTGCTCTCATGAAGTGAATCTGATGTAAAGACTACTTCAAGTCAGATAGGTAAAGTTTAAACCCACATTTTAAACCTCAACATCTGAAGTGTTTCCTAAAACCAAAATCTTACGTATAGCTTACACAACTTTCATTTCATTCAAGTACAGTTTGTCCCTAACAAAAGCAGCCTTTCTTTCAATGACATAGAGAGCAAGTAGGCAATAGGGTATTTTCAAGATAAGTGTGTATGAAGGACTTTTTCTACCTCAGAGTAAAAAATAACATAAATTGCAACTATATCTCACAATGTCACTAAATGCTACTATGTTCCTCATTACTGTTACTTTGTTTCTCCCAATTGTATCTGTTTCTCATAATTTGTGACTTCATATCTGTGATTTTCTCTTGCACTTTATCTCAATTACCTGAGGCTGAACCAGCCAACCTTATGTATCTGTGAGTAAATGGAGAAAATGAATAAACCTGACAAGTGACAGTAACAGTGTTCTTCAGTGTCTAAAGCAACAACAGCAACAAACGTTTCGGCTTTGAGAAATAGCCTCCAGAGAATGTCGCAAATGTGAAGGACACAGATCCCTTGCAATCATGTGGAGTGTTTGACTGTGAGGAAAAATGTGTGTGATTGTAAGATGGGGAGATCATCACAACTGAGTGCTCATCATAACTGTTCCAGTTAGATCACTTGAAATCATAGACTGCGCTACTTACAGTACTGGTGGAGTCGCCGAAAGACCACCCCTGTGAAAGCTGTCCCACTGTGACTCAGCATCTATTCTAATCAAACAGCAATCAAACACACACACTCCTAATACCCCTCTCGTCACTCTCACTCTCAACTATCTGACAGAAAAGCCAAAAAGCACACAAAACAACAAGAAAGTAGCCCCAGGGGCCTTTTCTTAGAAAGTCTGGCAACCACAGATAGAGAAGCAAAGCAAACCTTCTATCTGTGTTTGCTTCTCCGTCTGAACTAGGAAAACAGCTTTGAGTGGTTGGACAGGCTCCATGAATCTTGATTTTTACCAATTCAGAATGGGCAGCAAACTGGCAAAGTTTTCCCTCTCTTTCCTTTTCCAGAGCACACCCCTTATCTTCCTTATTTGCCTTCTTGACAGGTTGAATTAGCGTCTGTGTGCAACCTTCCTGAAGGTGAGGTCCCATTAGTTCCATCATTGGCTATTCATGTAGGACCTCAGCTTCAATCAGCTGGCTGGTAAACAGAGCTGCCGGAACCCATATTGGGATTGACAGGCCCCTCGCCCCGGGGAGAAGGTCATGCTGGTTTTCAGGTTATTGTGTTTTCAGACCACACGCCTGTGGGTGCCTGTTGCTAATAGAGGTGTCTCTTTTTATATGACCTCAGCATTCTTGCCAGTGCCGAGGCTGGAGGTAATAAACATAATCTCGGTTATGGTATACATCTGTCTCAGTGCTGCTATACTGCAGGTGGCATTGCTGCATACTTTGTTGTAAATGGAAGGGTTGTGTAAGTGTTGTTCAACCAATTAAATCAAGTCACAGTGGTAAACTTGAGCCCTGTACTAAACTTTACTTTGAAGTAGAAAGAATGGCTGCTATCTGAATCCATTATCTCTCTGGTTTAATAGTAGGTTCAACATCTTGACAACTGCCATATCGAGAGGAAAAAAGTGAAAACTATCCCCAGCTTTGTCCGTTAAGCTGCCTGGCAGCTAAAGTGTCTGAAGCAGGAGTAAATTGTGAAAAATCACATCCCTGACAGGTTGCTGAAAGGAAAGTCTTGTTGGCTGTTCTGGATAAATGTGGTGACATTTCATTTCTGCCTTCAGAGCTTCCTAGTCCTGCAGCCAATAGTGTTGGAGTCTATCAAACATAATAATAATAATAATAATAATAATCTTATGTTTAATTCAGGGTGGAGACTTTGATTGGCAATTCACAAAAAAAAGTTTGCTTTTAACAAAACTGGAATTAACATAATTGGTCCCAAATTTTAATTGTGATCATGGAAACTATAAGAAATATAATTTTTGTGTTACCATTTGCCCCAACAGCAAACTACAAAATGCATGCTGGCTTTTCCATGTCTTTACCAAATAAAGAAAAATGTACAGAGCAATTGATGGTATGTTGGTTAGAAGACAGAATATATGAAAAACATTTGTAGATTTTTGCTGTTAAAGCATTAGTTCACTTCCAGCATAAAAGTTTTCTGATAATTTACTCACCCCCATGTCACCAAATATGTTCAAGTCTTTCTTTCTTCAGGCAAAAAGAAATTAAAGTTTATGAGGAAAACATTCCCGGATTTTTTTCTATATAGTGGACTTCAGTGGGAGTCAATAATCCACTGGCTCCCATTGAACTCCACTATATGGAGAAGTTTAAACTGTAGTTTCAGTGCAGCTTCAAAAGGATCTACATGATCCCAGCTGAGGAATACAGGCATATATAGAAAAAATGATTTCTTAAAAAATGAAATAGAATAAATAATTACAAATGCTTGTTTTCTTTAAATGTATTTATTTATTTTGAAAATGACAGATCGTTTTGCTAGGTAAGACCTTTATTATCCAGCTAGGATCCTTTGAAGCTGCAGTGACCTTAAATCCATTGGGTCTCATTGAAGTCCACTACATGGAAAAAACAATTCTGGAATGTTTTCCTCAAAAATCTTAATTGTGTTTTGATAAAATGAACATCTTGGATGACACAAGTGAATAAATGATCAGGAATGTTTTTATTCTGAAAGTAAACTAAACCATTATTAAATTTGGAAAGGCATCGTTGGAGCCTGTAAACAGGGTCAATTAGAATTAACAAAGAAAAAAGGAATATATATATATATATATATATGTTGATGTAACCCCCTTAAATAAATGTGAACAATATTTTTCACTAGTCTTGTTCTGTGTGTGCAGAGATCATAGCCTGAGAGGACAACATGTTGAACCAACGAGGCAGGCAGTCTCTATCATTAGGATAGACCCACTGGAGGTGGTGGGCGAGTGCAGAATGATGTCCAAATTAATTTGAACATCATGGACCACATCTTGCACCCCCTCCATGACAAGCCTGTCAGAAGGAACAGCGTACTGATCCAACAGCAGTGCAACATGGAGCACAACCGAATGTTGTTTGGGTCTACCAGCAAAAGAAATGTACAAACAAACTATACAATGCACTGTATATTGAATATTGTTGGTGCACATATATTATTTTCCATTATTTTAACTCATCTAAACACATAATTCAAAGTTAATTCAAACTATTGATAAATACTATACCCTAACATTTTAATATTTTATTAACAACATTTTGCAGCTTGATTTTAGCGCATGCCTTTAACAGGAATTGGCTTTCAAAAAATAAGCCTAACAATCAGTGAAGTAAAACAAAGTGACACCTAGTCCCTGACACCTAGTGTGCTTGAAAGAAGGAAAAAGAAGGCAATTTTATATATTGAAAAACAAAGGAGATCAAATATTCCACTGCCTCAGTCCACCAGCCTGCATACTGCATTCCCTCTTACTAAATAGCCTAGTGGCTGTTTAAAACCTCGTCTCCATATCTCCATGCGGCTGTCAGTAACTGGCAGTATTAATTACCATAGAGCTCTCATAGGTGTATGTGGCGCAGCATGCTTACGGCAGCTACAGAGTGATCAGCTCCTTTATTAACAGCATATCTCTTCACCTGAAGAACCAACTCAGAAGACAAAGACATGAAAACCAACAGCACCATTTTCATAGCAGAGCTGTTGCATAAACTAAAATGGAGGAATCTTCCATGACATCAATTTTGCAAACCTGAGAGTTGGCATATGTCATCAGTGATGCCTCACAACAATGTCTTGAGGTTCCAGTGAATAATTCATCAGCCAACAACCGTTAGGCCGCCATTATCTATTTAAATCCCAGTGCAAACTCATCCCAAAGCCTGCATGTGGTGCTGTCATGGCCTGGTTAGAAAACAGGGAGGGAGGCCAAGGGAAAAGACAGGAAATTAAATGTTGAGCGAGACTGCAGCAGGACCATCTTGGGTCTGCTCCTTTCTATGATTTTTCCCCATTTCTCCTTGTGCCCTCTCTCTCCCTGCTCTCCTCAATCATTCATTCATCTACTTCAAAATGTCATCCCTTCATTTTGAGTCATTGAGGCAATCGTTCTCCTTCTCAATCCATCTTTTTCCAGCCCGCTCTTATGTTTCATCTCCTGCTTACTTCCCTTTGTTTCCACTTCCCCTTCTTTCTCTGATCTTCCCAATCATCGTTGTAAACAGCTGAGGAAGACCCTTCAGCTTTATACCACAAGCTTGGGAATACGCATCACTGTAAGCTACATTGGGGTTGAAATGACAAGTTACATTTTGTAATACTTGAAAAAAAGCATAATGCCACACAATCTCAACATATTCGATTTTTATGCAGAATTTTGGACCAATGAGATTTTGCCAGTTACATTTTCTTGGTTACACTTTCTTTAAAACAATCTACATTTTTACATTAACAATGTAATCAATATTCGATGTATTAAAGCCATGTATCAATGTAATCAATTTATTGTTTGTTTTTTGTTATTCCAAAATAATCACTCAGAGCAATAACATTATTTTATGTGAACTTATGCTAAGCTTGCTCATGCATATTGTTCACACAAATAGAGATTTATTTTAAATTACAACAAATTGATTATTCACTAGCAAAACGTCCCAAAAATCATGTTTTGGCCATTCTCAAGGTTTTTTTTTTTTATATCTGAGTTGTTTGCTTGCTTTTTATTAGCCTTCCCATTAATGGCATTATATTGTTCATTTAGACTAATTTGCAAATGCAGGAGGTGGGGTTTATCACATGGACCACAGCCAAACATAATCCATATCCTATCCGATCATATCACATTGCTGCTCACATGTCTTTCCCTCTTTTAATTTCAATTACCCCCACTAAACCCACTGTATGCTTTAGGGGGTCTGTTAAAACTCTTGCTGTAACTTCCATATTGTGCATTTTAGCAACAACTCAGACATGCAAAAAAAAAGTTAATTGTTGTTACATGTCAATACCCAGTCCTTCACAAAAATAAAATAACAACAACAACAACAAAATCTACAGAATATCTTTTCAACTGGCACAAAATCATGAAATATATAGCTTTTAGTTTTTGTTGCTTTATATTGCGTCTTGTAAGGACCTTCGTGTAAATCATTTGTAATACATTACATTAGAAATTAATCAAAAACACAAGCACTTCAGTATGGTTTCAGACGTATGAACCCCACTGTGTATTAAAAAGACGCCAGAGAGCCCTTTGGGACAGTTATAATCACATTTCTAAGGGTTCAGACCACGAGTGCAGGGCAGATCTCATAATAACAACACAATTAGAGCGATGAGCATATCCTCTCATAAGTCTATTGATCCATGATTAAATCCATTTATAAAATCTAGACCATTTGCAGAGCGAACAGAGTGAAGGTGTATAAAACCCCACACATGCATGCGCACAAACGCACATAATCACTCTCAATCTGCATAATTCAGTGAATGCAAATATGTTAATATGTTTAGAGTATGCAAAGCTTGTGCAACAGCAACAACAATCACGCACAGCCATGTTTCACTCTTGTTCTATATTCCCCACCCTTCTATGCCCCTGCACTCGTTCTCCATTCACTTTGCTCTTCAGTTTTCCTCTGATGTGCTCGTTTTTCTGCACTGTGCTTTAGGAGCACTGCAGTACTCAGTTAGCCCAGCTATAGCCTGCTAGGATGGCTCACAAGCGTCTGCTGCTTAGCTGGGACGGTCGGTGGGGCAAAAAGGGCAGATGCAGAACCAGATCACAAAGAATATCAAAACGAATGGACAAAAATGTAATTTGTTTTCTACATGCAGATACATTTGTGCCAATTATCCACTGCATCTTTAAGCTTCCAGTCATGTATTGATGTGCCCTGATGCATTGGACTCGTTTGATGCTTACTTTAAATCGGATCTTTCCACACATTACATCATTTTTCCTCTAGTGGCTCATGTGTGTTTCGCTTTTCCTTTTTTTTGGAATAGACAAATAGGTTTTGAAGACCATCAAAATGTTAGATAATATTCCAACTGTTGTGTGTGATCATTTCCACTATGGATTATCCATTCATCTAATCGTCTCCTTTCTTTTTAACTTACTATAGAGCTCCTTGCTGATTTATTTTTATGAATTTCCATGTAGGAATCAAAACTATTTTCTTCTGTCTTTTCCTGACAGACCCTTACAACAGACCACCAGCATGATTATAATAATTACGTACCACTCAAACAATGCCTGCCAACTCCTCATGTGTCTATGAATGGCACTTAGTCATTGGCAAAGCTGATCAGAGCCATTCCCACCACCCAGAATAGCAAGTCTTAATCATACAGAAAAGCAACCACATCATCAGGCAAAATGGCAGCACCTTTCCTGCAAATGTTAACACTCTCTCACACAGACACACACACACTTAAAAGATCCAAAACTGTTCTACAGTTTGACATCACAGAACTTTTAATGCTCCATTTCTCAAACTTGATGAATATAATATACTTTCAAAATCTTATAAAATAAACAAAAACAAGAAGATCTATCTATCTATCTATCTATCTATCTATCTATCTATCTATCTATCTATCTATCTATCTATCTATCTATCCATCCATCCATCTACAGAAGGTCTCTTAGCATTAAAACACTTGAAAATTTGTTAAACTATTCAAATACTTTCCAGATTATATCCAATAACTGGTATTGGCTTTACATGCCAACTAAGGAACATCATGGGGGGGTGGGGGGTGCCCGAGAGGCAGACAAGGGTAGAGTGTCTGGAGGGCTCCCGAGAAAATCCCCAGTTTTCCTCTTGTTTCAAGATGTATTTATATCGTGTCTTTTGAGTTTTCCGGTTGTCAGTCGTTGAATGTGCACGTTGTTCTATGTCGTCCTGTTTTTTTTCATTCGATGTTCTGGTTTTCCTGTTATTTCGTGTTTTTGTTAAATAAATGTTTGATATTTTTGTTGTATATTGATAGAAAAACACAGAATTGTAGACATCTTTGCAGATTTTTTAAAAACGAAAAAAAAACTGAAATATCACATGGACAAGTATTCAGACCCTTTGTTGTCACATTCATATATTTATCATTCTTGAGATGGTTCTACACCTTCATTTAAGTCCAGCTGTGTTTGATTATACTGAATGGACTTGATTAGGAAAGCCACACACCTGTCTATATAAGACCTTACAGCTCACAATGCATGTCAGAGCAAATGAGAA
>JAUCMS010000038.1:844138-863502 GCA_032357445.1 Enteromius radiatus
ATGCATGTCAGAGCAAATGAGAATCATGAGGTCAAAGGAACTGCCTGAAGAGCTCAGAGACAGAATTGTAGCAAGGCTCAGATCTGGCCAAGGTTGCAAGAAAAAAAAAAAAGTACTGCACTTAAGGTTCCTAAGAGCAATGGAAGACATTTGGGTTGACCAAAACCCTTCCTGGAGCTGGCCGTCTGGCCAAATTGAGCTATCGGGGGAGAAGAGCCTTGGTGAGAGAGGTAAAGAAGAACCCAAAGATCACTGTGGCTGAGCTCCTGAGATGCAGTCGGGAGCCTCCCCTCTGTGCAAGACACAGGAAAGCCTGCATGGAGTTTGCTAAAAAAAACACCTGAAGGACTCCAAGATGTTGAGAAATAAGATTCTCTGGTCTGATGAGACCAAGATAGAACTTTCTGGCCTTAATTCGAAGTGGTATGTGTGGAGAAAACCAGGCACTGCTCATCACCTGTCCAACACAGTCCCAACAGTGAAGCATGATGGTGGCAGCATCATACTGTGGGGGTGTTTTTCAGCTGCAGGGACAGGACGACTGTTTGCAATCGAGGGAAAGATGCGGCCAAGTACAGGGATATCTTGGACGAAAACCTTCTCCAGAGTGCTCAGGACCTCAGACTGGGCCGAAGGTTTGCCTTCCAACAAGACAATGACCCTAAGCACACAGCTAAATAATGAAGGAGCGGCTTCACAACAATTCAGTGACTGTTCTTGAATGGCCCACCCAGAAACCTTACTTAAGAAACCTGACTTAAAACCAATGGAGCATCTCTGGAGAGACCTAAAAATGGCTGCCCGTTTACCATCCAACCTGACAGAACTGGAGAGTATCTGCAAGGAGGAATGACAGAGGATCCTCAAATCCAGGTGTGAAAACATTCATCTTTCCCAAAAAACTACTACTTCTACTAAATACTGAGCAAAGGGTCTGAATACTTAGGACCATGTGACTGTCAATATGGGGTGCTGTGTGTACATTAATTACTTTCCATACCCACTGTATATTATATTGTTTATTATATATATATATTATATTAATACTGTACTGTATATACTGTATTAATTAGGCTGTACATGGCAGTTTAAATGTATAGCTCAGCCAGTGGGTCTCTTCAAAATACTAGCAGAAAACAGTTTGAAAACCCCTGCTCCATAGAACATCTAATGCTTTAAATAACCCAGAAATCAGCATGATGATCTAAAGAACCTACAACTTTATCTCCAAAGGTCCGTATAGTGACTAATAAAAATCCATACAGCTAAAAATAGTTCCTGAGAAGTAGAGCGTTCTTTATTGAACCTAATTATTTAAGCCAAAAGAAAATGCTCTGAACATATAAGTTCCTTTCTATATTTAGGACTGGCTCATAAAGCTCTCAGATACCATTAAACTTCTTTATTGATAATCAAAATGCAAAATGGCCTTTTCAATATGGGATGCTCAATATGTTGTATTGCGTGTCAGACTGAAATTAGTGTTGCATGGCACAACAAATGGTGCTAGGAATGATGGACAAGGGAAGAATTTTTGAATAAATGCATTATATTTTATTTTATTGCACAAAAAAGTATTCTCGTAGCTTCATAAAAATACATCTGAACCACTGATATCACTATTTTGCTTGCTGATGTTATATTTCTGGACACTGAATGTGTGAAAGACCCTTTCTGTCTATGGAGGGTCAGAGAGCTCTTGGATTTCACCAATAATATCTTAATTTGTGTTCTGTAGATAAATGAAGGTCTAACATGAGGGTAAGTAGTTTAAATTTTTGTGTGAACTACCCCTTTAAGTCAGAGCCACCTCTGAATAGTTCATTCAGCTCGTAATTGAGGCCCAATCTATAAATCCAGAGCCTCATTGCAGAGAATCTTCATAATCGGTGTGTTTGGATATGGCTACGGCGTTGTGCTCAAGTTAAATCAAGAGGAATCAGGAGCTAGAAGAGCAATCTCAAAGGGGATAACTACTCTCTGAATCGGAGTAAAGATGAGGTCCTACATGAATATGTGTGAAAATGCTGAAGGAACTGTTCTGTGCCTTGAGAGCATGAGGGACTGTCTGTTTAGCTACTACAAACTTCACAGTGGTGGACAAAATAAAAATGGACAGGCAGATAGCCTGCAGTGTAAGTCCCCAAAGGCTTCCTTTATAAATAGGCAGGGCAGTAGTGTTAAGGCATTGGTCTGTTGTTGAGGGAGGAAAAGTCAACAGCAAAGACAATGCTTGCTCCGCACCAGTCTTAAACCTGAACCCCTTTGCTCTCATTTGCCCACAAAACAATGAACTTTAATTAGCCAACTTGAAAAACGGAAGGATTCCAACATAACCTCAGCGACTGCGAAAAATCCCACCCGCCAGACTTTAACATTAGATAAAACACATAATCATGTACTAATAAATACATTCCATTATCTCAGACTTTTTTGACAATGAAAAGAATTAAACGGATTTGGAGGATATAAATAACCAAAGCGTTTATCTTGGCATAATTAGCTCTGATCCCTTTTTTCCTTCATAACAATTAGGTATATCTTCTCTTTCCCTCCAAGCAAAATCCTCTTTGCCAGCAGAGCGAAATGAATCAAACACAGCAGTTCACGTGTCATTTTTCTAAATAAGGGCGAAATATAATTGAGTCAATGAGCAGTTAGTTAACCTACTTATTCAGTTCGCCTCTGCTCGAGCTGCAGAAACTACACAGCATACTGGCAAGCCAGAAACATCAAGACATCAAACAACAGATCAATGCTAATGATCTTGTGACACCCTTATCATATTTTGACCCAGTTCTCGTGTATTTAAACTATATGTACCTGTAACAGGGAAAACAGACTGTCACATTAAAAATCAATATTAAATGCGTAGTGGGCATTTGCCTTGAAGACCCTGAAAAACACACCCTTATCATCCTAAGCCTTTTCAGATCCAAATGAGTTCATTAACTCTCCACTTACACGGCCCACGGCTTTCGTGCAACACATTGAGCGAGGAGACTCATATTAATCAATACCATCTCACAGAATCACATGATTTGATCCATATTTGCATACAACATTTTTATGAAAAACCACTAACCCACCGGTTCAAAAGCCTTCACATACGATGTGCTTTGACAGTCTAGCTCAATCTGCGTACCTTTAACATCCACCTCATAACCGGTGAGTGTGATGCTGTTTACCGCATCCCTGTCCAGGACATGCTTTTATGACCAACAGTCAATTATTCATTAACTTAAGTTGCTCCAAGGTTCAGAGGTCCCTGATCATCCCCCAAAGTGCTTAGGTCCGTAACGTCTCCAGAGCTCCGTGACAAAACTTCCAAGTGCTGTCAAGTTGCCACAGCTGAAAAGGTCTCTTGAGATGATGCCAGGCAGATAGGTTGATTTATTACAGGTGCTCAAGATGACCCACTAGTCATCTTTAAAAAAAAAATTATAACACCGGCAGGATATCTTGTCATGCAGGAAGTACCCACCAGGATGTGCTTCCAACATATCCTTTGAGGCATAACCCATACCCCTAACATCATAAATATGCTTACTATGCGAGTACATAATCTTGAAAGCTACGTCCATGTGCACTGTGACAGCTCGCAATGGATACTTGCACTCAAGAAAACCACGCAATGCATGCAATGCATTAAAGACGCATCCGCGTTCTGCTTACCTTGCGTTTAAGTTAGCAGGTCAGTCTCGCATTCCCGTACTGATAATAGCTATTCAATATTCCTCCGGGCCGAGGGTTCGTTGCGCGTGCGGACGGTCCGTTACTCGCCGCTGTTTGAGATCCTGACAGCAGCGCTCAGGATTCCCTCTGTCCCAGCCTCGCGTTTCCATTGGTCCGCGGATCTCCCCGCAGCACCTCACCGGGAGGAGGGGCAGAGAGCTGCACAACATGCAAATACACCCGAAGAACGAATCTGCTTCTTAATGAATGGATATGCTGCTGTTACTGTGGTTTAGGAAGGAATAAGAGTGTAGGAATGAAATCAACGCGTGCGATAAGATGTAGGACTGAAGCGGGATCCATGGAGCACCGGATTGCTTTGAAACAAAGGAGTACTGCTGCTAGTTGTTGTTTTTTTACCCTACAGTATATTTCGGGGTGAAATTAATATTAAGAAGAAACTGCTTAACTAAAATGGATACAAGTTATAGGCCTATTACCGCGGATTGCTTCTGTAATTTATGCAGAATTTGTTGATTACGTCAGCAAGACTAATTAAAAGTATCGATTGGAAAAGTAAATGATTAATAAAGTAACTAGACAGAATATGATGGTTAAGAAAGCAGTGGGTAGTGAGTGAACTGAAATGTTATTGACGTGGTGACGCATCAGCTGTTAATAAAACTGACAGGGTTTTTGCAAGATTTAACAGCTGTTTCATACAATACAATGCACCATTACGCAATTTTCTGTGGAATCAATAAGGTTAGGTAATTTTCTGTCAAAACAAATTACTGATAAATAAATAGATAACTAGCGCGTTGGTGAGCTGTTGTAATTTCTGGTTGTTAACAAGGGACGTCAACATTCAGCATACAAAACCATTAAATTGGGAATGTCCACTTAGTACTGTGAAATCACATAATTTATTTATTTAATATATTAAGTGGAATGCAAACATAATCATTGGATTTTTTTTAATTAACCACGGATTTATTTAATTTTGTTTTTGTCTGTTTTTTTGTTGGGGGAGGGGGGGTATTGAATACCATTTGTACAGTATAACCATAGTTACTCATAGTCACTCATAGTTAAACTGTGGTTAGTGTAGCAAAACCAATTGTAACTGTAGTAAGAAATCCATCAGGGTGTTTTGTCTTTAAACTGTAATTTCTGTCCTGGTGAGTAAATAATGTAATGTAAAAAGCTTGGATGGCCTAAGGACAAATACATTTTCATTTAAATCTTTGCTCTTTTTTTTTTTCTTTTTTTTGAGGGGTGGGGTGGGGAGTGTTCCTTTAAGATTAACACTTTATTTTAAAAGCATGCAAAATGAATAGTTTATTTCTATTTTTATTTTTCCTTTAGACAGTAGTCATTCATTAAAAAAACAGAAAACTAATCACTGGACTTAATTTTATGCTTTCAGCCTTGCGGTCCCATAGTGTCACTAACACATTGTCGCCATCCATTTAATATTCCAAAAAAAAAAAAAAGGAATATCACGCTTTTGGGGCTTCTTTTTTATCTGGCTCAGGCACCGTTTTGGCAGGCATGAGTGTTATTTTCACAGCCTCTGGTGTCAGCTCAGACTCTGTGCAAATGAATGCAGCGTAACTTTGCAGACTTTGCACACACATTAGTAAGCCAGCCTGCGGGAATATGACTTCTTCAAAAACTGCATAAAAACATGCATGCCTCTCCAAGTCAAAGTCTAGAGTAATAAACTGCTACATTTCCATGGGAACAATTACACAAAGGCTCAAAGGAGGATACCATAGGTGTGAAGTCCTGTTTCTGCTGCATGGGATGATTTAATTATGTTCAGCACCTTGGCCAGCGACTGCAAGAATGATTATAAAGCAACTGTGTTCCAGCAGATATCAGATCATCTGAAGCACTCTTAATTAAAGAGCAAGTCCTATTGACGTACACTGACAAAACACTGCAAATCTAACAGCCAACAATGATGTCATTGTAACATTTGCATACACAATAGTGATTGGTTCAGACATTCAGGTGGCATGGTTTTGAAGCCTGAAATAATGTGAATTAACACTACAATAACACTACAATTTTTTTTTCTATTTTATTATGTAATATATTTTCCTGTAATAGCAAGGCTGAATTTTCAGCAGTCGTTACTTCCATGTCACATCATCCATCAGAAATCATTCTTATATGACAATTTTCTGCTCTAGAATTTTTTCTTATTACCAACAATATATGAAAACGGCTGCTTGTTTATATATCTTGCCTCTATTTTTATTTTTGCAGATTTTTAAAAATAAATGATAAATAATAAACAAAGGTTTTTAACAGATGAGAGGGAACTGTAAAAAGTATTTACTGTTACTTTTTTTTAACTGTAAAAAGTATTTACTGGACACATGGTTTATAGGACAAATATTGATATTACATCATGATTAAAAAAAAATATATATATAAAATGATTATTATAAAATATACAATTTTCAAGAACACATATATCCACTAAATGATACTTTGTACGTCTCAAAGATGTAATGCCACTGTACTAGTTAAAACATACTCTGATAAAATACTTATGTTCATGCATTTACAAGAATCTCACAAGAAATATATATATATATATATATATATTAATATATTATATCCCATTGTAAAAACTTCATTAAGAACACTTCCCTTATGAATCTGATGTAAGTTTCAGCAACAGTGCTGGAAGCAGTGCAGCCTCAATATTATGGTAAGATTTTTGCATCATTCTTTCTGTACAGATTCAATTAAGCACCTGAGAGACCCTGGTCCCCTGCCACTACGCACTATAATTGTAGATGACAGCAATATAAGCTATAGATGAAAGTGGTGATTTGTGATGGGTGAAACACATCTGGTGGAGGGTAATTTTAGTACATTGAAGTAAACGATCATTTAGAAACATATTGTGCGATATTGACTTTAATTTCTCCTTTAGACACGGGTTCTTAGTTAAATATGATAGAGAGGGGATAGAGCAGGCTTATAATTACAGGAGAAGCCACATTTACTATTACATGGTTGAGTAATGACTGCTTAGTGTCTGATGTGGTAATAATATAAAGAGCCTTCAACCTTACAAAAGGCTCCACACTTTCATAATGCATGTTTCATCAATCAGCACAATTTAGAGCGTGAACATCTCACAGATTGTTTCTAAATCACAGTCAGGCTCGTATGGCACCGGTAGGCTCAAAGCTATTTCATGATTCATAAACTTGGTTATATTTTCACATTATGCTCACATGTTTGTTTCATGCATTTATAAATCGCACACTCTGGGACAGGCAGCAGGGACATTGATATTTACTCAAGCTATCACATGGCCTTGTGATACACAAGGCACATCACAACATGTCTCCATCACACAGTGTGGCAATAGTTGGACAGAACAAAACCCGAAATCAAATTTCCACTGAGGCTTGTGTCAAATCACAACTAAAGGTCACCTCTGAATTTAGTGTGCGGTCACAGCCTCCACCTCCCATGTGTAGACTGAATCATTGGACATGAAAAATGTGATAGTGACTGAATCCCAGAAATGTGCCCCCACACAGCTGTCACCTGCTTCTTTTGATAGTCTATGAAGATCGGTTAACTCCAACATTATATAATGCTTCACTGACTTAATCAATGACTTGTGCGCTGCATAAGTAAGTGAAATTATAACTTTAAATGGGGAAAAAAACAAATTCACTGACAATCTTTAAGGCAGTTGTTCACTTATGTGCAACACAATCATTGGCCTTGAACTTGTTTAGCCCAATTTGTAAACAAATCATTGAAAGAAGTTCTGACTCAAAATAAAACACATCATAACGAAATGAAACAAAACAAAAAAAGCTAACTGAAAATTCTAAGTTCTGACTTGAAACACAAAACAAAAAGCAAACAAAAGAACAACAAAGCAAAAACTCTCGGTGAATAAGGTACATTTCAGGCATCAGAAGACAGAATATAGTGCATAATATGGACTGTGTTTATAATGTTTTTCATAATTTTGGAGCTTGACAGCCCCAGCTCTGATTCACTTTCATTGCATAGTAAAAATGCAAGGATATTCTTCAAAAATTTAAATAAAGACATATGAGATTGGAACAACAGTACAGTAAATAATCACACAATGCTGTGTTAACAATTAGTTTATATAATACAATTATATTTATTATAGCAATAAAATGTATTAAGCATCAGCAGATTATTCTTTACGGCACTGTTAATACCTGATATGCAGAATTACTAAATCATGTAATAAATAGTGTGTTCCAGGATAATAGCTGGGTATCATAAATGTTGGCACCTTTTACTGCTCAAAGCAAACATTTATGAGCATAATAACAATCCTACACCGAGAGTTCAGCTTGCCAGGGTGATTCATTGTCAATTTAACCAGCTTTTAGAAATGCTTTCCTGTCTGTAACCTGCCGGCAGATTAAACAGAAGTCTTTATGTCAGTAACCTATCAGTGTATTGACAGTTTTTATGGTGCAGCACTGATTGGAATGGTTCACTGGAAAACTGTTTCTGCTTTCTGTGATGCTGAGTACAAGGAAAAGACGACCATAGGGAATAAACACTGAGGTCGTTAGTTGATATAAAAAATGGAAGGTCTCAAGAATAAGAAATAATGCACTAATATTTCAGAGGATTATCTAGGAATTGGTTCATCAGGCTTTAGGAGCAGATATCTCTGCTACGGCCTGTGCTAACTGTAGCGTACTGAAATGTTTTCAAAAAGCAGTAAACAAAGGAAGAGGATGAAAAGCATTATAAGAATGAATATTTCATATGTACATGAATTATTAATATTATTTCATAAAAAAAAATTCATAAGCGAGCGCACAACAAGCTCTTCGCTTTAAATTAAATAATCACTTTAAACAGATTGGTTTTTTTTCCCCCCAGAGCAATAAACTTAAGGTTTAGCGGAGACAAAAAAAAATAGAAAGAAAATAAAAAGAAAATAAATAAAAAAGTCATAATAGTTACCTCAATCAAAGGATACACTTCTCTTATACTCAGTTACACAGAGGTATTAGAATGGGTCTCAACATGTCAACCATCTGAAATATTATAGTCATCAATCATTTCATTTAATGTCTTGCCTGCACAGGGAAGAAGAAGAAGAAAAAAAGATCAATTCATGCTGAAATTACCAATGAAATTACAGTAATGATTCATTTTAGCATGTGCATTTCTCTATGCATCCATCTGCCCCTACATTGCTAGTATATAGGGCCTCCCTGTGGTGAATACAGAGAATACAGATTTGTTTCTCCATGCTTTTTGTTTTTGGTCAATCTCTTAAAAATTAAAAAAACATCATGTTAATGAAGTATATAGATATGCACATCGATTACATAACAGCATATATCATTATTTTAAATCATGATTTAAAAAAATATTTAAAAAATATTAAATAAAAAAATAATATTTTGTCTAAAAAAGGGTCAACTGAAATGCAAGAAATACACGTAACTGTTCAGAAAAGTTCAAAATAGGTCAGGCTGCAATATGCATGTTCAAACACTGTAATTCTCCATGACGAAATTGGCCTTTGAAAGGCTCAGCACAGAAAATCTATTTTTGAATCCATCCATTCCCTTTCCTGCACTGAGTTCCTGTGGGAGGGCCACTATAAGGCATGGGAAAGTTTCCTTTCCCTCACTTGTTTCTTTTTCTGATTAAACGACCACAAGGGCTTATAAAACTCTCAGCGGTAGAATCTCCTCACACAGATAATAGAAGATAAACATAAAACAGGGTTGACAGGTAAGAGCGTTCATATATGATAAACTGTGTTGTAGAGTCTGTTATAACTACGTTGTGTTGCCACGTTAAAATTAATTTCCCCAACAATCAAATTAGGTAATGTAATGTTTGATATATATTATTGTGAATTCAAAAAGTTACAATTCGAAATGTTCTTTATTTGAATATACGGTGAATGTCTGTAATTGACTTTTTATTGAATACGATTGAAACCACTGCTACTTTTTTGTTACGGTTTTAGTTCTGACTGTAAAAGTGTGTGTGTAGTCTTACCGTAGACTATATTTGTGTTCACAATACTCAAAAATGAATTAAGAAAAAAAAATTAAACTTGATTTTTTTTTTCTTTAGAAACAATTATAGACATTTCTGAAACCGTTTAGTGCTGCATGATAAAGATGAACACTAAATGTCTGTGAACTAAGAATTCATATTTCTTTATTATAAAAGACATAACTGCTAAAGACATTTCCTCTGGCTAAATCTATTTAATATAACCCCTTCAGCCATGACACAAAAGTATTTCTTAGAACAATTTTAGAGGTTTAGAACAGATCTGCCTGGTGTTCATGTAAGCAAACAAACAAACCAAGCCTCTAGCCAAAAGAAATTAGAAAATAACAGATAAGAAAAGTTTGCTATCTAGCAGCGTTGATGGAATGTTTACACAAATGTGAATGGTTTTAAGAGGGAATGCAGCGGCCATGTGTCCCATGGGCTTTCTGTGAAAAGAGATGGGCCTTCTCGTTAGAAGCACACGCTTGATTATGCATTATTAAACTCTCTGTCCATGATGACTAACTCTCATTGCTCAAGGGCCAGGGTCGGTCATCCATGCTCTTTTCTCTCTAGCACTGTTAAAAGGGTCATTTAACTTGATAACTGGTATATGCATATACGTTCATACTCAAGATCATACACCAATATTCAATTTATCACCATTAACAATATGCACTGTATTTTAATATAAACGCAGATGTCTAATAACTTAATTATCTAAAAGAATTATTACATCATTTACTGTTCTTTCTTATTTATACATTACAAATAAAACACTAAAATGCCTTTAATGCTAGTCAGTCTGTATCACAACATTGTAAGGATATTCATTTTGAGATTTACCAAATATTACATTTAAATCTATTAAAATCTTGGTGTTTTTAAAGATTAACTCAACTAAGTGAGAATTAGATGACAGCAAATGTATTGACTGATACCGCTATATTAAAATAAGAAACCAAAACACTAATATATTTTTTTTACAAAAAAATCATGCAAAAGGTTGGGTTATGTATGATGAGATGAGCTGAGAATAAGATGAGATGATCTTGATTTCATTTCATTTAGCAAGGACATATTCATTTGATCATACCTGACACAAAGACATTTTTTTATGCTACAAAATATTTATATATATAAAAATGCAATTCTTTTTACCTTAATGCTGAAAAAGAAACTGTTTCCACAAATCTATAAAATGTAATTTAATTTTATTTAATTTTGCATGGACATATATATATATATATATATATTTTTTTTTTTTTTTTTTTTCTTGATGCTGAAAAACAAACAAACTGTTTTCCACAAATCAATAAAATAAAAAATTAAATAAAATAAAATTTAATTTAGCAAGGACATATTTAATTTAAATTGATTTAATTTAATTTAATTTTAATTTATTTTAATTTCATATTCATTTGATCATACCTGACACAAAGACATTTTTTAAGCTACATTTTTTTATGCTACAAAACATTTATATTAAAAAAAAAAATGCAATTCTTTTTTACTTAATCCTGAAAAACAACCAAACTGTTTTCCTGTTTTAACGCTGGTAATAACAAGTATTTCTTGAGCAGCAAATCAGCATATTAAGTGACACTGAAGACTGGAATATTCAGCTTTACCATCACAAGAATAAACTGCATTTTGACTTTTTCAAAACTTAAAACAATTTTACCAAGTGCACCCAAATGCTTATGTATCTAATAAATGATTACCGCTTGACTTAAACTGCAACTTGGTTATACTAAATAACTAATGAGCAAATTTTACCATAAGCCACGCTACTCTACAGCTTTTGGAATCACTTCAGTACATTTTACAGCTCTTCATAAAATAGTCTCACCTCAGCAAACGTACAAATTGCCCATGCAAAATTATAAAATGACTAAACAGAAAAAGTATGTTGCCAGATGCAACCTGCTTTAGTAATTGCAGGAGAAATGGAAAACAGAATCAGTCTGGTCCCTATTAAATCCAGACAACCTGAATGATTAGAGGCATTATTCTTTGAGGTGGTCTTAAGAGTGACTCATGCTGGATAATTTAGAGTGAAATCTATGTTTCTATATCTGGTTCACATTCTCAAGCCTGTATTTCTGCCTGTGCAGAGGATGTCCAGAGCTGACTGGGGTTTTCTGGAGCACCTGCTAGAGGAAGGTCAGGAGTTCTCGACTGGCGTGGGGCGCGTGTGGCTAACCGTGCTCTTCCTCTTCCGCATGCTTGTGCTTGGCACGGCGGTCGAATCTGCATGGGACGACGAACAGTCTGACTTCGTCTGCAACACCAAACAGCCTGGCTGTGAGTCCGTCTGCTATGACAAGGCCTTCCCCATCTCCCACTTCCGTTTCTTCGTTCTGCAAGTCATCTTTGTCTCAACACCGACAATTTTCTACTTTGGCTATGTGGCCCTGAGGGCTAGAAATGAAAAGAGTCCGGAGGAGAAGCCGGAGGAGAGCAGAAGACAGAGACAGAGAAAAACCAACGAGTTTAAGTTGGAGATAATAAAGGAAGAAGACGAAGAGAGCGAGAAGAAGGAAAAGGAGAAGAACCACAAAGCTCCAGGACCTCCAAAGCTCAAAGGGAAACTGCTGTGTGCTTATGCGACTAGCATAGTGCTAAAGGTTCTCATTGAGATTGGCTTTATTCTGGGTTTATGGATCCTTTATGGGTTTGTAATCGAGGCAAAGTATGAGTGTGAGAGGTTTCCCTGTCCTCACACGGTGGACTGTTTTGTCTCACGACCCACCGAGAAAACAATCTTCACAATATACACGCAGGTCATCGCTGCGATCTCTGTTCTCCTAAATATTGTGGAGCTTTTCCATCTGCTTCGGTTAGCGATAACACATCGACTAGAAAAGAGATATCAAAGCGAGGAGGAGGTTAATAAACTTATCAGGGCAAGCACTTCTACAACAGCACCAGCTAAAGCTCAATTACCATCATTTGAGGAAAAGAAACATCTCTTTCTTCCTGTAACACATGATGGCTACCCTGCATCAGGGTTGAACTGGGATAAAAGAGATCCTCCTTTAGCGGAGGACATGCTTCCTAGCTACTCAAACTGCATGAGCAATGTGAAACCCGCCATAACCAAAAACAATCTTCATAAAAAACACCACAAGACTGAAGACAAACCTAGACACTATGTGTAAGGACCACTAATTGAGAACCAAGGACATTTTGGTGAACTGCATGTGTAAATGACCCTTAGTGGTTTACTGTACATTCGAGAGCCATTTCCTTTGTTTAGATAGGCAGGGAAATGGGCTGTGCCTTGGGATGAACTGTTTTTTGTGATCTGTGGCCAGATACGGGAGCCTCTCAAGAGGTGATTAGTTTTGAGAAGCTCAAGGTCAGGAAATACTCAAACCACTGAGCCAAAGTGAAACAAGCACAATGTCTAAAAATGGCAAAGTGAAGGGTGGGTTTAAGTCTAGTACTGAATGATTGATATGGTACAGATAAGGTAGTTCAATGTATTGTATTTGAGACAAAAAAAACATACCAACCAACTGTATATACAATATTTAAAATGTATTTATGAATTATTTTATATTTGATTCAATATTTATTTTCATTAAAAGCTGTTTTTCTATACATTTTTGGACTTCTGGAAATGATTAGGTTTTTGTGAGATGTATTCATAATCTGAAAAAACTGCAATATAACAAGTATTTCAAATGCCTTAAACATTGATTGTTTTTGTCTATTTTCATATGTTCCTTAATTATTAATATTATCAGTGAATATTAAATTTAAAGTGCTCTTATTATGGATTTTTGAAAATGATTTTTCATGCAGTGTGTAACCCATCTCTAAGTGAATGAAAACACCCTGCAGTTTCAAATCTGAAAGTATAAAGTTATTGTTTCTCAAAAGAAAGACTCGACTCTGAATCATTGAAACGAGTCGTTTTTAAAAAGAGTTCCAAGCCTTTTCATGTTGAAGTCAAAATTAAACATTAGCATATTGCCCGCTCCCTTGTTGGTCTTTTCATGTTGGTATGAATGAAAATGCTTCATCACTAGGTGCCGCTTTTGGAGTGTTAAAAACTCACAAACACTGCTTTAAATAATCACCAGAGGAGTTTGGAAAAATTAATCTATGAACGAATCGTTTGAACAAATAAGGTGAAAAAAAATAAATAAACGCATATAAGAAAATGAAAGTGTTTTTTGACCTTGAATGCATGTCAACCTGTTGTTCTGAGACTCCCAAAACCAAAATAGGAACATTTCGTTACCTACTGTATGAGAGGGGCACTTTAAATATTTAAAAATGAAGTAGCTGCCACTTTTTGTGCACCATTTAGGTGGCACAAGTTGCAAATTCTGTCAAGTTGTAAAGTACAAGTACTACAAAAACATGATCAATGTAAGTTGCAATTCAAACACGCCGTGAATTAACCTATATTTGGAATTTTGCTAAAAAAAAAAAAAAAAAAAAAAATTGTATAGGCCAGCATATTTTTCCAATAAAAGAGCCTCTACAATTTAGCAAATTTCCAAATATGTGTACTGTACATAAAACAACTAACATAACGTACTAATAAAATGTTGCCAGATTCAAGTTAATCTTTTTATATAAAGCTAAATTAGCTTTTAGCAACATTCGCTGGACACATCACAGTCAAAATATTATTTTGCAGAAATTTTGCTAGATTAGCATAATCAATAGCTGTGCAACTACTACAGTGGAATACAAAGCGAGCAGTTGTTCCCAGCTAAACACTTCATAAATACGCTTAAAACATACTAAAATGCTTAATATACTTATGAACAAATAGGGATAAAAATTCATTGCCTTACACTGGTGTTACTTGTTGGTTGTTTAAAAATATTTCAACATTAGTAGAGCATTAGCAGATAGCCTTCCGATATCATCAAGGCCTTTACTTTCCTGTCTGGCCATGAGTACAGCACATTCCACAGCAGTCATTTTTAGCAATTCTGATCCGTCCCAACAACGATAAGCACTTATCTGTAGCAGGAAAAATGGAGTGATGGGTAATGTACAAGGTGGGACAGTTTCTAACGGAAAGGGTCAAATCAAAACAATACAATGAAAATACGCAAAAAACAGTGCGTTTTTCCTTTCAAAAGGTATGTTTTGCTGGCTAATGGAAATTGTGTTTTATTAGAGGGAGTTATCTTCGCTGTTGGTCTCCACTCTATGAAAGATTAATGAGTCTTGTGCTTGTGGGGTTGCCAACCATAACCTGTAGTCTTTGCCCAATGCATAGTTCTCTCTATCGCAGCTGGCCTGCATTAACGGTTAGCCTGTCATCTTTTGCCAATACAAGGTTTTAGAGGTGCTGCACAAGATGTGTGGGTCAGCAAACAGCTGGTGAGGACTGACCTCTTTAGTTCCTTTTAGCTGCCAAACAAAGAGAAAGACAGTGAACGAGAGACTGATTGGTAGACTGTCAAACTCTCTCCATCTGATAGAGCCGTTTAGGTTGGAAAAAAGCCCTTGTTCTGCAGTGTTTCCTTTTGTTTTTCTTCCACATGCAAAAGCCAAATCGTGCCAGCTGTGCTTTAATATGCCCACACATGCATCAAATAGACCAGCAAAGTTGATTTAACCAGTCAAACAGATGCCTGTCATTTTAGATACCAAAAAATAACAGAAGTCATGGATGCCTGCTCTCTTCAAGCTATTATGAGGTTACTTTGCTGAATACAGTCACAAAGGTCATTCTATTTGTGAAACCCAGCAGGGATGCTGCCTGCCTGCATGCCCTTAGGTGATTTGCCTCAGACAGGAAAAACAAACAGGTTTTTAAGCACTCTATGAACGGTACGTACCTTAGAAGCTGCAGTCTGTGTTGGGCTCGGAGGTGTGTGGGTGTTTTCTGGATGAGAGGTGGCTTGGAGTGGCCAGTCAACCTGCTTCCCATAGGGAAGTAAGTCTGAGTGCCAAACTTCTTTCTGTAGGGGGTCTGAAGGCCGCAGTATCAGGCAAATATGCCAATGTATGCAATGCAAAGCGGTCACATGTACTTCCTGCCAGCTGATTAAAAACCATGTCTTCTCAGTGATAGCCATAACAAGAAGTCACAAAAATCCACAAAGGGAAAACAGACCTAAAAAAAAACCCCGCAAAGAATGTCTTTGAAAATCAGTGTGCTTGTATTTCTGTGGAAGGTTAAAGTGGTTAAAGGTAATTTTTGAAAAAAATCATGCAGTGTGTAACACAGCTCTAATAAAAACATCCTGCAAAGTTTTAAATCTGAAAGTCCACCGTGTATAAAGTTATTGTCACTAAAAGAAAGTCGAATCCGAATAATTTTAACGAGCCTTCAAAACAAATCCCAATGTTGACGTCAAAATGAAATTTTTCCCGCCCCCTTGTTGGTCTTTTCGCTTTGGTCTAAATAAAAATGCAAATGCATTCTTTGCCACTAGGTGCCGCTTTTGGGGCGGTAATAGCAGTCTTCGGTAACTGTAAACTTCAGGCATTTTTTTATTTTTTTTTTAACAGTAAATCAGATGGAAACACAGTACATCATAATCAAGAACTACACAGAACCGCCAGGGGAAAGAAAATCTAATTATAATCTAAATAAAGTATTTTTTTTTATTAATAAGAATAATAAATAAATACCACAAAGCAATCGAAAAAAATAAATAATTACATTACCAAAGTAATAATTTAACAGGGGAATTCTGAAAAAGGCTAATTAACATGAGACCAATCGACCAATCACTGCAGAGTAGCGTCACACAAAGGAGGGGTTTAGACAAATAAATAATTAGGAAGTAGTTAAGCAAGCTAACCACAATCTTTTGAGTCTTTAAAAACAAGGTAAGATTAAACATTACTTAAAAAATTATTGTTACTATTTCTTCACCTTCATATCATTACAAACCTGTGACACTGAGTACATTTGTCTGAAAATGTCTCTATTGTTACAGAATTTATGTTATATCACAACCATTAAAATTAAGAGTTGGTTTATAAAACAAATGTGTAGCTGTCAGGTGGTCAAAAGAACTCCCAGTTAACTCGATCCTTAATTTAAACCTGAAGGAAATAGGCTCGTATCTGCTTCCTGATTTTTCTATTGGTCACTCCAGGCTTTGGCTGTTCAGCCTTACAATGGACCAGCGGTGGGCATTGTTACATTGTTTTAGGTAAAATCCCACCTGCAGCAGTTCCAGGCTGTCATCAGCTCTTCAAACTGTGAATAACGTGCGAGTTCTGAATGAAGGTATTTTACAGTGAAAGATGTTTCTAATGGGAATGGTCCTTACATAATTGCCAATACAGCATGCTGCTACAGTGTTTTTCATGGGTTTTAGTGCATTGTTATATGGCTCATGACTCAGGTTTCAAGCTTAAGCAATAATGAAACTGATGAAAAACAACGGCTGATGTCAACTTTTAATGTTACTTTTTTCTTTCCATAATGGGCAATATTGTGACAAATTCCACCATAAATATCAGTATTAACAACCAATATCAAAACATCACAATTATTTATTTTCAATAATAAACAGGAATTCTCCGGGATTAGCCTTTTAATGTAAAAATAATAATACTAAAACTTCTGAAAAACAATGTCTAATGCTCAAAAACATCAGGGATTTGTGGTTTTGTCAACCTTTAATATCACATTCTTTTTCTTTTTTTTTTCTTCTTTCCATAATTAGCATTATTGTGTCAACTTCCACCGTAAATGCAAGTAAGGGTATTTAAATTTTATGATTTCTTGCTAAAAATTAAGAAGAATCAAAGTCTCCTGGATGAGATTATGAACACAATAATTCTAATGAAACACGATGCCTGGTCTTCAAAAATAATCAGGAACTTCTTGTGATATTTTGTCCAAGTGGCAGGACATACCATTTTCATTTTAATACAGCACATTATCTGGAATGGGACAATGGGGTATTGATAAGACCCTAGGGGGCCATACTGAGGGAAATGGAAGTCAGTTTCGAACTATCTAAAGAGGTTCAAAGTGGGACAGAAGTAAATGGTTGTGGGAACTGAACAGTTAAGCCCATAGGAAAGGGGAGGATTTTGAGCGTCTCTCTATTGTTTCTGTCGCTGGTGGGAATCTGCAGTGAATAATTATGCTGTAATTGTACAGAGAGGCTGTACACATCCTGACTGAAGGGCTGAGAGAGGCCGGCAGGCGTCGTTCCTTCTTCCTATCACTCAGGAACAATAGGGCTGTTTGTCCTCTGGGACATGCTAGCACCTTTCCAGCACCAAACCCACAGTCTCCTACCTGGTTAGGCACAAACAATTCAGACAGCACATCCTCTCTCACACAACTACTGGACGTACAGGAATAGGAGTATCCACACAAATACAACCAGTCATATGACCCAAATGCAGGCCTGATATTCTGTTAGGCTGCATTAAAAAAAAATTACCCACTGAGGTACCTCCAAGGGGGCCTCAAGATGTCTTAATTATTTAAAATAAGGCAAAAAAGCTTAAATTGTATAATGTAGCCTGATTTTAAAGCGGGATTATTAGACTTGGCATAATGCCAACATCCTATAACTTTGTAGGCACTTTGAATATAATAAATGAATCTGTGTAAAATAGTTGTAGTATTATGTCAAATGGCATAATAAAGAGAGGTGGTTCATAACTGGTGCATGCACTTGGATAGAAAGAAAGAAAGAAATAATAAGAAAAGAAAAAGAAGGAAAGAAAGAAAGGATGTGCATTTGTCAAACTTTAAAATATTGAATTTTTTATGTGAAAAAATATTCTTAATTACAAAACAGGAAAATATAATAGAGCCTTTGAATATTTATATGGGGACTTGAAGTCAAAGAGACATTAAAAACTGTGACAAACTAATTTTCTAAAAAACAACACAGGCAGAATCAGTTAAATGTGAAGCAGAACGTACACTGCATTTACAGTGATGTAAACGATTTAGGGCTGACTTCAAACCATTCAGTTGAACTGAAATATTGCTTCCAATATAACCTTTTATAGAAAACTGATTTAGGCAGACAAGCTGCTGGTGCCTGGTATCAGCATTTATGCACTTCATTGATGTAAATCTAGATCAGCACTCATAAAGTTTCACTAGCTTGTTGGCAGCATCAATGAAGCACAACTTATGCTGGAAAATGTTAGGGTTACTTCTGTTAAGTACACTCTGGGGATTTCTGGTCTTGCTCTTCTGGTTTCCATTACACTGTGTGCCGAAAGAAAAAGAACCTACAGCATAGAAAACAGATCTGTCCTTCGATATCATAAAGGCATTACTTTTTTTCTTTTTTTTTAATACTGGCTGTTGGCAGACTCCTTGTGTAAACAAAAATCTCAGTGGATTATTAAATGAATGGCAAAACTAATGTTTTGGAAATGTAGACTGACAAAAGATAGTAATAACTGACTTAAAACCATTTTAGAGAATCTCAAGGTCACAGATTGTTATACATTTTTACTTTTGTACTATTTTGCACTTGTCTTGACATTCAGTGTGGAAATTCAGAATTTCACTGTACAGGGAAACTTGTGTTCCTCACTGTGCACATGACAATACACACTTTGAATCTTTAATCTTGAATCTTGATTAAAGTCTCAGGTCTGGCGGGGGGGGGGGGGGGGGGGGGGTATTTTTTTAAAAAATT
>JAUCMS010000038.1:880964-901669 GCA_032357445.1 Enteromius radiatus
TAACACATGGTCCAATGCCATGTCTCAAGTCAAGTGAATGAATCAAACAGGCATCCAATACTGACTTCCGGAAAAGGAGAATAACCAATGACATTTGAGATTACAACTAAAACAGCAAGCCCCGCCTCACGACTGACAAAAATTAATTGTTTGTGCGAGCAGGTGAGAGAGGATCGAGCGCAAGAATGATCGCGTGCGCGGCTTTAAAATGAGCTCGCAGCTCCCGTTTCTTTGCATGTAGATCTGTTTTCCTCTCCTATATGTGATTTACCGCGCACGCCAGCATCAGTGGTGCGCTCACGTATTATTGGCATAGATTTCCCGCTTACGAGTCTCACTGACTGCGGATCACGTGCACAATCACATGCGCCTACCAGCAGTAACCGGTGGGAGAGGGGCTGCACTGTTTCGCTGCAGGTACGCGCGCACACACAACCAAGTAGGGAGTCCAGCGCTTTACCTTTAACGACACAAAAAATGCACATATCGTAGGAACGGTATAACTTTTTTTGTTTGCGGTTTTGAAACCGTGACTTTTTCAAACCGCGGTAAACCTTGAAACCGGTTATCATCCCATGCCTACTCCTAAGGCTCCTGATCCGCCATGGCCTCCCAAGGTTACGATGCCATCCTGGAGGCATCTAGTGACTCTACCCCATGCAGCCTCCAGGACGCCCACCCTCTCTCCCCTTGTGGATGTCTCTAGGTGCGAGGACGCACGTTCCGGGAGGGGGAGATAATGTCACGCCCCTGTCTGTGCTCAATGTCACTAGTTCTATGTCTATGGTTTTGTTTATGATTTCCTGTGTGTCCTTTTATGGTCTTGTTCCTGTTCTTGTTTAGTTGATTAATTAACCCGTCCCAACTGTGCTCCTCACCTGTCTGTAGTTTCCTCTTGTGTATATATGCCCGTTGTGTTTTGTCTTGTGTGCGGATCCTTAAGGTTATTTTATGGTGTATATGTGTACTTGTCCTGTTTAATTAAAAAGCTTCAGTTATTCAAAGCGCCAAGTCTTCGCCTTGTGCTTCGCACATACACACCGGGACAGATAGATAGATCAGCTGAATCGGAATTAGCATAGCCTACTATATATATCCATGAATGCATAATAATAATAGATAGCTGAATCAGAACCTGCATGTCTTATCCGTTAACATACAATAATAATAATGTAGGATAGATCAGCTAAATCAGAATTGGCTATATATACATGAATGTAAAACTATGCATTCCAATTATGCTACACTACATTCTAGTTGCAAAAACATTAGGATGCAAATTGAAGTCACACTTCCAATGGAAACTTAAGTTTATGACACCTTAATGTCTGGGATTTGGAATGTTAGGAATTCCTATATTTGAATTAATGTAACATTTATACACTGAAAAAAAGGTCAAAAAAGGTTTTTAAAGTATTCCTCTTCTAATATATGCAATCCTTTGGTCAGCTGTAGGTCAACTACATAATCCAAAGTACATACTTTACTTTCCGTTTATTGGAGTTTCACCTAGAATTGCTAGTGAGCAAGATGTGCATCTCAGAGACAGAAGTTTTTACATCCTGTAAGCTCTGCCGGGCTGATGGTCGCTGGCCACAAGGACTGCTATTTACAGCAGAGGAGCATTTGTGAGAATTTAAAAGCAACAGTCAGTTTGAATACATCTCTATTCACCTGGATCACAGCTGTATTTAAGAGGGTGGACAGCACACACTCCAGCTGCGATGCAATCAGACAGATGAGTGGCAGAGAGAGAGAGAGAGAGGAAGAGAGGGATAGAGACAGGGATAGTATGGGAAATCAGTATTCCAGAGTCATGCCTTACGACTGCGACAGCTAAGGACACCTCAAGAACGCCAGCGCAGCTACACACACACACACAAACATCCATTTCTTACAGCTAACTGTGCTCTCCCATCCTGCCCTCCCTCTCACCTGCAAACTGTCATCACAAACACACACCAACATAAATATTCACTCACTCAATCTAGCTCTTTCTCCATAAATATTCAGAAGAGAAGTTAAACGCATTGAATAAAACAAGAGGGACTAAAGCTGCGCAATAATCTAGGTCACCTTCACTTCAATCAAACACACACACGCACACACACGCACACAGAAACCGCATTCACACACATGCGCTATTTGGCTTCTTGACTTTGTGTTCTGGACCCATTCATCATACTCCTAATTCTTCATATTGATTTGTGGCAAACACAAGCCCAGAACCCTTTCCGAGCTCTGAGCTGCTATAATAGTGTTTCTGTTAGTTTGTCTGAAAACATGGGGCTTTAGATAAAGTGCCTCTGCGGAGACATCAGCTACCTTTGTGATACTAGCGCACTGCACAGTGTGCAGTCTGTCCGTCTATCTATCATCTATCGATCTAAATTCAAAATGCAATACTGCATCCTCTATTCTTCTACTCTATTCCAGCTAAACTCAAATACAGCAATTTAAATTCTGAACCCTGGATCACCCTGCAATTAAAACATAGTACATAGTATGCAACAATAAACATCTTAGCTAGCAGTGTGCTCCATTTAATTTGCAGTAATTGGTAAACAATTATCAACTCAGAAGAAAATATTGAGAAGTAAATTATGCATTTTTAATGGAAGAGTAAATAAAGAAATACAGAAATTGTCAGACTTGTGTGGCCTTGCCCAGTGTTTTGCTCCCCATGTGTATGCCCATATTTGATTTTTCCTGTCTTTGATTACTTCCTTGTGTTAATTTGTTCCCCAGATGTCGCCACAATTATCCGTTTGTTCCAGCTCGGGATCCACCCCATGGCTCTCCTAGACACCACGGGACTGAGCTGGAGGGAGGCTATCTACTGGTGTCTGGGAGATGTCTGGGCCTGAGCCGAAGCCAGCCCACCGTCCACAGACCCGCTGACAGACCCTATGCCTGGGCTGCTAGAGTGTCGACCGATGCCCGTGCTGCGTAAGTGCATCCCGATCCGTGAGAATTCAGTGTGCCAGTCATGGCCAGGAGTGCCGTTCCTGATCCCTGAGAAACCAGTCTGCACAGCCAGGAGTGCCGTTCCCAAGTCCTGTTCTCGAATTACGGCCAGTAGAGCCATTCCAGTTTCCCGCAGATTCCGCTCCGCAGTCACGGCCAGGAGAGCCGTTCCCGAGTCCTGTTCCCGAATCATGCCCAGGAGAGCCGTTCCAGTTCCCTGTGGATTATGTTCTGCATTCACGGCCAGGAGAGCCATTTCCGAGTCCTGTTCCTGAATCACGCCCAGGAGAGCCATTCCAGTTCCCCGCGGATACCGCTCCACAGTCTGGCTCGGAGTGCCGATCCCTAAACCTGAGAATCCAGTCTGCCAGTCTAGGCCGGGTGTGGGGATCCTGGGATGTGGGGATAAGGGCTTGGGCCTGGACCCCTGAGACTCTTGATCCGCCATGGTCTCCTGTGTCTCCTGATCTGGCAGTCCGTGACTCTGTTCCCCCTTCCAGTCTCCAGGGCGCCCACCCCCCTCCCCGTTGCTTGTTTTGACATGTGAGGACGCAACTTCCGGTAGGGGGGAGTGATGTCAGACTTGTGTGGCCTTGCCCTGTGTTTTATGTCGTGTATTTAAAAGCGTATTTGTCCTAGTCTCTCTTGTCGGACCTTGAGTGTCTACATTATATCCTGTGTTCCCGAGTTTAATAATTAAAAGACTCTCGTTCCTACACTCTGCGATGCCTGTGTTCTCATTACAGCATGATTGTGACAGAAATACAGAAGCAAAGAAAAATTTATAATAAAATAAATACATTTTACAATAATAATAACAATTAATAAATAAACAAATTATAAATACATTAAACTAATAAATAATGAATAATAAAGAAACAGTTAGATAGAACTCCATATCTATATATAAATACAAACTAAAAATATGCTGTTTATATACAAAATATTTTTATATATAACAATATAAACATATACATGGATTTAATATACTGTATGTGTGATTATATACATAAATAATCACAGTACACATACATAATGTAAACAAAAACTTTTATTTTAGATGTGATTAATCGCAATCAATTGTGCATCTGACAGCATTAACTGTACTGCATTCATTCATCTGACTGTAAGTCAGATAACTTAGAAAACAAATAAACGCCTTGTAAGTTGAGCGCATTGTACCATATCATTCTATGCATACAACAATATGCATACTATGCTCTAATATAAATATGCAGCTAAAATAGCATAAGTAGTATGTGCCATTCAGAATGTACCCACACACACAGCATTACCAGCTGATAAATGAATCACATCTTTATTTTATCACATAGACAGCCTTATTGGATAATATGCTCTTTCCTTAAGAGCTTGTCTTTCTGCCCATTTTTCTGTAAAGAGACTTAAGGCAATACTGGATTTTTTTCTTTATTGGGGTGGAAGCTAAATGTCGTAATGCACTTTTCAATTTTCTGGCCAATTTATATGCTAATGAGCAGGGTACATCTCCATTAGATTGGCTGGCAGACGGCAGGGCGATCAGGTGATTTTCTGCTCTCTTTCTCCTTCTGTGTAATTAAAGAGGCCGACGAACTCAAGATGGCTGCGCAAACCCACCCCTTCACCTCTCTCCAGCTCTCCTTCTCTCCCTGAGCAGTTTCATAGGACAGAACTGCTTGGTATGGCAAGCGTGTTGCTGGGTTTAACGGGTCTGGACGCTCTTTTTACGCCTGCTGGAATGGGATCGCTATCGGGGGGGGGCAGAAGAGCTCAGTATCTATAGCCTTCTCTGAGCAACGCATTGTATTCTCTCCTCCTCTCACCTTCTTTATCTCTGTGGTACACTGCAAATAAAACCATCCCAGAATGCCAACAAGAACGCCATCACTGATTCCTATGACATATCAGCTAGTCTGGACTGCAGCTTATTCTGGTCAAGAACCGCCCACTTTAACAGGTAGAGACTGTCTGACTGACAGGTGAAGCGAGTGTGTGGCAATTAAAGAGACAGTTTGGCTAAAAAAATTATATATTTTTTTAATCATTTACTCACCCTCAAATTCTACCTTTATGATTTGCTGAACACTTAAGAAGATGCTTTGAAGTTGGTAACCACGCAGTACCCAGTATTTTTCCCATGTATGTCAATGGCTACCGTCAACTCTGGTTATCCACATTCAGTATATATATATATATATATATATATATATATTACATTTGTGTATGGGTTTTTGAGTGAACTATACCTTTAACACTTTTGTAAAACTTTTGTTATATGAAATTACTGCACTATTCAGGTTAGCATGCACTCACTCATTTTCTCTCATGCATCAGATTTAGTTTCCAGATGATGTGTTTCCATTAAGGATGTTAAATCTGAAATCAAAGCGGGATGTACTAGTATGCACAAGGATATAATGTTTATTTGCTGTACTTAAACAAAAGCGTCTCAAAACAAAACTTATAATCCTTGTGAGTTTTAGCAAAACCTATTTTTTGCTCTGAAATGCTTACCAGAGCACATGAAAAAACAAAAACAAAGACCACTTTAGCAACATGCTAAAAACTCATATCTACTATTTTTATACAACCCTACCTCTAAGCATGTATACTTAAGGTCCAAATTTTGCCTGCAAACTTGTAAACATCATTTGTTTCATTTGCAATCTAAAAAAATGTGTACTCTTTGACTCTTTGAAAAAAAGACGGCCAATCACACTGGAGCTTGTCATTTAAAAAAAAACGCGTTTGCAATTACAGCTTGCAATATGCATCCGACAAACTGAGACCTTCCCTGACATAATGTTCTTTTATATCTGTTTAGCCCGTTCCCAACCCAGTCACCATCAAAAGATAAGACATGCTTGCACTTTGTCTTTCACCGTTGACAGCAAATCATCATAAGCAGCCGTCAGAAAAAAACTGTGTCCCATAAGATCAGTCTCCTCAACAGCAAGACAATGTCACAATGATGTCATTCCAAAGCAAGAGAAACACATTTCCGCAGCATTGTAAAGGCCTCGCAATATCCCGCCCGTGTCACAAGAAAACAATATTCAATCAAAATACAATACTGAGCGTTAAAATGAGCTCCACAAAGACCAATGAGATACATACTTACAGAGTGGAAGGCAGCAGAGATGGACAAAAAAAAGAAAAACAAGGAAGATGAAAGGAGAGAAAAAGAAAGAATGGTGCCAGCAGACTAATTAAGCCAAAGGAAGTTGCAAGATATCGAGTTTGATTCAAAAGGTGAGACATTCTGACAGATGTGACACACTTGACAGCGAATTAAAGTGATAATAAGAGTGATATCACTTGATACTCAAACTTGCAAATTTAAAAAAAAAACTAAATTAAGGTGTTGAATGAATTATGAATTAACAATCAGGAAGTTGCAATTGCTTTTTGCTTTTTTTTATCTCACACTAAATTTAACACAATTTAACAAACTCTAGGAGATGCTGTCATCTTTTACGTTACTTAAAGCTGATGTCATTTTTATTATGTCAAAACAATACGAAAAAAGGTCTACCTTTATTTGACTTTAAATAACAAATAACTGTGACATGCAATGCTGTTAAAAACCATGAAGCTTCTGGAGGAGGGAGGCTATTACTTTGAGTAATAAAAAACACTTTTTTCAACTGGCAGATGACCAAAACGCTAGCCTTGAGAAACACATAGCAACATGCTAAAGAACACCTTAGCAACCACATTAGCACTCCTTTTATCACTTTCTTTTTCAGCTGTAAAAATCGGTTCAGAAATGACGTATTTCACATTTAAGGTTCAAATGACTCTGCATGCATGTTGCTTTTAATAAACGTAGCCCAGAGCTTCAGAGCTCTTCCTGTACCTGGCGTTCCGGTCCAGCTGTGTGTGTTTGAAGCTTTCTGATACAATGATGGCGGGACCCCTGGGGCCTCCAAAGGGCCAATGAGAACACTTAACTTTTTATTAACATAACATTTGTGCTCTTAATTGCTCGATTTGCATATCTATCCTCAAATTCATCGCTCTGAGCTGTAACACGTACCCATTTGGCAAATGTTATCCATTTAAAGGTATCCTTGGCAGGGCTTCATATTTCTGATCTCTCTTAATCCACATCGCTAGGCTACACTGTTACAGCTGCATGAATCACACAGACACAACCACAAAGACAATGCAGAACTGTTCGTGAAAGAACTTAATATTCAGTCTACTGGCTAATAATCGACATCGCTCATTATTATGGAAGTTATAAAGTTAGAATTTACAATTCTTAAAACTCAGAATCAGTGTTGGGAAAAGTTACTTTTAAAAGTAATGCATTACAATATAGCAAAATTCAATAATTGTAGTGCCTAAACTGTCACTGGTGTGACTGTGTGTGACATGGACTGTGTGTGGATGGACAGCTAATTGTGGGCGTTAATGTTAACATTACGCCAAGTCCACACAAATAAAATGACGTAATGGAAACGGCTTTGGCGTGTTAGTTGCAGTGCACTATGCAACAAGTATTGTAAACAAGCTAACGTTAAATAGATAAGTAACGTTTTAATTGCTAACATAGCGGATTCATGGAAAATGACATCTGTAATCAGCATTTTTGCCACAACTGATTTATTAACGAATCAGCATCAACTACATTAAAGAGAATCACTTTATTTAAAGTGAATAAAATCCCCTACTTACTGGAGTTCACCTACTAAACTAGCTCTACTTTACAAGAGGTTAATCTGGATTAAAATCCTGATTTATAATCGAGCTGTGTCTGATGAAATCAAATACACATTAGACATAGACAATGGCTTTGCTGTGATTTTGGCTATATTTGCATGTAAAGTAAAGTTAGAAGCAACATAATATCTATTTTAACTGAAAGCTCTGCTCTTGCAAAAAAAAAAAAATATTTAAAAGAACAATTAAAACATGATAAATGAATAAATAGAACAGAATCGTAATATTAGCAGATGCAATTTTGGAATTGTCAGAAAAAAATGAGAATTCAGTGTTTATATTTTCTAATTCTCACTTTTTTCTGACAATTCTTTAAACTCAGAATAAACTGTGAGATATTTTTCACATTGTTAAACACTTCTGAATATAATAGTTCTGAGATATAATAGTTTATATAGTAGGGCTGGGCGATAAAACGATAACGATATGTATCGCGATAGGCACGTAATCGATATCAATAAAAAATGTGTTCGATAAAACGTTCGATATTTTTTTTCTTGAACCAATCTTTAATGTGACTGGAGAAGAACGAGTCATCTCAGGGAGTGATTCGTTCAGACGTGCATGCGCATTGAGAAAAGTTCTTACTGGATTTTGTTCACCTGTTTCGAGTCTTTGGTTTTGAGCGCTGATCTATAATAGAGATCAGTGGTTTTGAGTCATTCATTCATAACGTGACAGCCCCAAAAGCCTATCAAATGCAGTCAGTGCCGAAAAAAGAATTGATTAGGTCATCTATTGAGTCTTCCGGTTTGAGTTGTTCGTTCATCACGTGATAGCTCCATAAGCCAAAAGAATTAGATTAGCGTGTGTGTACGTATCTACTAGGATTACTAGTGTTGAGGAAAAAACATATTTTATTTAGACTTTTTTTTAAATGAACGAGATGACATAAAAAAAAAACATTCGTTAATTTTGCTGAACGAGACTCAAATGAGCGAGTCTGTAAGATGATCTGATCTTCCCATCACAGAGAAAACAGAGGTTGCAAAGGTAGTTTGGTTGCATTAACAAAGACACTCTCTCTCTGGTAACTTAGCAATATAGGGAGTGATACGCTAACAGCCATTCATGTAACAGTATCAGTTTAGTTGCGCCATATAGTTGTCTCGCGCTGCTCTGCCGGATTCCTCTTCATAAGCAGAAAATGAGTGCCGCAGCGAGCGAGGAAACTGTAAATAAAAGAGGAAGTCTTTTTGGATATTATAAGTTTGACCGTAGTCAGACCAATGTCGTCTGCAAATTATGCAAGACCCTCGTCCCCGCCAAGACCGGTAATACCACGAACTTGAAGTAGCACCAGCTGCGCTCACCCTTTGGAGCACAGCCGTATTTAACGTTAAAGATATAACGGAGGCAGCGGCATTATGTTTACTTTTTAATTATTTGAGTTTTCCATGGTTGGTCACATTTCTGTCTTTATGATCAGAGAAAGGTTAAGTTTAAAATAAAAAAGTTTAAATGTAGTTTTAAGTTTTAAATGGGTCATAAAAATATCAATAATTATCGATATCAACCGATATGAAACACTGATATCGCGATACAGTTTTCAGCCATATCGCCCAGCCCTACTTTAACGTGAGACAATCAGCAATTACGTGCCCTTTATGGCAGAAAATACATTCTCTTGCCTCTTTAGGGCGCAGAAACACAGGCTTCAGACGGGAAGGCTGGGACTGAACAGACTTGTCTGAACGTGCGGTTGTAAATACGTTCTTGTGCGTGAGCACAAATTTATCCACAAACACTGTTGCTTGCGACAACGTAATTACTTTCTGTTTGTTTAGGTATACCACAACACGCTCAGGCAAACAATTCTTAAATTCTTCCAACAAAATTAATTCCCTTACAGAATTAAAGTCTGTTACCTTACTCGCATTACACCATTTATCAAAGAGGATGTCCTTCTTGCGCGCAAATTCAACAAAAGTCTGATTGGAATGTTTTTTGTGATTTCTGAACCGCTGTCTGTATGCCTCAGGCACAAGCTCGTAAGCACAGAGGATGGCAGATTTAAAAGTCTCATACTGCAGGCTCTCCTATAAGGCAGTGTTGTACAAACTTCCTGTGCCTTACCAACCAATTTACACTGAAGAAGGGACCAAACATCTTTTGGTCAGCGAAAGGAAGATGCAATACGCTTGAAAGCACTAAAATATGTATCTACCTCAGTCTGTATCTACCTTTTAGCTATAGGTGCCTTTCCACTCTGAGAGACAGAGTCTAAAAAGAAAAATCCGGAAATCACATTGTATGATTTTTTTTTACTCATTTATTTGGGAATTACTGTGTCAAATAAGTATATGATCACTTATCGGCCAGCTTTCTGACCTTCAAAGACCTGTTAGTTTGCTTTTTTGGATTCTAAATTAATAGCAACTGTTTGAGGTTAGCTGTTAGCTGTCATAAAGACACCTGTGCACCCCACAATCAGCCAAAGCCTAAGTAGCAACATGGGCAAAATCATAGAGCAGTCAAAAGACAAAGAGGCAAAATTGTAGACATTCACAAAGCTGGAAAGGGCTACGGGACAATTGCCGAGCAGCTTGGTGAAAAAAGAACAACTGTTGGAGCAATTGACAAAAAAAGGAAGAGGCTAATGATAATGATTTCTCCTTGTGGGGTATCAATGATGCTAAGAATGGTGAAGAATCAGCCCAGAACTACATGGGAGGAGCTGGTCAATGCCATGAAGAGATCTGGGACCATCGTTAAAATCTTGCATCGCACAGAAGGTTCTCCAGCTTAAGTCAGCCCATGTCCGGGACTGTCTGAAGTTTGCCAAGTGTCACAGGGTGGTCCTCTGTGGCTCTGTCCGACTGTCATTAGCGGAAACCTTCACCGCAATATTAGTTTCCACCCGGACCCTTTTCCCCTGAACACCACGGCGCTCGCGCTCTGCCACCCCATTTAAGGGGTGCGCTGAGCAGAGAGGAACACAAAGTTTTGTTCCTTGCCAGCAATTCTAAGCGTTCTTTGGATTTACTCTGGACTGACCCGTAACTTACCTGGATTGTTTATCTCAATGTTGATTCTAGCCTGTGACCCTGAACTCTTGCCTGGACATTCGATTACGATCTCTGCCTGATACCTTGAACTCCTGCCTGTCTTGCGGTACTGTTTTTGCTCTGTCTGCTCTGCTTTGTTTGCCCCTGCCTGAACGCTATGACTACGTCTATTCGCTGTGTTTGGAGGAGGAAGAATGATGAGTATCATCTCAATAATACCATACCTACAGTGAAGCATGGGGCTGGAAGCATCATGTTCTGGGGGTGTTTTTCTGCGCAGGGGACAGGACGACTGCATTGTATTAAGGAGAGGATGAACAGGACCATGTATTGTGACATATTGGGCAAAAACCTCCTTCCCTCACTCAGAGCATTAAAGATGGGTCGTAGCTGGGTCTTCCAACATGACAATGACCCAAAGCACACAGCCAGGAAAACCAAGGAGTGGCTCCGTAAGAAGCATATCAAGGTTCTGGAGTGGCCTGCACGTCCTGATTTTGCTGAGTTAGGCGTGTTCCTGGGTTAACATATTTTGTTGACCCTGGAACAACATTTTATTCCAAATTTTTAGTTTTGACCATATCTCTACACTTAAACCTAACCCTACCCATGAATAATGCCTAAAATCAGAGGAAATGATAGATGACTGACACTGATGTACAAGCACCTAACACTGATTGTAAGCCTAAACTTCACAAAAACTATAAACTGCTTCTGCAAATTTGATTGGCTAATCACAATCTTGTTCCAGGGTCAACAAAGATGTTGACCCAGGGACACGCCGAACTCAAAATCAAAATCAGGTTCTGCGGAGTGGCCTAGCCAGTCTCCAGACCTATATCCAATCGAAAGGTAGTTGAAACTCTGTGTTGCTCAGTGACAGCCCCGAAACCTGACAGATCTAGAGAAGATCTGTATGGAGGAGTGGACCAAAATCCCCTCCTGCAGTGTGTGCAAACCTGGTCATGAAATATAGGAATTGTTTGACATCTTTATTTGTTAACAAAGGCTTCTGTACCAAATATTAAAAAATTTTGACACAAGTGATCAAATATTTATTTGACACAGTAATTCCCAAATAAATTGTTAAAAAATGTGATTTCCGGATTTTTCTTTTTAGATTCTGTCTCTCAGAGTGGAAATGCACCTATGCTGAAAATTGTAGACCCCTCCATGATTTCTAAGTAAGAGAACTTGCAAAATCACAGGGTGATCAAATACTTATTGACCTCAGAGAGAGAAAATTTTTTTTGTCATCATTTACAGTTACATAAGTTGGCTCTTTCATGTGCTTTTAGGCTGCAGAAGCATTCATGGTCCGTCTGTTTTCTGATGCCAACCTCTGTGCCATTCATGCAAAGAGGGTGACATTGTTTCCACGAGACATACAACTCGCCCGGCGAATCAGGGGTGTTGAAAACCTGTGAAGTTAAATATTCTGTTTTTCTGTTTTTCTTTTTGAGATTTAAAGAGTTTCTGTAAAGACAGCCATGTATGGACACTTCCTATATTTGGTGGCATTTAATCTGGTTTCCAATCAAATGGTCAAATGGTTGCATGTATGCAGCCAAAGAAACCAAATGTTCATATGGCATCGTAGTGCATTGATGACATTAACCAATGTTTTAAGTTTTTATAAATGTAATGTAAAACATTTTATTGTGTTGTAAAGTTGCGAAGATTATGTTTGTTGTGATGATGTTTGCTGATAATAAACCGATACTTGCAGTATTACAGTTTGTGTTGGCAGCTCTTGGGCTAGTCCACATCAAAATGCTTGTGTTTTAACCACTTAAGGTTTAAGTGTGATGTTTTTTCCATATCTTTTTCCTCAGCTCATGAAGATATTTACAAAATACTTGTCAGATCACTACTTTTAAAAACTGCAACACATCAGACTGGAAGCAGGTCACAAACATATCAGCTTACATATTAAATTCTGGTGTATAGTCTTTATAGTGATAGTACCTTACTTGACTTTGGCTTAACAAACCATCTGCTGACTGCCTTGGGATGTCATATAAAGTACAACACATACAAACCACATCATTTTGCTATTTTATAACTGTCTCTTCCACAAAATTCCAAACAAAACACTTGTTATCCTAGAACTAATTCGATTTTTAGGCAGAGCTTATAAGTAGAAAACATTAAATATAATATACTGTACAAATATTTACTAAAGTTAATGACAAAAGCACTAATTCTTAATGAAACGATTATGGATGCACTCTGCTTGACAGACACTTGGCTTGAGTCAGATAAATATACTCATTTAAATATAGTTTATCAAACACATTTCGGGAGGAGGGCGCCAAGGCAGTTATGTTCCCGCCTCTCTAATCTTCCAATTATTCCATCTTCCTATCAGATTCCTAAACTAGCCCTATATATATATAGCTAGAGCCCCTTCTTTCCTCATCTCAATCTCGGTATTCCCCCTCCTCCCCTTCTCCTCCTACTTTCCATCCAGGGGGAGCACTCAGGGTTAGGAATCGGCTGTCCGCCTCTTTCCCCCTCCCGAGCCCTTAGGGCTATTCTCCTTAGGGCTCAGCAGCCCTTCTAACCCTGAGCATTCTCCCTGAGCAGCATGCCAAACAAACTTTGCTTTACTTTAATGCCGACAAGCTCAAACTTGTGAAATGAGAATATATCCCCAGGGTATTATTACATAAACATGATCATAAACGGACATTGATGCAATTGTGCAATTGTAATGGTGCAATTTGTGCAACTGTAATGTTTCTGGTGCAGTTGTAATGTTTTGTGTGTGTGTTTTAATGCCTTCATTTAAGTGATTATATTTCATGAGTTCACACTTCCTCATTATTAATCGAATAGAAAAAGCATGTTTGGCGTGCTGTCCGGGGAGAGGGCCAAGAGCTTGGCGGACTCCAAGCCCTAGGGACTTTAACCCCTAGGCGGTGAGGGTTGGACAGAGCTTTGTGTTTGGCCCGAAGCTGGCAGCAAAGCTTACAGGTTTTACATCAGGTAAACATACAGTGATATATACATTGTTGAAATAAATATACATTGAACAAATACAATGTTTAAATATGAGATAAAATGTCTGTGTACTTGATCAAAACTACTCCTTGAATAATGAAACTATTTCACAGACACATCTCTGAAAACATAGGGTATACACTGACAATATAATGTATGTAATAATATAATATGTGATAAAGGTAATAAAGTGTATGTGCATAGACTATAAGAATTAGATATAGCTTATTCACATAGCAAATTCATTTGATATCACCTTTTGGTGTCAAAAGTACATTAGTGACACACCTATACTGAAATAAAAGTAAACCTTGACCCTTCAGACATTCTGAATTAAAGACAATTATCTTTATTACCCTCCTAGGCATAGTTCGTAAGCTTGCCGTATTCAACCAGATCTCAGATGAGGTAAACATCTCAACTAAAAACACACTTCACAGAAACTGACGTAATTACAGTAACATTATGTAAACAGTTTGGTGGCATATTAAAAGAAATAATGTGTATTGTAATATTTTTTATTTATACTTTTTATAATACAGCTGAGCTCAACATTATTCAACCTCTATTTAACATTGCTTTTTAAAGTCACTTGTTTGTGTGTTGTAGGGTACAAAATTATATTGAAACACAATTAAAGAGCTTAACCCTTTTGTAAACACAATAACAAAACATAATAAGATTGTAGCAAGTTTAGGCAAGTCAAAAGAGCTCTCACAAAAACTCTAGAGAATACATTTTTTCATGGACTAAAATATAGAGGAAGATGTCTCCTGAACAACCTAAGTTTAGATATGAAGGTGAGGAATAATTCACTCTGTATACTTAATCTAATTCATGACTATTTCAATTACAATTAAGTACAAAACATTGGGAAACTCTGAATTCTAAGTGAGTTTTGACATTTGAAGGCTCTATAGGGCTGATTATACATCTGTATCTATAATGTACACTGCTCTAACTCACATCACACATTGAACCTCAATGAACCAAAACCTCAAATCAGAAAAGAAATTTTATAATTTGCAATCAAATCAAGAATCTGTAATTTGTTTATTATTTTTCAACTTAATTGACTGAAGTACTGTACTTCACTCACCTACCTAAATGTATTTTGTAAATATAAACACATTTTGATTTTGATGTCTTAAACACAAAAAAAGTTGGGTCAGAGGCAAAATAAAAGTTTAATAAATAAAAGAAAATCAAGTCCAAATCAAAATCTTTTGAAGAATCCACAGGTAGTTTATAGGTGAGGGTATAAAAGGAGCATGTCAGTCTGTGCCAGAGAAGTGTCAACCAAATAAAAAAAATCTAATTTCTTAAGATTTTAGGTCTTTTACCAACTATAAACTATTGTGAAAAGATTCAGAGAATCCAGAGACATAATGAAATATGCATAATGAAAATGAGACAGGAAAGCTCAGGTGAATGTGCATGACCTTTGAGCCCTCAGATGGCATTGTACCATTGACATAGAGCCATATATTGGGATTGTATAGAGATACACTGCCATCAAAAGAATTTCATGGGAGGTCCACGTTTATTAGACTAAGACAATTAGACCTCTCATTCTGAAATAGCATGGTTGGAGTCCAGATCTGTCTCCTATTGAAAATATAAGGCAAATCATGAAAAGGGGGCTTGATAAAGTTTAACAATTAATATCCCTAATTCTGATTTAAACATGAAAGGACATGTGTTGTGATGCAGTGTTAAACAATTACCTGTCTCATTGCCATAATTCCGGCATCCCTAACAGCGCAGTTTCTCATGACATGAGACTGATGCGTAGTGTACTTAGATACTTTCTTTTAGATACTTTCTAAAATGGCAGAAGACGTACGTCAGAGGAGAAGAAAGGTACATAGCACATTATTTCAATGGTCCACTTTAGGTATTCGACTAACAATAAGTAACTTTGCAACTACACATCAACTAGCAGTCATTAGAGTACTAGTTGGTTGTCTGCTTAATAACTTCTAACACTCCACACAACATACTATCAGTAACTTTATAACTATACTGTATGTCAACTTACTCTACTAACCCTAAACCAACCCTAACATGTCTACTCTGAGAGTTAGTAGACATGTATTTGTTAATTAACAAGAATTAGTTGACATGTAGTTACAAAGTTACTTATAGTTAGTAGAATGTCTAAATGGACTATCAAAATGAAGGGTAACCAAAAGGTATGAATATTATATTATATTTTAATTTTCTTTGCACAAAAAAAGTATTCTCCTAGCGATGCAAAACTGAAGTTGAGCCACTGATGTCACATGGACTTTTTTACTGGTGTTTTACTACGTTTCTGGATCTGGAATTTTCAGTTTGGGTGAAATAACCCCTAATATCCTAATGATAGTATAATTTTAATAACAATGTATTTTAGCTATTGCTACAAATATATACATGTGCTACTTATGGCTGCTTTTGTGCTCCAGGGTCACATTTTGCTTCAAATGTTGTTGTAATACAATGTAGAAAAGTGATAGAAATAAATGTTTTATCATTTTGAATTCATATAAAGATATTTGGGTCTGTTTAACTCTGGAGCAGAGTCTCTCCATTTTTTGTTAGGCACTCCTCTTTCTCCTTGACCAGCAAAGAACATAACAATTTCATGCCTATTGTTCTTCATGTAATGAATGTTCACTGCACTCATGTTATGCTTTTTGGGAACCTGTTTGTGTGAAAGAAAACGAAAGCATGTGACAGAGATTTCTATCAGTCTCAGTAACCACATAAACATTCTTCAAGTTGTTTTGTAAGTTGTTGATGTCATGTATCCTTATGTAAATGTATGGAGAAGTACATTTACAGTAAGTTTGCAAGTACATTTTCTTAATTATATATAAAGTAATTAAGAAGTCAAAATAAAGAATTATTACATTTCCTGAAATCTACATTTCCTATCGCTAAGTTTTATTTTGAGAGCATGTCCTCACAGGAATGCGGTTCTGTGGAAACAGTGATTTGAGCACATCTGACAAAATTTCAAACTTTGAATGTTGACAAAGAATTACCTGACAGATAACAAAGGTTTAAAGGTGTTTGTTTGTAGGTAGATAGATAGACCCTAACCCTAACCATTTAGCAACTTTCCATCAAAAATGTGTTGGCGACACTGCATACACAAAATACCACACAGATCACTTATTATATTTTTTTGGGGCCTGTCTAAAAAAAGCGCTATCACTTTGCAACTGAGCTGCATATTCCTGCCCCATTCAGAAGATTGTGTAGCATACATCTCTGCTTTGCGTACAACGATAAACAGCCGGTAGGACCTGCACAAGCACCACTGACAGATAAAGTGAACATGGCCATACCAATATTAAATCCTTTATATCCCCAATATTAGATCCCTTATAAAAACACATGCCACTTTCATCACATTCACAGTGTCTGCATAATGAAAATGAAAGTGGTGTGGTGAGAAAAATAATTATTTCCATTTTCATTAAGATTATTTTTTCTCCACTGGCAATTAATTTGACTTGTTTCCACTCAGGAAACAGGACTCAATATTGTATAGAATTTTTCTTATATAGAAAATGCATTATTATTTTAGAGTTTTTAGATATTTGTACTAGAAATAAGGCAAACATTCTCTATAAAATTTGCTATGAAAGCATTTTTTGTGTGTTGTTTAAGTGTTCTCTTTATTTTTTTGAGCAGTGTATTATAATTGTTAAGAATGTTGTGTGCACATTAAGTCATATTAAACTTTTCAATTAAGTGATTTTATCTTTTGGTTTTATCTAGTTTTTTTTTTTTTACCTCGTGGTGTGACTGTGTTTTATCTTAAAATTAATTAATTACCTTAACATTAATTTTCATAATATTTTTTAAGTACTTATTAATTAAAGGGTTTAGCAACAAAGTATTTACAGTTTCAATTTCATTTTAAAAATATATAAACTTACAGTTAATGTAAATAATAAATATAAAAACTAAAACTAAACACTTTATTTATTGAGAAATATAATGCATGTTAAGAAAATTCATTAATCACCTAATATTTTTTACTCCCCAAGATGAAAAAAAAACACAAAAATCAAAATTCTAATTCTAATATGAATTGATGTGCATACAACATTCTTAATGTTTCAACAGTTGCAATAGATAATGTTATTATTTTTGCATTTGGTGAAAATAGTTACATCATAGACCTGAATAGAGACAGATACACTGTCAGACGTATGGACAGATGGATGGATGCTAACATTGTCTAATGATCTGAACTTTATACTGACAACTGCAAAATTCTTTCTGATGTCTCTGAGCCCTCCTGGTGAGGTGCAAACTCAAAACAAACTTGAGGCTTTGTGTATGTGTGATTATTACATACGTGCCTGTTTAGTAATTGTCCACTTCACCTCCGCCAGTTAAGCTAACTGTGTATCCTAGTCAAAGGAATTTTGATGACATTGTGGAGATGGGTTTGTGCGTCACAGGAATTTTTAACCAATTAACAGACAGCTGACTGTCTCATTGACATTGGACAAATCTAGCATAGTTAGGGTATTTAAAGAAGTTACAAGGGGATTGACTTCAAGGAGATTCAGAGCACTCTGCAAGGTAAGTCTTCAGTTATTCATTTCAATGTGAAAAATTAAGTCAGGGCAGGATGATGTTTGTCTCTGTTTAGATGTAATCCTTTTATTTATTTATTTATTAAATTTCAGATGAAATTCAAGATTTTTCATCTCTCTTCCACTCTTCAAACCACAGTCTTTGTCTTGCTGGTGCTGCTGGTCCAGCCTCCCAGTGGTTTAATGCTGCCACACCATCACATGGTTTACCTGCCTACACTGGACAACCCTGAGTGGGAGGCTGCACTGTTCCAGCTTCAGGCTTCGCTGGGAGCTCAAGGCAGCAGAGCAGCAGCCGAGCTCCAGCCCTGGGCTCTGATTGAGGAGCCGGGCCCTGAGGAGCTTCTGGAGAGAGAAGAGGCAAAGCTGGGGTGGGGACAGAGGAGCACAGTCAAGGGCCAGAAGAGAGAGGAGCTGGGAGGGAGACCAGTGGGGACATTCCCAGACAACCATATAGTGGCTGTTCCCTTTCCCAAGGGAGGAGAGGTGGACAATGAGGAGGGTGGAGAGAAGAGGAACGAGGCACTCACTTCCATCGCAGGAGGTCTGCAAGCCTTCAACAGACAGAAAGGAGGATTTGGCTTTCGATTTGGCAGAAAGTGAAGGGGGAGGGCGTCTGTGTGTGTGTGGATTATTTACGCAGCTATACTTTGGAGACAAAATTTTCTCTAAAAGTGAGCTAAATCTAAATCTTTGGGATTGTCTGTTGAAAATTGTGGGGTGGAGATAACTGAAATAATGTTTATTTCATGGGAAAAATGGAGATTATATGACATTTATTAAAAACTGTTAACAAATACTCTTATAAGTAGTCCTCATAATTTTTCCATTCTCTCAGTTAAAATGATATAGATGTTTATGTGATTCAGTTCAGCCTGATGTATGGTGCCACTGTAGCTGTTTGACACCACAAATTAAGCAACTATCATTAAAAATCAATTTCTGGTTGATTTGCAAATAGCAAATCTAACTTCTTGAAAAAGCTAAATCCTGAAAAGTAAATACAAACCTGTTTTTGAGGAGACAAAATATAATATCAAAATATTTCTTACCTTCTTTACGTTTCTTTTATAGAAGGGAAGGTCATAGACAGAAATTACTAATTTGGGCCAAAATGAACGCAGAGTGTTAACTGGAATGCCACAGTCCTTTCTCTACCTGATATAAATAGTTTGAAAGAGGATTGTGTGTGCTGAATGCATGGCCACTGATACAAAGACTTGCTTGAATGGATGATTACATGATGATTAGATAAAACAATACACAGTTTAAAGTAAAAAAGTGAAATTAGCTGTATAGTCTAATTGTTTTTTTTGTTTTTCACTAATGCCTTTTTTAATGAAAATACACATTGATTGTACAAATAAAATAGGCTATTTTGAATGGAATATATTGCTGTCTAAATACTTTTTTTTTCTTCTTTTTTTGCACTAAATCTTAAGAGTACACTTACTGAGAAGTTAGTCCTGACTTGTGATGTTGATAAACAAATTTCAGGAGAAGCACGTACGAATAATTAGCCACGGCTGGCTCTGCATTTCCTAAATCCTTTTCCAAGTCACCCAATCAGAACCGAGCATCTCCGCCTTAAATAAGCTCAATTCCTCCCTTCCATATATCGTTTTTTGCATGCCTTCTCCACCCTTTCTCCACCATCAGTCTTTACCTTCCTCCAGGGGGGAAGCGTGGGGTTCGAGCCGGACGCCGAGCTCTGCCCTCGCAAGGGTTATAACTACTAGGGCTCGGAGTCCGCCAAGCTCCGCCGGACAGCAAGCCAAACATGCTATTATTATTATTATTATTACATTCACATTATGAGGAAGTGTGAACTCGTGAAATAGATATAGTCGATACAGTGTATATGGTGTGCAATCCAAAATTACAAAGCCTTGACCTATATCTTATTGTAGGAGAACCAATACTATATGCTATTTAAATAAAACTATTTAATTGAATCAGCTTTAATTTAGCATATTTTGTTTCGCATACTTTATTTGAAATAACATTCACAGACCCAGGTCGTAGAATCTACTTTTTGGCAACGTCACTGCTACATTCCATTTTTTACTGTGGCAACATTGCTGTCTACGTCCTGGCGACATTGTAGCAACATTGAATTGTAAGACGCTAAAGGGTTATAGCAATGTTGTTACGCGACATTTAACAACTGCGAGATGATGTTCCGACCACTTTTTTTTTTTGCAAGATTACAATTACATTTTCTGCATCTTGTTTATTTATTTATTTTGTTTGTGGATCTCCTAATAACGGCACACAACATACTTTAAAATAATGCTTTTTAAAATAATGTTAATCATTAAGGGCCGGTTTCCCGTACAGGAATTAGATTAAGCCAGGACTAGACCTTTGCTAATTTAGGACATTTAAGAGT
>JAUCMS010000038.1:901769-914043 GCA_032357445.1 Enteromius radiatus
GCAAGCCTTTGCAGTTTATACAGCTCTTAACATTTATTTTAATCTAGGACTAGTCTTAATCCCTGTACGGGAAACTGACCCTAAATGTTCTTTTTCACGTAAAACCTGCTATAAAACATTAAAGAGGACAAAATTTTCATATAATCCAACTTTGTTCAAACATTGCATATATAATTACACTACTAAAATATACATTAAAAACCACAGGTTCATATATTTTGCTCAAATTTAATAGACTATAAAGAAAAAAGCAGCATAAAAAGTCATTTGAGAACGTTTGCTGAACTGAAAGGAAAGCAGGTGAGATGGCTAGCAGGTCACCAGCCGATTAGGCGGACTTGGGCCTGGAGAATCATCCAGAGAGAAAAGGGGAGCGCAGATACTAGTAAGGCACAAGTCAAAACCAAGCAGACAGTCCGGGGACAGAGAATGATGCGCGGCTGGCACAGGTAAAACTAAGCAGAGAATAAGACAGAGCAAAATCAAATAGTAATATAGCAGGACACAAACAGGATCTTGATACAATAGTACATGACACATGTCTAGCATGTGCAGACACAAGAAAATATTATCTCAACGAAACAGAGCACACAATAGCAGAGAAATGAAAGGGAAGAAGACGCATAAAGCCTCAATCAGCTGAGCGCAGCCAGTGCTTGAAGGGGGCCCAATATAGGTGTAATTTTCAAATTAGCTCAACACAATATAACATTTTATTATTGTAATTTTGACTTCATTCTTAAAATAGTATGACATTAATCTTAGTCAAGTGTGACACTAAAAACTAAACTAAAAAATAGGAAGTTGACGAACATATCTCTTCTCTGGATGTGCCTTTAGAGAGAAATGTATGGAAGCCCGTTTCCGCCACCTTGAGAAAAAAAAAAATTTTGTAAGTCATAATAATGAGAAACTTTCTCATAATTATGAGTTAATATATTATAATATTCACTGGGAAAAAAAATATTTATAACGAGAAACTTTCTCATAATAATGAGTTATTTTCTCATAATAATGACTTTTTAAAAAAATTTTTTTTTTTTTAAATTAAGGAAAAAGGGAAGTTGTGGCTTAGTGGATAGAGACTTGGACCTGTAAGCCAAAGGTCCAAAGGTTGTGGGTTCGAATCCCAGGTCCGGCAGGGATTATAGGTGGTGGGAGTGAATAACCAGTACTCTTTTCACCTTTAATGCCATGATTGAAGTGAGACCCTTGAGCAAGGCACTGTTCTCCCAACTGTTCCCTGTTCCGGTATGGTTTCCCATACTATCAATATGTGCTCTGTGTGCACACGCACATGGAGCAGTAGGCAGCTCCGGAGCATCTGTGGCATTGGTGCCTTGCTCAAGGGTCGCACTTCAATCTTGGCATTAAAGGTGAAAAGAGCACTGGTTATTCACTCCCACCACCCACAATCCCTGCCAGACCTGGGACTCGAACCCACAACCTTTGGGTTACAAGTCCAAGTCTCTATCCACTAAGCCACAAGTGCCCTTTTTCTTTTAAAAAAAAAAAAAGAAAGTTTTTATTTTTTTTTTAAGAAAGTTTCTCATTATTATGAGATGTTAAGTCATTATTATGAGAAAATAACTCATTATTATGAGATGATAAGTCATTATTATCAGGAAATAACTCATTATTATGAGAAAATAACTCATTATTATCAGAAAATAACTCATTATTATGAGAAAGTTTCTCATTATAAATATTTTTTCCCCCCGTGAATATTATAATATATTAACTCATAATTATGAGAACGTTTCTCATTATTATGACATACTAAGTCATTATTATGAGAAAGTTTCTCATTATTATGACTTACAAAATATTTTTTTTTCTCAAGGTGGCGGAAACGGGCTTCCATAGAAATGCACATGGGCCTAATGAAAGAAATTTTTATTAGAATTGTATTTTTTATTTTAAAGAAGTAATTTTAGCATTCTATAAATGTCAGTGAGGCAATTATTTATGGATTTTCGGTTCCGATTTTGTGAAGCGTTCCTGCTCAATATCGAGACTGTAAACAGCCACCATGTTTGTTTTCTTAAAAAAAGTTTTGTTGATATTGTGAGAGTGGACACAAATAAAAGGTATGTTTTGATGCTGGGATGCTGGTTTAAACTGGTCCCCAAAAAGAACAGCATAAACCAGCAATCGACCAGCATCGAAACATACCTAACCTGCATGCTGTTTTTTTTTTTTCAGCAGGGATCAACATGAAACGCGATTTGACTTGTTGGGTTAATGAATTTTAATCACATCTGCCTTAATTGTCCCACATGACATAAATATGAATGTGAAACTGAATCAGTGAGTCTTAGTCAATGAAAACGAATAATTTTAACAAGCAAAAAATGCCGTATACCCATATAGTGTGCCAGCTTTAATCGGCATGTAAGACTCATTCTCTGTGTGTGTAAGAGAAACAGTGCTTTCCTCAGCGCTCACTGCTCTATATTGGTAGAGTGAAACTTATTATTTACTCAGTGTGTTCAAATGTAGGCAAGTGAAAATGTATTTGTGCTAAAATGTATTTTACACGTTTAACAGAAACACCGGAGAGGTAATGTAATGTTAAATGCAGCAGTGTTTTAGCCAACGGCTAGTGATGCATTATTGCGAGTGTACGAGTTTAAATCGCTGTATGTTGTGCTGAAATGTCAATCACTTTTCATAGCTTTAACTATGAAACGTTACATGTCTTACAGTGGCTGTCCAGACAGCCTAAGCACAACCTTCCGCAACCGTGGTTAAATGGCAACATTGTGACAACGTAGAACTAACAACCTTTTAGCCATTTTGGTACAACGTAGCTAAAAGGTTGGCTACGTCGAGGCAACGTTGTGTGTTTGTTGGGTCCGCACTCCACCGGCTCGTGGTTATTAGTGACGCTGCGCGCGCTGTTTTAGCATTGGATCAGATCTCTGGAGGGTGTGGATGGGGATTTTTTTTACAGATTAACCTGACGGACTATTATCAGTTCAACAGAAACTGTCGGCTGAGGAAGACACGAAACGGCTCTGAAGCCTTACTAGGCTTTGAAAATGGGAGTTTTCACCGTATTTTGCTTGCTGTCTCTGCTCTGTGCTGTTATACCTGCCTGGAGCGGTGAGTCTGCTGCTTCGACGCAGAAGAGGCGTTTATTATGAACTTTTATTACTATATAACTTAAAGTAAAACCAGCATTGTCGTCATTTAATACAGTTCCTCAATATGTTTACTATCGCCTAATGTATATTGGCATAATGAGCGTTCAAATAACAAACACTGAAATATTCCCGAGTGTTAGTTCAGGTCTGTTTTGGTGTCCAGGTGTGTCGCTAAAATGGCGCAGGTAAACAGGTTCAGAAATACTTTCGGTTTGTTGAACTTCCTTGAGAAACCAATGTATGCAACTCGGATTTTTTTTTAACTAGGCGTAGCCTACTGTACTTAACTTAAAATTATATTAAAATGGGTCAAACAAGGTTGAAATAGACCAAGTTTCGTAATTTAACCTACTTTAAAGTATTTATCAACTTACTCAATTATTAAATTTAAAAGGCCTGTCCATTTTCCTGTTAACGGGCTATCCTAGAAATATTTTGTTTTCTATAATATTTAAACATTTATTAACTAATTTTGAAAGATTTGTAATTACAAAATTTGAGTTAGTGTTCTTCTTCTTGAACTAGAAATAAATTTACGGTTTAATACGTCATATGATTAATTTTTTAAAAAAAGTTTATTAAAACAAACAATTAGATAAAAACTTAAATACTAGGAAGTCTCCTAGCCTAGTCATCCTTTTTAAGTTGTCCAGCTACACCAGCTCCATTTTGGCCTTCCTTAAACTAACCTATATGCAACCATATCGATTTTAGGTTTTTCCTCCAGCAGGGTATAAAGTAACTTACATTTTAGACACAACATTGCCAGATACTGTCTATTTTAGCTCCTTTGATGAAAATAGTTCTAACAAAGCATGAGCAGAATATTTTGCTTATTTATTTATTTATTTTATTGTAATTCAAGGAACAATAAAATATAACATGTTATGAAAAAAAGAAAAGAGAGAGAGAAAAAAAGGATCGAGGAAAACAAAGTTGCCAGGGGGAGGAAGTATAAAATTAAAAAATAAGGAGATAATGATTCACTGGATAAAATCAGTAAATAAGCTCATAAGAAACTTAGATCTTATTCCTAAGATGATATTTTTGTGATAACAACCATACTTTTCTCCAGCAAATCAATTTTCCATTCAACAAAGAGACCCAGTGAGATGGAATATAAGGTGCAGTAACAATTTCTCTTTGGAAAAGAGTATGAATGGCTCTATTATTACTCCTGACATTTGAAGAAAAACAGATTTGACCAATATAAGATTTAGTAACATCAAAAAACACAGAATTGGGTGAATAGTCTTTATCAATACCTTTAAATATCATATGAGTACCTGAAGGGACTGAACCAAAAACAATTGCAAATTCTTTTTGAGTAACTGGTATTTTATATTAAGAAAGGAATTAATCATAAGAAAAGAGTGTTCCTTCTTTATTATATAACTGACTAACCAACTTAATATCGTTTTCAAACCAGTTCTTCAAGGAAAGAGATTTGTGTTTGTAAAGAATGTTTCTGTTATTCCAGATGAAATAGCAATGAGGAGAAAAATTATGCTTATATATTAATGACCAAGACAATAGCACTTGTTTGTGGAAGGAAGATATCTTAGCTGTAATTTTATCTATATTACGCTGTAATATAGCTTCTTGCATACAGATCTCAATACCATCAATAAAAGCGCGTGCACCCACGTAGTATGCAGCTTTTCCAGCTGTGCATGCTTCTTCTACCATAAGCCACAGCTTCTTTCGTCTTTCTCTGTCCAGTGGTATGTAAGGTCTTCCATATACCACATCCCATTGCCCTTCAAATTAGCTGAAGACTTTGCTGCCTTCCATACAGCATCCCTGACAACCCGCTATGTAAACTAACTGACAGCTGCCAATTTGATTCTGCTTCTTCCCCAATCTGTGAACCAAATCTATAGCAAAAGAGAATTTGCCCTTCCCTTTGGGATATGTCTGCTCACATATGCAGATGACTTCATCCCTGATGTTTTCCTACTTCAATGAGTTACAGTTGTCACCACCAACTGCTTAAACTATTTTCATCCAATACTTGTAAATACAATAGACCTTGACTTGGACATACACTTAGACTTATCCTTGGTCTGATTTTTTTTTTTTTTTTACTATTTTTTGTTTTTGTTTTTGTTTTTAATAAAATATTCCCCCTTTGCTTTGCAGAGAAACACTCCTTGTACTACATATACACAGCTTTATCCAAACCTGTCGAATTGCCGGGCATTTATCAGTTCACTGCTATGGGTCTGCTAGATGACAGAGAGATTGACTATTATAATAGTAAAGAACAAAAAAAGATTCCAAAACAGCCCTGGATGAAAGAGAAAATGCAAGATGATTACTGGGAAAAAGGCACCCAGTCCAGAAAGAGCAAAGAACAGTGGTTTAATGTGAATGTCGACATTCTGATGAAACGAATGGGACACAATGAATCGGGTGAGAAACACTAATACATTTTAACATGCATACACATATCAAAAATTATATTGAATTTTTCATCATTTTTTAAATCATTTTTATTATTTTATCATCTCACAAATTTAATTTCTGTCTATTTCAGACGTTCATGTTCTTCAGTGGAGGCATGGTTGTGAAATTGAAAAACAGGGATATGAAGTGAAGTTTTCCAAAGGCATCGATGAATACAGCTATGATGGAAAGAACTTCTTGTCCTTTGATGATAAGGAGTCTCAGTGGGTTGCACCTGTTGATGCAGCTCTTCCAACCAAGAGGAAGTGGGATAATGTTCCCATCCTGAACCAGTACACCAAGGGCTACCTGGAGAAAGAATGTGTGGACTGGCTTAACAAATTCAGAGAATATGGAGATGAGGAGCTAAAAAAAGGCTGTGAGTAAATAAACCGTATTTGTTAATGATCTTCAGCTGTCAAAAGACATAACTCACTGATAAACTGATTTCTATGTCCTCAGCTCCTCCAGAAGTTTATGTGTTTGCAAAAAGGTGCAAAAGTACCAAAACCAATGTCCAACTCACCTGTCTTGCAACTGGCTTCTACCCCAAAGATGTGATTTTGAACATAAGGAAATATCGTATATCCCTGCCTGAAAATGAGATGGAATTCACAGGAGTCAGACCAAACCACGATGGAACATACCAGCTGAAGAAAAGTGTCACTATTAAGGAGAATGAAAAAGCAGACTATGATTGTTATGTGTCTCACAAAACCCTCAAAGAGCCAATTATAACCCCATGGGGTAATTAAAGCACAGAAATATCACATAATATTCAAAACAAAAGGCTTCTAAGTTGTGTCTACACTTTTTTCCTGCTTCTTGTATCCTTCATTAATTGTTTTTTTTTTTTATATTTCTTTTTCATTTGTATAGATGGAAAATGCCAGGACTGCACTCAAGAGACGATCATGGGTATGGTGATTGGAATAGTCATTGGAGTCATGCTTGTGCTGGCAGTCGGTGCTTTGGTTTACTTCATTTACATTCGAAGTAGGAAAAATAATGTTGCTAGTGACCATGGACAGACCAATGGTGGAGGTAACGAATTACAACTACTCATGTTACTGTAATTAAGTAGTTTTTTTAAATTATAGTCCGTTACTGAGTACGCCCACATTTTTTATTGATATTCAAACCTTTGATGCACTGTAGTAGCCAATAAATATATCCAATCGTCTTTTTAGAAAACTTAAACCACTCAAAGCTTGAACTAATGATTACCTTAAAAAAAAACTGCATGGACGACAAATATTGAGATATTAAAAATTGAGATAATAATCATTTTATTAATAATTATTTTTTTAGTATTATATGACATTGTGTATGTATATATTGTATATATTAGCACAGTTTAGTGTTCAGATATTCTTAACCACTACTATCCAACCCAACCCACTATCCAATTGTGTAGAAGGAGAATTAAACCATGCAACGTGAATAGGTTCCAGCCACAAGCAATTTGAGTGTCCACACTAAACATAAAGACACTAGATATAGTCATATAGTCACAAGAAGTATGTTGTTGTTTCAGCTGCGAAGTTAGAGAAAAAAAAACATGTTTCTAAACTGGTTTCTAATTTCACATGTTGCTGTCGCAGCTAGTTAGGAGAAAACTCACATTAACATGGAAAAGATTGAGTGTTGTGCCATTACGTTGCATGTAGTAAGACTTTAACTTTAAAGGATTAGTTCACTTTCAAATTAAAAAGTCCTAATAATTTACTCACCATGTAATCCAAGATGTATTTCTTTTTTCAGTCAAAAATAAATATGTTAAGGTTTTGATGAAAACATTCCAGGGATATAGTGAGCTTCAATATATTCCAAATTGTTGAAGGTAAAAATTACAGTTTCAGTGCAGCAAAGGGCTATAAACGATACACTGCTCCTATGTTGTAAAGGTTATGCTTGATGTAGGCGGAAATACAAAGTTTATGAAAAGTCACAATGTGACCATTTTACACAATAAACTGTTGGTTAAACAAAAGACATTTGAATATGCGTTATTGAACATTCAAAAATGTTAAATGGTCCTCTTCCACTTTTGTAAACACTGACTTGATACTTCCACCTACGTTAAGCATGACCTTTTGAATGTAATGACATTATTGCATGCACAGCAGAAAATAGCAAGGCAAGCATTTGTGTTTATAAAGCATATACTTTTTTTTTTTCGCTATATAAGACTCTATTTCATCGTCTGGTATCATTTATAGCCTTTTGAAGCTGCACCGAAACTGTAATTTTGACTTTTAACCATTTGGAGTCCATTGAAGCTCACATATTCTGAATTTTTTTCATCGAAAATGTCTTTTTGACTGAAGAAAAAAATACATAAACATCTTGGATGACATTATTAGGAAATTTTAATTTGAAAGTGAACTAATCCTTAAAGAGCATGGATCCAATTTACCGGTACACCCATATTTGCATTTTGTATAATCATTGGAGGCTGAGATATAAATTAAAACAAATTTTTCATTAATTGCACAGCCCTACCTGATAGCAGTGCATATAGATTGTAACTTATAATTTTTTTTTTTTTTATCTTTTCTAGGTGTAGTAAATGGGAATCGTCCTAATGAAGAATGTAAAACTTTCCTCCCAGGTAAACTGCTTCAGAGAATACTGAAGTGGAGTGAATCTTTTTTTCCCCTTTAGATATGTTTTATGGTGTGTTTACGAGTATTGGGAAAAGTTAAAACAATGCATTACAGTATTTCAGTACTTCCTAAAAAGTAATTAATTCCTTTACTTTTTTATGAAAGAGTTACTTTTTACATCTGGGCAAGGCTTGTTTGTTTGTTTTGATATTAAAAAAAAAAGTTGTTCTTTTACAAATGCAAAAGCCCTTTCACAGCATATCAATATGCCTCTGGCTGAAAAAAAATTAATTAATTAATTACTCACCCTCATGTTGTTTCAAACCCGTAAGACCATTATTCATCTTCGGAACACAAATTAAGATATTTTTGATTAGATGTTTTAACATGGTTTCGGGAAGAGCACGCTGAATGTCAGCACACATGTGTTTGGAACAACATAAGGGTGAGTAATTAACGATAGAATTTTCTTTTTTGGGTGAACTAACCCTTTAATTGTTAGTGAAACAATCAGGGCTCACACCTGAAACTGAATTAGCCATGAAAAGAAGGAGAGTGCAGACATTTAATTGCTTCTTTTGAAAACCAGTAGACAAATTTATGAAATTATCTCCAGATGAACCTAACTGTATATACATAAACCAGAAATGATTATAGGTCATGAAATGTCATGATCACAAAGTAAAATTTGTATAGAAGTATTTACAATGCAGCCCAACCAGCCTTTGCATTATTATTTTTTATTATATAATAATAAAAAAATAACATTATCTTGTGCTCATGAGATCACGTTGATAGAAAATTATATTGTTAACATTATTTGCTGTTGTTACAATGAGCTGTGTTTATAATGCAATTAGTACACAGTATGTGAAGTTTACTAAATAATTTAACATTTTTCTCATTTGTTTCCCTCTATTAAAGCATCCAATGGTTTGAACAATGGGGTCGTCTAGCAGAAAACTTGTGTATGTATTCCAGAATTATGTTAAAGAAATTATTTTTATAGTCATGTTACAATGCAATATTGATTATTATTTCTTTTTGTACCAAAGGAAGCAAGAAAAGAAGTGACTGAAGATGGCGATTGTAATTTTTTTTATTAGTTTTTTCCTATCAGAGCTAACATGTGCTTTGCTTCCTGAATTATCTAAGTGTGTAAGAGTCAGGCTTTAATCAAGCTACTTTCTGACAGTTTAATGTGAAATTATACACGTTTCACATGTGAGAAAGGACATGTGATATTGCAAAACCAACGCCGGACGCCAAGCTCTGCCCTCAGGAGGGTTCAAATCACTAGGGCTCAGAGTCCGCCAAACTCGCTTACTATCGTATTATGAGGAAGCGTGAACTCATTAAATATGGATGATTTTTAACTTTTACCATGAGGAAGCACGAACTCGTGAAATATGGATGATTTTTAACTTTTACCATACTTAAGCTCAAGGAAATTATTAGAAAAAAGGGGGCAAATTGTGTTATTCCAGATATTTTACAAAGGAAGTTTGGATAGCCGTAGTCATTTACTGTTATAGTATATTTACTTATATTTAAGTTATGCGAAACATTTCAGTGCATAGCCATGTTCTTTTGTTACATTAATGCATTTGGCAAAGCATGCAAGTAATTTTAGTGTTTAATCCAAAATTACTTGCATTGCATTCATGGTACACATGTAATCAGTTGTTACAGCTCCAACAACGGGTCTGATGAGTTACTGTTTGAACTACAGAAGTATTGTTTGAGGATTGTTTTGAGTATGAGTGTGTCAGAATAAGTTTTGAATAAGCAATGCTATGGTTATTTAGTGGTTGCAAAGTAATTAATGATTTGGCCTTGTTGACTGCAAATGAGCTTTTATTTTTTAAGTATTAATAGCAGAAATAAAACATGAGGCACCACAGATCATATCAAAGTTAACAACTGACTGAATAACAGATTAATTGATTACACAAGTAAAAAAAAAAGAAATGTGAAACATTACTGCAAGTTGTCATGTGCATTTCATAATATCTACCTTATTTTTTTATCTGTAAGAGCAGGAGTGGCCATTTGTAATTTGACTGATCTGGGTTCCGGTGTCCTTTGCTTTTAACAGTTTTTAGCTGCACAAATTAGCTTGTTTTGCTGCTTGATATTAAAAGTATTATACATTTATTTTTAACGCAAATAATTTTACAAATTTGTAGCTCTTAGGTTAAGTTTGTTGAAGTGTTTAAATAAAACCAATTAAGAAATGTGTTCCAAGCTCTTTTAAAACTTACCCCTTTACATGTTACTACAGCATACACACTATCCAATCAGGGGTGTTTAAAAAGGTAAACTAATGATCGATTGGGTTAAGAATGAGGTTAAGGTTCACATGTTTGTAAATAACGAAAGTAGTTATGTCTAGAATTAATACAGCTTTTCCCCCCCTCTCTAATACTTGATAGTTTGAAAGTGACGTTAAACGTTTTTATTTCCTGAACTCATGTTCCAGTTTACAGCTTCTTCACCCCTGATAAATCTGCATCTCTGGACAGTTTGATGCTTTAGTCTTAAGTGCTTGTAAGAATTAACATTTTGCAAAGATGGATAAACATTTTATTTAAAGCCAGAAGAAAACACGAAGATCCACACACTTCCATTGTCAGTGGTTCACCTGGGCCTTGTTCAGGAAGACAAGTAAATGGATAACAAAATCACATCAGCTGGCAGACAATATAAATTAGTCACAAATTCTGAACGCACACACACCTTTCCATCGAAGCAGGTCTCTGTGCAGGGTGACCCAGAGGGCAAACACACTTCAGTAGAGCACATGAAGTAAATCTGTTTTCAGGGAAAAACGCTTAAAAGGTTCACAACACAAAATGATCAGAAACGTGTTGTGTGGTGTGTGTAGTCACCTCCTCATTTAGGTATTTTCTGCTGGAAATATCCATGAACTGAAAGGCTTTAATCTCAAAGCGACGCTGGTGCCGATTCTGAGGAAGATGTTTCACATAAAGGATAGAGGTGCTGCCAGGGTCAAGAGGATTAGTGCATCTGCAGAACAAACATAAATACAAGAAACAATGCTGAATAAAAACCAGATCTGAGAAGAGCAAAATCTCCAACTTTCCAGTTTAATATAAAGCTGCTTTGGCAATCTGTATTGTATAAAGTCTAACTGCATATCAGAATTTTATGGAGTAAACTGAACCGAAGGCTTTGAAGTGAAACAGGTTTTTCAGGGAAACTGAAATGTTAGCTGCTATAAAAATAAAAATGCATACAAATTCAATACCCTTAACAACACGGCCTCTTACCCCTCAAACAGCAGAATCAGAGCACTCTGAGCAGAGCGTGGATAGGCCACACAGTAGTGAACTATAAGAGTCGCTGCAGGCTTTGGAGACTTCAGACGCAACTCCAGATACACAGACTTCCCCAAAAAAACATGTAGGGGCTGATGACACTGTGGATAAAACTTGGTGAATGTCTCATCTGAAGAAAAAAAAAAAAAAAAAAGGCTAAAATTAGCTCCTTACTTGGATTTAAGAGAAAACCTTAAAAATAATAGGTGCGACTGTCCTAAATTTAGAACTCTTTAAGAGTATTTCACAAAGGGTTTCAGCACTAAAACTAGCTCCTGAATCTGTGAAACATTAGGATTAGTGAAGAGAACTCACTCAGACCAAAACACAAACTATCCTAAAAATAACTGATGCTAGTAATCTGCCTTAAAAGAAAACCAAACTTGATGTGCATTTAAAAGCCCATTCTCAAACATTTCTAAAATATTTGTTTACATGTCTTACTATTATTGTTCTACCCTGTTAATAGGTTATATTATATTTACATAGGCTATATTATATACCCTAACCTATTAACGGAGTAGAAATTTACATACACACACATATATATATATATATATATATATATATATATATATATATATAAATAAAAACAACACACACTAATTAGGAGAAGCATACATGTAAGAGGCTGTCAATTAGAAGAACATATTAGTGACACCTCCACATATAAAAAAAAAAAAAAAAAAAAGTAATAAGAGATTTTATATAATACTTATAGATAAGA
>JAUCMS010000038.1:935201-953380 GCA_032357445.1 Enteromius radiatus
ATACAAATATATTATGTAAAGAAAAACTTTTATTTTGGATGTGATTAATCGCGATTAATCATTGCCCAGCACTAGTTGTGATTAACATTGCAGCTGGTTGGTTTTCATTCATGGCTTGTTTTTCTTTATAAATAAAGACTTTTTAAAAATCCCAACTGGAAAAAAAAATGCATTAAAAACAGGGCGATCACTTTTGCACTCTATGACATGAGTTTGGGGGCGTGGCCATCTGTCAGCCTGACCAATGGGAGACAGGTGGAGTGTTCCAAAAACTTGTTTCAAAACAGTCATTATTTTTTGTTTGGTAACACTAGCGGCTCATAAAATTATATACTTCATCTTTAATAACCTACATTTATCTCTGCCATATTACAGTTACAAACAAGCCCAAAGCAACAAACACATAACAGAGCACATAAGCAAAAAATAACTCAAAATGACAACAGTATATGCAAATCAACTGGATTTCCAGACAGTAGCAGTAGTAGAGTGACAGAGGAAACGTGGATTGCATCAGCAGCTTCAGAAATCACTCTCTTTTGTGTTCACGGTGGATGTTCACCGCATGACAACAATCCCACCATTTGAAACGGCAGTCCTTCTTGTCTCTTCCCAAAGCTACAAAAGATGTATGCTACAATTTTGGCAGCCATATATTAACAATGCCTGTCAAAGCATTATCAGTATGTTCCCACACAGTAAGCCCTGAATAGATCTGTATTATGTAATTCTTTGATGATGATGTGTGTTTTGTGGTTTTCCCTACGATTAAACACAGACCACCTGCTCAAATATCAACACTCTGTGGCTTCAGATGGATTCCCGTCTGCTTCAATATCTGTGGTCTGTCTTTCAGGTGAAAGACACAATACAGCTGTAAATGGAGATGCGAGACTCCCGATGGCAAACGGCTCATGTTCTGTCACCAGACAGAAGACAAAAGCTTGGGGGTGAACATCTATCAGCCAGCTCCACTCCATTTTTGGGGGCCCTCAAAAGAGCACAAATAATATCTTCTTTGTGCAGTATGAAGTCAGAGCATACTGTAAAAACACTGGGTGTTTTCCCACCCCGTTAAAAGACTCTGAGTCATAGAGAACATCTTTGTTGGAACTTGCGAACAAGCAAAGGAGTCTGAACAAAATGAAAGGCTCCCAGTGTAAGATTGTAGCCATCTCACCCTCATTTCGTCCAGGCCTAGCACTAAATAAAACTAAAAAACAGCTCTTTCCCCTTATACACCACCTTTATGGCTCCACGAGGAGAAAAAGGTCAGTGAAAATGGAGAGCAGTAAATTCAATTCGCATGCAATCGCTTTGGAAAATGCAATTCTGTGAAAGTCTGAATCTCACCAGCTGCAGTGAACCAAATAACAGAAAAATGCAATGTGCTGTGCAATCCAGTCTTCTCATTAATGGCTGAAGTGTCTATACCTTTATGCAATCCAGAGCATCCCACAAAAACAGGCTCCTTTTTGCAATACAAAACCTCTTTATGTACTCAAACAACAGCAAACATATTCAAATGCACAGCATACCATTTAGCTCTGTTGCTCACAAATCGAGATCTATAATTTCATAATTACATGCTGCCTTTATCATTTCATCACCCAAATATATGAATCTGCACAGGATCCTTTTAACCACAGCTTAATATTAGAATTTCACCCATAATTAAGCTTCAGCGCTATCTGAGAATAGAACAAAGTAAAGCCATGCTGAAAATTCAACCTGAATAAAGCTAGCACTCTGTATTCGCGCTTTGGTAGCCGAGGAGACACTGACCCTTGCAGTATATGGCAATTTATGAATATTGAATTGAAAATAAATTACCTATGGCTTAAATGTCATTAAGAGTGTAGCTGTCTGGATTAGATGTGCAAAAAAAATTGGCAACAAGTTAAAGAGCTGCAAGGTAGTGTCATGCAAAGCACAATAAAACACTGTGTCGAGTTTTACAACGCAATTCTTGGAGACAATTACTGGATAATAAATTAGACAATTTGATGTCTGACTGGCCAATTTCAGTTGAATAAAAGCTGTCAAAAACATAAACCCATCCAAAACAAAACAGTTGGTCGTATATGTGAGTCACTACCAAGACACAGAGCAGTGGCCTCACAGGAGTGGTTCCTCTTGGTCTTATTAATTGGATTACTCAGAGAGGAGAGGGCAAGTGCATCCATCCTGTGTACACTAATCCCTTCAATAAAGATTAGCTGTAACGTGTAAAAAGACTGTTTTCTGTTTGTCCCAGGCAAAATTTGCTTAAAGGGATCAAAAGTACTCAAATGATGAAGCTGCCAAGAGCTGCCACAAACAAGACAAACTCAGGCACTTCTGAGAATATATAAATCATATATTATATGGGTTTTACTTAGCTGGGTTTTCGGAGCATGTTATTAGACTGCATAGACCAACACTGTTCAGCCAATCAAATTAGAGGACCGGAACTAATTATTGTGTGAAGGAGTTCAGGTTCAAGATTCAGCTACTGCATCTCATTACGTTCTTGCGATAATGCATGAATTCATTCAGTCTGTAGTCAGGGCAGAGGTCTATTTAATACAAAATACAGTGACATATAGCTAGTTTGTGTGAGCTTTCTCAGTGATGTAATTGTGGGTGCTGGAGTGTGCATCCACACTGCCATCTAGTGCATCTGAGTGGCTCACAATGCATGTGGGAGCATACTTGTGTGACTCTGTAGTTACCTGTCACTTAATAAACACTTTAATGTCCAACTTGCAGTATAGTTACTACAGGCACAGTCTCTTTAAAGGCAAGTGTTTAATTAGACACTTGAACCTTAGCTCCACCCTCTCAAATATGCACTAGAGATTTTTGTGAATGGCATGGTTTTCAGTAAAATGTGCCTGAAAACACATTCTATCTGCAGTTTTTTTTAAAGAAAATGTTAAATTAAGCAGTAATATGACTAAAAATCAAGGCAAATTTTGTGAACTGTTTTGTGAACATATTAAGATACTGTGAACTCTTTATTATCTATCTACATTATCTATCTATCTATCTCTATATATATCTCTCTATCTCTCTATCACCCAGTGTTTTGTATTCGCTTATTACTTTAATAATGAGTTTCAAAAGCAAAAGCTAAGAAAATGACTGGTCATTAGCATTTTTAGGCAGGGTCAGTTGTCCAATATTTGTATTCTGTTGCTATTGCTATGCTAAATGGCATTACTCATGCAGTTATGAATATAAATGCAGCTTAGTAGTGATACATTAAGTTACATAAGATCATACATCCAAGCTTCACTTGATAAAGACGAAACAACTCTGCATGATACGAGAAAATCATAAACACATCTGCATAAGCTTTAAGCACTCAAGCTGTGAGAAAATGCCTTCGAAGGCAGCTCATGAAGCGAGCCGCTTCTCCACCCTACAATTCATTATGAATTATTACTCTCTCCCCGTCTAACAACATTTGCTAAATGGGTATGATTTTCAACACATTCAGACTAAACACACCTTATTACCTGCACCTGTCTGTATAAGCAATATTAAGCTACCCTAAAGCATTTATTTTACAAATCACGATGCAAAGTTTGCTTGCAAACATCACTTATCTAAATATCCTTTTTTGCTGAAAAAATATACCGAGTTCTGAATATACTCAATAAAACTGAAGCTATTTAATGAGCATAAAATTGCAGTGGAAGACCATTTACCACCAAATAAAAACATAGTTTGGAAGACAAACTGGCACTCCGGTCATTATCGTTCCATTTTCTCAGCAACGCTGCTCTCTCAGAAAGTGCCTCAGGTACTATTCCATATCGCGGTAGAAATTCGATAGCCCCGTCCCGTGAGATTGACTCTGGCGTAGGTTCAGGCTTGGCCAGCGGGGTGGAAGTGGAAATTGAGCTCTGAGGATAAGAGGGGAAGGGGGTTACTCTACACTACCACTGAACTGTGTGGTTCAAATGAGGGGCAGCCACCTGTCACTAGGCTATCCCTTTACCTCAACCAGACGTACACACTTCGGCTTCTTGTTCAGGCTCCATGCTGGCCCTCTGGCAAACACCCTGTGTGTTCCTAAAGGCTCCCATGTGTTGCGCATGCATGTCTGGTGCGTAATTCTTAACCTGCAAGGTGATGGAGTGCCTGAAATCATGCAGACGGTTAATATATTTAATTATCCTTACAGTGTATTCGTAATTTGATAAACATGAGCTATTGATCTATAATGCATGTTAATTGAGGTCAAAATGCATTTAAATAAAGTCATAGGTTGTTACATTAAAGGGTAACTTGTCATACTTGTCATTGTAATCACTTACCCCCATTTCATTTCAAACCCGTAAAAGCTTTGTTTGTCTTCAGAACACAATATTTTGGATGGAAACCAGGAGGCTTGTGACTGTCTTATTGACTGCCAAACAATTACCACTGTCAAGGTACAGAAAAGCATGAAAGATGTCGTCTGAATGCTCCATCTGCCGTCAGTGGTTGAAGCGTAATATTATGCATAAACATACATCCAAAATAGCACCATGGTTATATTACATGCCGTGTCGTCGAATAAAGTCATTATTTTTGTTTTCTTTCTGTGCAAAATGTATTCTTGTTGCTTCATAATATTACGGTTGAACCACTGATTGCAGATGGATCATTTAGATGACATTTTTCATACTTTTCTGGACTTTGACACTTTCAATGGTTTGGCAGTAGGGCTGTGCAATTAATCGTAATCGCAAAAAAATAAATAAAAAAATCGCAATTTAAGCACATGCAATTTCTAAATCGCATAAGGCTGCAAATTTATCTATTAATTTATTTCCAGAAATATTTTATTCAGAAACGGCACAAAGAAATGACTAACGCAATTACCTATCATATGTGCACAGAAATGATGCCTGCGCACATCTTCAGTAAAGAAGACCACAGATTCGAGTACATGAGTTTAACGGTCCACTATATTAATGTAGAAATGGTGGACATGCTGGTTTTTCTTGCAAAAAACCTTTAAGAGAGCAATCTGTTTTTTGGTTTTGATTTAAATTAGTTTTTATTTATTGTTATAACTGGAATTGAGGTTAATTGATCTTAATTTCTTTCATGTTGTCTGTTTATTACAGTTTTGTTTATCAAGCAGTTAGTACTACTGTGTACAGTATGTTATTAACTAGAGTTGAGGTTAGTTAATCTTAATTTATTTTATGTTGTCTGTTTTAAAGACAATTTTACTACAGTTTTGTTTATTGAACTTAATACTGTTATTTCATTGTGAAATGTTTTGTTATGCACTTCTTGTGCACTGAATACATTTAGAATGTATGTATGAAGCTTGTTTGGCAAAAACAGTTGCCAAAATCGCAAATAAATTCGCAATCGCAATATGATTATTTTGTGCATATTGCACAGCCCTAACCGAGATGTAAATTTGCAGCTTAGGCGAATATCAAATCTAAAACTAACTTTACCACGCTCCGTGTGTTTTCATTTTGAAACAGCATTTAGAATAAAAAAAGCGTTTTCAAATGTGTCTGCTTTTGAGGGTGGAAAAAAGCCGGGATAGGAGCGTAAAGTTATGTTTTTTAAAACGTAAACGCACCTAGTGTAATCAGGACCTTAGAGAAGCAACATATATGAGTTTTTCAGTGAACTGAGCAGATGCAGAAAGAGGTGCGCAGCGGGAAAGATCATGAGACCTCTCGCTCATGTGGCAGTCAGCTTTAGATGCATAATATTTCCTTTCCTTAAATATATATATAATATATATGTATATGTATGTATGTGTGTTTATTTGCTGTTGTATTTTATTTTACATTGTTTCATCGTGTGAGATTCCACGGCGTATAGCTGTTAATTTGCTTTCTAGGACAGTCTGTAACAGGTTGGAAGATGTTTCTCTGGCCTTCATGGTCTCATCTCATAAACTCTTCATGGAACTCCTTCAAGATGAGGAAAAGAAGATCTTGATGGAGCAGATAAGAAAGAGCTCAGCCACAGTCAACCTCAGTGCCAAACCACTGCCCTCATTTTACGATATACCTGGTACATCCTGGAGGAAACTTTAATCATGACCATACGAATTACATTAATATTTCATCATTTGGAGAACTGTTCATGCTGTTGACTGATGCTTTCTTTGTGTTTTGTTCTCACCAGCATCTGCCAGTGTGAATATCAGTCAGCTTGAACAGCAGCTCATTCTGTCTCTGGATCCTCGACATATCCGACAAATCCTCATCGAGCTGCATGGGATGGCCGAACGACCCTTCTGGAGGGTTAACAGTAAGGTCAGGAAAGGCTGTCGGAGGTCACATGATGTTTTTAATTCCATCATCATCACGTCTCATTTTAAAACATGAAATGATGTAGATAGTCTACCCCCATATGTTTAATTAGTGCTGATTGATTAAAAGACTGACTGAAATTAACCTTTAGTTTTGCAGTCGATTAACTAATAGTTTATTTGAACAATAGTTGTTGACCTGTGACTTCTTGCAACTGTGTTTTTTGTCCTGTAGTGGGAGGTTCCTGTTGACTATGTAAATGTCATACTAGCAATAAAAGACAACCTGACACGAGACCTGGTGTACATCCTTATGGCCAAGGGCCTGCACTGTATCAGTATAAAGGTGTGTATCTGAACAATACTCACTTCCACTTCATTGAGTATGCATTTTTTGCACCCCAGAAAGACGGATTTTGAAAGTAAGCAGCTAAAGACACAAAAGAAATGTTTGTGTTGATTGCACATTAGTGATGTGTCTGGAACACAATCATCTAGATCAGGGGTAGGCAATGTCAGTCCTGGAGTGCCGATGTCCTGCAGAGTTTCACTCCAAAGAGCTAAACTCTGCAGGACATGGGCACTCCAGGACTGACGTTGCCTACCCCTGATCTAGATCATCTAGGCTTTATCTACACCTATCTAGTCATTTCTATGCACATGCACACGTTTTAAAAAAAAAGAATATTAATTTACATGCCAATAAAAGAAGCATCCTACTCCAGAAACCCAAATTCCCTAGTTTCACTTTAAGGTGTGTTTTTTTATTATTATTGTTGTTGTTTTTCCTAGGCTTGTGCTAATGCTTCGCTTTTAGAAAAAAAAACAACAACTGTATTTTCCACATAATTGACCCTTATCCTACACCAGTCTCATTCTGTCCCTTCTGTGAATGTTTGCAAAGTCTCTTACACATGAAGATAGTACAGAAATTAAAGTTTTGAATTAATGATTACATCAAGGCTTATATTTTGTAGTTTAAAATGTCAGCTTTAGTTGTAGTTTGAACCAGCATTTTTTTTTGTGTGTTTTTGGCTCTGGTAGGATTTTGCACACGCTCGTCAGCTGTTCACAGCATGCCTAGAGCTGGTGACAGAGTTTTCTCCTAAACTGCGTCAGGTCATGCTTAACGAGCTGCTGTTGATGGAGGTCAGAGGTCACGAGGCCGGGGCTGCCGAAGGCAACATGGAGAGACCTCCGCCTGACCTGGTCAGCAGGGTCCGTGGATATCTGGAGATGAGGATACATGGTATTACGTCCGCTGTTGCAGACAAATACTCTCTTTACAGGAGGTCTGATTTTAGCATATTTTAGAGCAGTCAATGCAATTTCTGAAAATCAGTGTGTGTGGGGGGGGGTGTGTGTGTGTGGTACATGTAGTTAATTAATATTACACATTACTTAAATGTATAACACTGTAACAAGTACACCTTAAAATAGACTAGAGAGGCTTCATTTTGTAATTAAATTTCACAGTTCTATTACATGTACTTCCAAACACTGCTCAGGATGTGATCAACTGAGGAACAGTGAATGTGTTGCCTGATAAATTGAGCTCTTTGAGTTTGTGCTTATTCTTATTAAAACCAGATGAAGTGAAATTCATATTTTAGGTGAGGATGCTGTAATTCCTTACTATTTTCTTCACGGCCACAGATCTCCCACTGCGCCAGATCGTTGGGGAGGAATGTGTCGTGTTTATGCTCAACTGGAGGGAGAACGAGTATCTGACGCTACAGGTGCCGCAGGCTCTGGTCAACAGCAACCCATATATAAAGGTATCTGTACTCGCCAAATACACACCTTGTTTCATTGCCATGAATAAACTCATAGTGTGAAAATCTTAAGGCTCTTAAATACAGGCTTCATTTTCTAAATGCAAATATATTTTTTCTCATTTAAACATTTTTCTCTTTTTCTCAATTTTCTAGTAGGCACAGTCATGTTTTAGTAAGAATTCTTACCTGTGATCATTAAGGGTGTGAAATGTATTTTATTGGACTGCCCAGCCTGTAATGTATGTAGAAAACACTTTTATGATGTGAATTCATTTTAAGAGTTTAGTATAATTTTGCCAGAAAAAGTTTTTGAATTGTTATCATCAGTGTTGGGGGTAACGTATTACAAGTAACGCGAGTTACGGAATATTATTTTTTCCAAGTAGCTAGTAAAGTAATGCATTACTTTTTAACTTTAGAGTAATATAACTGAGTTACTTTTCACAAAAAATAAAGCCAGTTTTAACGCCAGTTACTTTTTGTCTTATTTATTGACTGACAGGTCTCCTGACCCCGTGTTGGGAGAAATCAGTAATACAGAGGCATTGTGTCCGTTAATGTGCATGTGCATTAATTCATATCACTCTCAAAAAACAGATTTAGTATTCATCAAAATATCAATATCAATCAATCAATCACTTTTATTTATATTGTGCTTTTAACAGTACAGATTGTAGCAAAGCACTGAACATTATCAAATAGGAGAATAGAGTGATGGTAATGTATAATGACGAGATTAAACTATTTTTTTATCAAATGCAGATAATCAAATGTCGCCTTTGGCTTGCTTAGTTGGAGGCACCTGATAGTGATTGTCATTGTTTTGATTACAAATGCAGAGACGGTTCTCTGCATTTGATAAACAAATAGTTTAATCTCGTCATTATATATTATACATACTACCTTTTCTAGTATCTTTGACAGAAAAGGGAGATTTGAGATCAGTATGTATTTAACTATTTGGGGTCAAGTTAGGTTTTTTGAATGAGAGGCTTAATAATAGACTGTTTGAAGACTTTGGGAGCATATCCTAATGACAGTGATGAATTAATTATAGACAAAAGAGAATCAGCTATGCTGGAGGAAAACAATTTTCATTTTCCTGGCTGCTCTCTTTAGGGTGCGAGTATGCTCATTATACCACAAAGTCAAACTGTTTTCTTTTACCTTTCTTAAGCACAAAGGAGCAACTGTATCTAAAGTGTCAGAAAAGTGTATGGTTTCTGTTGCATCATCAAGTTGTTCTACGCTATTGAACGTGCTAAGGAATTGAGATAAATCAGGAAGATTACGTAAAAAGCAATCTTTTGTGTTAGAGGTGATGGTTCTACTTGTAAGTCGCTTTGGATAAAAGCGTCTGCTAAATGAATAAATGTAAACGTAAATGTTCTACCATAAGGTGCAGAATTACAGGTTTATCTACAGTATATGGAGTTTACACAAGACTAGATAATGATGTGAGATATCATCGCTTTGCTGCAGGATTTCAACACTATTACCATCAATTCCATGTGACAGTACTAAATCTGGAGTATGATTTCGACGATGAGTAGGTCCTGATAATGTATGTGTTGTACAATATGATACATACCTGCAATAACGAAATGTTAAATTACACAAACGTATCTAATCCCATTTTATTAACCAATTTCTTTACTGCTGACCTTTGATGATTCAGTTGAACTGTACTTACAAGCAAAAATGACTTCAAAAAGCAAACTATTGTGCTTCATTGTTTTTTTAATTGCTGAAGAGTATTGAACATTCATCTCCTGTTTTCTACTTTACAGATGTGAAAATTTTTTGTGAATGTCTCATGCTGTAGAGTTTAGATTTCCAAAGACAATCTAATCATGATCTAATCATGATTCGGGATCATGTCGAAGCATTAGGCAGGTCATCCACAAATCTTTCTTCTGGAGATGCAAATGAAAGCAACTGTCCGTTGTGTGTAATCGTCAGTTTTGCTGGGAAGCGTAGCGACCATTTCACACCAGCTGCCCGTAGGGCAGTCGTGATCGGACCAAAAGCACACCTCTACAGAGTCACCACCAGGGTATAATCGAGAGGTGCAAAACAAATCACAATTTCAAACGGAAATGGAAATCTAAAAAACAAAAGAACAACTGTTAAAACACTACAACAATTCAGAAAACATTATAACAAGTCAGGAACACAACGACAAATCTGAAAACAAAATAAGTCAGGAAACACAACAAATCGTAAAATAGTAATATAATCTAAATTATGTGTTAGCAGAGAGCAGCTCAGCACAACATGACTACACCATACTTTGCATGTGTGCGCCCCCTCTTTTCCTTTTTTTTCCTCAGCATTATTTTTGTTTGATTATTACCGACGACATCAATAACAGTAGCAGCTTTAGGCTGCATTCACACTAATGCACAGATCTATTTCAACAGATATTTTGTCCTATTCTGAAAGCATAACTGTGTTTACATCAGTTTCAGTGGTGCAAGAAAGCAATGTTTGATCCATTATTTCCATTATTTACCCTGTAGATCATCTCTTTTCGTGTTATCTTGTTCATGCAGCTGGGGCAGCTGATGGCGTCCACCTGTAAGGAGCTGCCAGGACCTAAAGAGAGCAGACGCACGGCGAAGGAGCTCTGGGAGGTGGTGGTGCAGATCTGCAGTGTTTCGAGCCAGCACAAACGCTCCAGTGACGGTCGACTGAGCCTTCTCAAACAGAGAGAGTCTTCACTGGGCATCCTGCCCCGGTGAGACAGAGGCCACTTGCTACAGAACCACTCTATAGACAATAACTCTAAAATTTGCTTTAGATTACTTCTTGGGGGAAAAAATCATATAGAGCCCGTTTCAGTGTAATTCATATTATGTAATTCATTTTTAATCAACTAACAGCCTTTAAAACTATTTTAAATCTTTAAAACTATTTGAAACTTTTTTTTTTTAAACTTTCAAAACATTCTAGTCTGCTTTCTCAAGCCAACTTCAAAGTTTGTCTTTACGTTTTTTTAAATCCAGGTTATGTTAACGCATTGTTTTCTTTTGTTTGCGCTTCAGGAGCAAATTCATGACTTTTATGAAAAAACTACGGGTAAGTATAACACATCTAAGTACAAAGCATTACATAAAAGTCTATTCTAAATGCAGAGAGCTACCAGTATTAATCTGTGTTTATGATTTGCGTTTTAGGAGCCGCTGGTTTTGACAATGCTCATCTCTTTGTTTGTGCGGCTGCACAATATTGTACGGGTATGTGCTAACCAGTTTAGATCAAGTTATTAAATATTTTTTTCTAGATTGTAGGTGTTTTGGATGCTGTTTTATCTTTTTGTCACACTGTAGAATGACTAGTTGAGTAAATGATAACAATAGAGTATGTAATAAATTAAAGGTCATGTACATAATTGTTTTTCTCAGGATGATATAGTGAATGAAGTGACAGCTGAGCATATCTCCATATGGCCTTCATCTCTTGCCAAGTATGTCACAAATGCCATTAGATGAGGAAATGCACCTATGGTAAAATCTGTGCATGTAAATATTGTTTTGATGGTGTAATGTTGGTGTTGATACAGTTTACAGTCGGTAGATGTTGAAGCCGTGGTGGTCACATTGAAGGAATTGGTGAACTATGCTCTCAGCCTCAATCCCAACAATCAGTCGTGGCTTTGCACGCAAGCCGACATTTACTTTGGTAAGTTGAAGCTACACTGTGTGGTTTTTCTTTCATTCATGATTTGTTAACTCTTTAAACAATACACATTGTTTCACAGCAGCTTTACAGAGTTTTGTGATGTTAATGCTAAATTGTTTATTCTTATCTTTTTATTGTGTGTGTATATATGTAGTTGCAAACCAATTTCGGGAAGAAGTGCGTAAGCCAATCCAGTCTCTAACTCTCCACTATAAATAATCCAGTTCCCTTCCATATCTCGTTTTTTGCATTCCCTCCGCCTCCCCTTCTCCACTATTTGCTCCTTCCAGGGGGCACGCAGGGTTCGAGCTGGACTCCAAGCCACACCCTCGTTAGGGTGCTCGTTACTAAGGCTCTGGGTTCACCTAACTCCAGGCTCGGCCCCCGACAACACGCCAAACATGATTACATATTATTATTATTATTATTATCACTGAGGACGCGCAAACTTGTGAAAAAAAAAAAAAAATAATAATATATATATATATATATATATATATATACACACATACATTTATTGCTTTATGAGTGTATGTATGTGGGTTTTTTTTTGTAGATTAAGATATGAAAGCTGTGATACAGCGGTTTAATTACCATTTGGTCATGTGCATCACATGCATATAAATACCAGGTTTTAATATTTTAGTCAGAGTCCTAAGCAGTTCAAACTGAAAGTTTTAAATGGGTCCAAATGCTGAAAAAATTATTAATAAAGTACTTCACATCACTAAAACTCAATTTACAAATCACCAGTTTCAGTATTTTTTTCATCTTGGCTCCTTTTATTTTTTTTAGTGACCAACCAGTATTCTGCAGCGATGCACTATTACCTACAGGCAGGGACTGTGTGCTCAGATTACTTCACTAAACCAGTTCCTCCGGACGTCTACACTGACCAGGTCTGCAGAACAGCCTTATGAAATAATAAAGAAAAGACTTTACTTCCATTTTTGATTTGGTAGTAAAGTGCTCAGTTACTGAGATATTATCTGGGCTGACACACGATGAATGTTTCTGCAGGTTCTGAAGAGAATGATCAAGTGTTGCTCACTCTTGAACTGTCACACTCAGGTAACAAACCGCATCTGAGTCTGGTTTCAGGGGATTGCTCTTCATCATTCCTGATGTTATTATGTGCACTCTGCAGGTGGCTGTTCTTTGCCAGTTTCTGAGGGAAGTGGACTACATGACTGCATTCAAAGCTCTACAAGAGCAAAACAGGTGAGCTTGCAATGCATGCTGTATCAATACCTGTTTTACGGAGTCAGAAACAAACTCTTGTGCATTTTTTCTCCATTCCATCAGTCATGACTCTATGGATTCGTTCTATGATTACATTTGGGACGTGACGATTCTGGAATATCTGACATGTATCCTTTTATTCATGAGCTCTACTTTTGCAAATGTATTAATAAAAAAGATTTGAATAAGCTTTTATTTTATATTTATTCTTTATTTTTCCAGGAAGGTAATCATAATAATAATCAACTTTTCTTTAGCACATTTGATGTTCTCTGTTCAATGTTTTACCATAACTTTTGTCGTTAGACATTCACCATAAACGAGGAGAGAGTGACAAAAGACAAGTTGCGGTAAGCTGATTAATTTATCTGTTTATTCAAAAATCAATTACACTACATTGAGTGTTTCAAACATTAATAATATGTACCAATATTTAAATTCAGTGCAGTTTCAAAGCAAGATTTGTACAAAAGCTGCTTAATTTTCAGATGGAACAATTTACCAAAGTAACAAAGTAAACTAAATTGGCTCAATACATAGATACGAAGCTAATGATGGTTAATCTATTTGAACACAGATCAAGGCTATTGGACAGACAGAGTTAAACTCCAGTAATCCAGAGGAAGTCCTGCAGCTTGCAGCGCAGAAAAGGAAGAAGAAATTCCTACAGGCCATGTCCAAACTCTACTTTTAATTTAATTCTAAAATAGAGGGTTTTTTTTTTTTCTTCAAATAAATATGCCTATGCTAATTCCTGCTGTCGTGTCCTATTTTTATAATATACATATGTATGTATGTATGTATACACACACACACACACATCCAATTTAAACAATTATGTCAATAAGGAACAATCAAATGCACAAATTATTGCATTTGGTAAAGTTGAAATTGGCGGAAAACGTAAACATTACATTGAATATACAAATGAACAGTATGCCTAAATTGTTTAATTGTGAATATTTTCATGAATTTTTCATTTCATTATTTTTAGCACTAACAAATAAACTAGAAAATACACAAAAATATTACACTAGCCACTCTGAGGCCTGCTCTTATTTTTTTGCACAATATTTTGGTACTATAAAGTAAAGTTTATTATGATAACATAATAAACACTGGGAAAAATAAGTTGCCTGTTCCGAAATATAGAACTGCAGTTTCCTTAGGTCTATTTTATTTAAATAGCAGTTTAAGCCCTGTAGATACAGTACATATTACATTTAATGACCTGAATTCTAGAGATGAAGTCTGGAAGTAGAGTGAAAAAATCACAGTACACTGATCTTGCTGCATGAACACTAGTGTTAGCTGGGTTTTTCAGTGCTGCTCGGTGGTGTTGGTGGGAACAAGGGCTCCAGGGTTTTTGACTGCTTCTCTTGAGCCTCTTCCTGTTGTAAAACAGACCATAACTAATTAAAGTACGGTTAAATGCACCTGGCTGGAACAATGCTACTGAAGTACAACATGCTCATTAATGTTCCTCTCATTCCACATCTAAACTTCTGCATCAGTCTATTGCACTAATCTCCATGATTAATAATAGTTAAGCACTAGACTCACCAGCATGCAGAGGTAGTCCACGTGTGTCTGAATGTTGTGTCTGTCTTCAGATGGCACCTGCCCAAATTCTCTCAGCTGTGTTCTCTCGTAACACGTCATGGTCTCCACGAAAGGAGCCATCCAGTTCACACAGGTCTCAATGGCCTTCCACTTCAGTCCTGTGAGAAGCACGAACACTTAGTCTCATCCATACTAAAACACTGTAACATGATTTAAAACTACTGCTCTTTATGCTTTGCCTAGTAATATAAACTTCACAAATACAACTCAAATTTTGATGCAGTTATTTTTTAACCCTGGAGCACAAAAGCAGCCATTAATTTGCACAGGTATATTTGTAACAATAGGCAAAATTACATGTTTCTTTTATGTCAAAAATCATTGGTATATTAAGTAAAGATCATGTTCCATGAAGATTTTTTGTAAATTTCCTACCATAAATATACAAAACAATTTTTGGTTAGTAATATGCTATTGCTTATTTATACAACTTTAAAGGCTGTTTTCTCAATATTTAGGATTTACTGCATCCTCCGGATTCCAGATTTACAAATAGTTGTATCTCAAACAAATATTGCCCTATCCTAACAAACCATACATCAGTAGAAAGCTTATTTATTCAGGTTGCAGGTGAGCTATAAATATTAATAAAATAAAAATGTACCTTTATGACTACTATTGACATCCATAATTTAAAATATAAAAAACACGGCATATACAACAATACATACAATAGACCTTGCAAATGAAAATCATACCCGATACTTTTTGGACGACATCAGCTGACATGAAGTGGCAAAAAGCAGCCGCTGCTAAGACTCCATATTTAAAGTCCAAAGATTTGATATCAAGGATGCACAAATCTAATAGCTAAAACAAACATAAAAAGCACATTCACATTTTCACAGTAGTTGTCAAGATGTTATAATTTAATAGTTTATAATGGTGTGGGGAAAGTGTGTTTACCTGTGTGATCTGAATGTAGGTTTCCTGAGAAAACTGAGGCACTAATAGATTGGTGACATCGTACAGGGATGCAATCTGAATGTAGAGCTTCATCCATGAGAGCACAGTTTCTGGACAAAGATCCCAGTTCAACACCTGTTGAGTACATAAAGACATGCTTAAATAACGCACACAGCCACAAATAAAAAAAGATAAATACTTTCTCATTCTCATCAAAAATAAAGATGCATAAAAGGCAATGAACAAATGAAAATATTTTGAAATGGTAATGCACGATCGTGATTTTTCATGGCCGATTCAGATACTGATTTTTTTAGAGCACATTTTTTACCAATTTTGTTTTTCTTTAAGAAATAAACAAGAAATAAAGTAACTGAAACCATCTGAAATTAATGGCAACTGTAAATTCAATACAACTGACATAAGCATTTATAAAATGGGTTGAAACTACAGTGAGGAACATAAATATTTGATGTGATTTTGCAAGAACTTAGCAATCATGGCGGAGTGTAAGATTCACATTGTAGTTGCATTCCCACTGTAAGAAACAGCATTAAAAAAAATCAGGAAATCACATTGTATGATTTCAAAAGAATTTATTCAAACATTTCCTGTAGTTCTTGGGATGGTGTTTTTGAGATGCAACTCCTCCTTCTCTTTCCTCCAAACACGGCGAGGGAAGTTATCTTTCTTATCATCAGTGTTTCCCACAAGAGGCCCCAGTCTGAGGGAGACTGACAGTCGTCTTTAGCCTCTTCCATTTTCTAACAATTGCTCCAACAGTTGATCTATTTTCACCAAGCTGCTTAGTAATTGCCCCGTAGGCCTTACCAGCCTTTTTCAGGTCCACAATTTTGTCTCTGGTGTCTTTTGACAGCTCTTTGCTCTTGCCCATGGTAGTAGTTGGAGTCTGACTGACTATGGGGTGGACAGGTGACAGTATTTAGAAATGGAGTAGAGGTGGACTTTTTAAAGGCAGAGTAACAGGTCCTTGACAGCCAGAGTTCTTTCTTATTGCCAGGTGAATATCAAATATTCAAATATCTATGTGCTGCAGTGCAATACAAATAAATTCTTTACAAATCATACAATGTGATTTCCTGAATTTTTTTTAATGCTGTCTCTCACAGTGGGAATGCACCTACAAATTTCAGACCTCTTCATGATTTCTAAGTAGAAGAACTTGCAAAATCAAAGGGTGTTCAAATATGTATGATCCTTGCTGTATATAAAACAGGTCCTTAATTAAAACAAAACCTTGTGAAATTAAAGGCAACTGCATAGTTACAATCCAAACAACACAATCAAAATGCATTCAGTACAAACAAACAACAGTACAAACAAAGCTGTTACTTAATCAGCATTCAGCATTTGTTTTGGTTTTTACATTTGGTGTTAAGAAAAAAGGTCTTTCAGTGAAACTACATAAAACAAAAAGTATGCTATGAATAAATTATGCCACAATGTTATGTTTAGTGCAACGAGTTAAACAAAGATACAGCAGGTGCTTTTTAAATCAAATGAAGTCAATGTAATTTTAAGTAAAATTAAAAATCATCCTGCTGTATAGAACTGATGTTTACTTCTGCCAAGTTCTTTTTTACAAAAAGAACCATCTCATTGTTTTATTTAACATCGAACATGTGATAAGCTGCGCATGAATGCTCACTGTCTATGCCAGGGCACGCTGTTCACGTCTTGGTGTCTGTCTTTCTGTGTTTGTTATGCACAAATTACATGTTTGCGAATGATTAAAATGTAGGGCGCACTTCCAGAAAATTGGCCAGAAAAAAAAGACAAAAAAAAAAGAGTGGCGCATTATAAGCACAAACCATCCTGTTCCGATTTCTGGCCACTCAATCGGTGCATCTCTAATTTGTAGCCCAATGCTTCTCCACTTCTGCATAATCACATTTTAAATTGTATATATTTTTAACACATTATGTTGTAGTTTTTTTCTATGTATTTATCCATGTTTTGATATTGTATTGATAAAACTGATTGGTATTGTGATTTTTTTGCATGCTCGTCTGAAAGCGCACAGAGTCTCTCTCCCGTAGGGGGTCTCCACAGCAGAACCAGAAATGATTTCTCTGTCCACACCTTCAACATGATCAGCTCCATCTGCAGGATCTCTTCCTCCAGACAGGCTCCATCAGACACATATGCCAACTCAGTGACTTTTGGAGGATATATTTCCTATAAGAAGGAACATGTAGTGATTTGCAGTGATCCATTTCCTATGCAGACTGTAGCTCCAGTGTTGATAAAAAATAAAAGTGACATATTTATATTTTAAACACAACACATAGAATAACATCACAACTTCTACAGATGCGCAGATGAGCTAAAATCTTACTGAATCCGCACCTATTTTTTCTCTGCTTTTGAGAAACCGCACCCAACACTTCACTATTCACATTACTATGATTCTAATTGTTAGTTTTGCATGATGATATGATGAATGGATGGTTCATTTTAACAGCAGATATAGTGACGTTAGAGCTTATCTGTGAATCACAGCATGCATCTGTGACACATTACGGCTTCATGGCGAGTCAAAAGTTAAGCTTGCGATATGTTTCAGTTGTATCCCAGAATCTCATAGGGCCGGTTTCCCGGATAGGAATTAGATTAAGCCAGGACTAGTCCTTTGCTAATTTAGGACATTTAAGAATTTT
>JAUCMS010000038.1:964615-975888 GCA_032357445.1 Enteromius radiatus
TAGGCTACACAATAGCCAATCAGAAAATAGCACTATTGTATCTGGGTAAGATTTAATGCAACAACCAATGAAAAAAAACATCCTGAAATTGTTCACAACAAAGAACAAGGTAAGAAATATTTTGCACACAACATGACTTGCTCCGTACATTAGTAATTACGATAAAGAGAAAACATAACAGAAATAGAGGCCCCTGGTTCCTTTTTTTCAAAGGTGACTGGCTTGAACCAATTTGGGAGGCTATCTGGTATCGCACCACGGTAAAGTTGGTTTGATGTTTGATATTCATCAGACAAACCTGTTATGTTTTTAGCCAGTATTAGGTAAGGTAGACCTCAATATGTCCCTTACGTTGCATAAGGCTTGATTTCTAGAATTTGTTTTTTTTATAAATTAACCTTCTAAATTAATTAAACAATTAAACCTACATGACATTATACTACACAAATAATACTAAAATGTTCAGAAAAACATCCTTGTCAATGCACAAGACTTGAGTTTTTGAAATGAGCTTTTTATGGGTTTTATAATAATTTTACAACTTTTAATGTATGAAATAATAGAAATCCTTTAAACTCTGACACCGTTTCAGATAAAGCTATCAAACCAACTGTAAACATCTCTAAATATTATTCCCTGTCATGCACAAGGCTTGTTTTTTCTGAATATTTCTTTGTTTTTATATACAGTACTGAAACTGTATTTTTGATATACGTAATATACTGTACCTACTTAAATTCATTAAACTCTGACACCGTTTGAGATTTAGCTATCAAACCAACTGGGGCCTGTTCCATAAAACAAGTTTACCAAATGAGCCAGACTTGTTTTAATTAGTCTGACTTATTTTAAACCAATTCAACTGACAGTAAGTCAGATTAACTGAAATAAACCTGGCTTGTTCTGCAAATTTGTTTACGGAACAGGCCCCTGGTTTAGATATTACTGCTTTTATTGGTACGTTAACATTGGATATATACTGAAATGCATCAACAGGTTGAATATCAGTTAAAATTGTGGGCGTACTCTGTAACGTACTATGATTTAAAAGTAACAAAGTAATTTATTTTGCTAAATTTGTACTTAAGTGCAAGTAAAAGTACAGCTTTAAAAATATACTCCAAAAATAATATTTAGAGATGTTTACAGTTGGTTTTATAGCTTTATCTTAAACGGTGTCAGAGTTTAATAAATTTAAGTGGGTGCAGTATATTACGTATATCAAAAAATACAGTTTCAATACTGTATATAAAAACAATAAAGAAATATTCTGGAAAAAAATAGTCTTGTGCATGACAGGGAATAATATTTAGAGATGTTTACAGTTGGTTTGATAGCTTTATCTCAAACGGTGTCAGAGTTTAATGAATTTAGGTAGGTACAGTATATTAAACATCAAAAATACAGTTTCAGTACAAACGTTGTCAGAGTTTAAAGGATTTCTATTATTTCATACATTAAAAGTTGTAAAATTATTATAAAACCCATAAAATATCCCATAAAAAAAGTCTTGTGCATTGACAAGGATGTTTTCTGAACATTTTAGTATTATTTGTGTAGTATAATGTCATGTAGTTTAATTGTTGTTAATTGTTAAATTAATTTAGAAGGTTAATTTATAAAAAAAAAAAAAAAAAATTAGAAATCAAGCCTTGTGCAACGTAAAGGACATATATTTAGGTCTACCTTACCCAATTTGGGCTAAAAACATAACAGGTGCAACGAGTTTAATTGGTTTAAAACCGAATGTCTGATGAATGTCAAACATCAAACCAACTTTACCGCGGTAAAGAACCGCAGCCTTGATTTTAGTGCTTCCACATTCTAATGCTGATGCTGAAAGGTTATTTTCGATGGTTGGTTAAGGGGGAGGTGATGTCACACTTGCCTGTCTTCAAAACTTGAGAGCCCTGAAAATAATTTGTATTACGCTCGGGTCTAAAGTCAAATATAGTTACTTTACTAATAACCATACACATTTAATAGCAGTAGCATGTGTTTTATCTATCAATACTGCTGCGCACCAAATTAAGATTAACGTAACTTTCTGGCTACTAAGGATGCGCAAATTTAGCAATACATGTCATGTATTATAAATACATAACGCATACGTTTATAATTCTAAATGGCAAAGTCATATGAGGGAATGTGAGGCTATTTCCCAATTCAATATTGTTCTCCACGAACTACTTTAGCCTGTTAGCATTGCCCATGGATATAACTTATGCAACCAATCTGCATGCACAGTACAATACTTAATTTAACTAAATATTATGTACAACTAACAGTAAATTAATACGTTCAGTTGGTGTCATTAATAATGTTAGCTAAACAAAGCTGATCAAAAAAATGCATACATTATGTATTAAATTATAGGTAACGAGTGTGTAAAAATGACATTGCACTTCTTACCGGAGCAAGTCGGTTTGTGAGTCTCGCGCCGGCGCCAAGGCTCGTGAGCGCGAATGCGCTTGTGCGTGTGAACCCCGCGCGCGCCTTTCTGCGCTCCCATTTTCCTGTTTGACTACTTTTGTTATTTTAGGCCGTTTTTCACAAGAACAAGAATGCGTCACTTATTTGTGTGTTCTTAACTATTATCAAATATCTATCAATATTAAGCTTCTTTGGACGTACTTTAAACCCACATTAGGCTTTCTTCCTCTACACTTTATAATGCATTTCCTGGAGCTCAAAATCGAACTGACCTATGGGAGGAGAGCTTGTGCTGCCACGTGCGCCTCATGAGAATGTAAACACACGTGTGTGGAGCTAATGCATACACTCAGATGATCGACTTTAGTTTAGTTTTATGTTCTAAGAAGTATACCCTACTCTCGCGTCCAGACCAGTTACAAAAAAACTATTAAGTTAATAATCATTTTGAAGGAATTAGGAAAATTGATGTTGTCCAGATGTCATTCGCTCTTATTTAGTTTAAAATAAGTTGGCCTATTACTATCAGCATACTTGTGAAAAAAAATGTATGGTTTATAGGGAATGTGTGGGTTCAGGAAAAAACGAAACAACAGCAAAAAAAAAAAAAAGAAAAAAGAAACAGACAGACTAGAAGAAGTGTCACTTCCTCTCTGTCATTTAGACTAGAGAGTGAAAGCACAGCAGTACTTAACACAACCTTCATTCCACTCATGGGGAATGGAGACCTTAAAGATAATAACCATCATCCAAACTGCTGCTTTAATACAAGGTATCTATCTATCTATCTATCTATCTATCTATCTATCTATCTATCATTAAAATGTTTGGGATAAGGAAGGTTTTTAATACATCTAAAGGAAGATAATGTTCACAAAGCCTGCATTTATTTAAAAACTGTTATGTTATGTTTAACAGTAAAAAATTATATTTGTTTTGTTATAGTAATTATCAATTTAGATAGAAATTATTTATTTTATATATATATATATATATATATATATATATATATGTGTGTGTGTGTGTGTGTGTGTGATCTGTGAAAAACTGTTAGTATTTTTTCATTTTTTTATGAAAAAAAAAGCATTAGCCTACAAAACATTTTAGAGAATAAGCGGAAAGCGTCTTCTCTAAAATTTGAAATTGTACTTTTATATCAAGGTAATGGTTTATTGCTAAATAATAATAATACAATTTTCTTTCAAAACAAACAAAACTCATTTAATATCTACTGGGATAGGGCTTTCTGTTCATTAGCTCTAAAACTATTGAAGTCTCTGCCCTCTTAGAATAGGCAATTGAAATCTTCACTTAAAATCTTGTTTTTTAAATCTTCACTTAAAACTTACCTGTTTTAGGGTAGATTTATTCCATTATTTTGTGATAGTTTTATGGTTCATCATTTATTTATTTACAATTTTTTCATGAATGCGTTTCTTTTATATGTTCATATTTCTCTTTGTTTTTTTCTTATTCTTGCAATGCGCTTTGAGATGTAATTTTTAAAGGGGCTATAAAATAAAGCTTGTCATTATTATTATTTTTATAAAAACATATTAGAAATCCAGGGTCCCATATCTAAGCCTTTTTGAGTGGAAAAAAAAGAAGCTTTTGCTTGATCTACAAATGTGCGTTTTAATACATCTGGAGGGATTACAATAGCTTTAAAAACCATGTCAGTCTCTTTTATGTCTGTGTCAGTAAAAAAACAACAACTAAATACGTGGTTATTAAAAAAAAACTTAAAAGAAAGTAAGACAGTTTGAATAGGTTAATGGTAATAGATTGATAATAGAATTAATATTTTCAATTCTTATTTTCGGGTGAACCAATATCTTTAAATTTTGATCACAGACCAGTTATTAATATACAAAGGTTGCAGGTACTTTCTTATCAAAAACAGAAAAGTTTAAATGTTTAAAGAAAAATACTTTTTAAAAAAATGTATTGTATAGTAATGCATTTAAACAATTGTTATTGTTATTTAATATGATAAATTATTGCCTAAACAAAACCTATAAACCCACTTGACAGAGCCACACGTTTGACCACGTTCTAGTAGGTCTGATGACAAGTGCATTTATTGAAAGGTTATCAGGAAAGTCTAACTTCAATAAATGAATTCACAAAATGTACAACTTTTTTCACATAAAATATGATTACATAGCCTACAGTATGTTACACAAGATGAAATAAGAACTGACCTTATTAAAATTGCCATGTTCTAAGTTTACGTACACTTGACTAGTAATGCTGTGCATTGTCCACTGGATAGTCCACAACTTTTTAAATGTGTTTATTCTTTGTGATTCTTCTTTGTTCATTAGCCTCTTGTTTGGACAAATGAGAGATTCAATACAGAGGTGTTACAAAAGGTGCAAATATTTGCTGATTCTCAAGAAAACATCTTAATGCAATAAGAAATGGGTTGTAAAATCTTGAACAAGATGAAGATATGTTTTTTTTTTTTTTAAGATTATATTATTTTGATTTAGGGCTTATTTTGTATACTATAAGCATGTGCTGTGTGAAATATCTTATTTAAGGTTAAAAAACTAAAAAACATCATTTTATGAACCCCCATTTTTTTTTTGTTAAAATTACTTTCAAGTTGCTGTTTGAGAAGCATTATGTAATTATTACTTCAGTTTTGCTTATAATGTAGTTTGGTTTAAGTCTTTGAGCTGACGCACGGAATAAAACTTTAGCAGAAACTCTGAGCTGTCAGCTTGTGTTTTATGGAAAATCAATGATCTGGCAGTTACTGAAAACAGTGCAACAAAACCATGTGATTTTTTTAAATTAAATACTCCCCTCCTCTTATGTGTGGTAAAAATATTATTCCAGCTATGTAATACAGAGGCAGAGTTAATCAAGACGGTACATTTTCTTACCCTTTTTTTCAGCATATGACAGTCTCTTGTCTACTGAGCCTCCAGAGGTCAGGGTCAATGTGAAACGTGAGTTATTTGCTTTCCTAATATTATTAATTAATATTAAGTTATATTGATTTTTTTTCTTTAGTTTACATGTGCATTACTCTGCTGACTTCTGAATGTTGTGATGCAAAGATTTAGAGCATTGTCAAGAATATTTTACATAATTAGTATATTAATTATATACTAATTAATAATATTTCACTCTTCCATCTTTATTTGACCCTCTAACTCTAGCATTCTCTTTTCTAATTCTATTTGATCTATCTGTATTATTTTCATTAAAAAAACAACAAAACTATTTATTCTATCTACTTGATTAAAAAAAAAAAAACTTGCTAACCAGGACTTATTATAACGCTTGCATTTTGTTGCTCTCTTTTTTTTTTTTGATTGCTTCTAATTGTCCTCATTTGTAATGTACATGTATCATTTGTAACCTCTTTGAAGAGTTTGACAGGATGTTGTGGTGACACACTCGTTATTCAACCGGTGCACATTTGCTCACTTCCAGTGTATTTCTCTGTTGCAATAAAACAGGTGGCACATTAAACAGTGTGAAATGTCAGATTATGTTGAGGCTGCATTGTATTGTTTACTATCTGAACCAGGGCTGGCCCTGGCCAACTTGCTGCCCTAGGCGAGATTTTACCTGTTGCCCCTTACCTCAGCCCATTCACTGCATAGCTTTGTCTTGTTTTTTATATTTTTATTCAAAACACGCCAATTAATTTGTATGACCACACAACCCCACCCCTAAACCTATCCATTACAAAAATTATGTAAAAATGACTCTCAAAGGGTTTTATGAGCACATGCATTCTCTGGGTTTAAAACCAAGATTGGATGATACCATCTTATTTTATAACACATCGCTCTACAAACTGAGCTACATCAACCCTAAACTACATCAACATATTTGTACAAATGACCTATACGGGCGTATTAGTTGGAAGACAGGTTGAACTTGAACTAACAATGGACATTACATTTGTAACAGTACTTGTTATTTGCGTTATTTAATTATTGACAATTAACCTTATTAATGAAAAATGTTTGATTTCCAGTAGTATAGCCCTTTGTAACGTTACCACCACAAATTGAACTGAGAAACCTGTATATTTAAATATGATTTTACATAAAATCTTAATAAGTATATACATACTAAATTAGCCAGTTCAAATGAAAAATCCCACAAATCCCCAAATACTACGCACATGCCCAGGGCCGGCCCTGGTGTCAACACCATTCCTGTGTGGTTTGTTATAACTCAGTTTTGTATTGCTTTAACTGGGTTCAGTTTGTTTGTGCAGTCATGTAACAAAATTTAGTATCCGTTTCATAATTCATGTTAGATGTATTTCTGAGAGATTTTTACTCAAAGTGAAATGCCATTCACATGGCTTACTTGATACTTCTATTTAATTTGATGCATTAGAGATTAATTGGAAAGCGAGAACAAATGCTAACAAAATGTTTGGGTTGTATTCTCAGTTGTGTCACAAGCAGATCAGCTATCTGGCTCATGCTCCTGGACCCTCAACACTTCTTCATTTATAGACGTGGAGGATGTTAACCTTCTCTCCTCTCAGATCTGTCTGTCTCTGGGATGTGGTGATGTGTATAAATTATGGGCATATGATGAATTCAACAGTACCTGTCTCACAGGGTGCCTTTACAGTGACTCTGAGCTAAGAAATTGCAGTCAGACTGTGAAAAGCCACTGCAAGAGACTTTCTGAAGTCATTTGCGGTAAGAACTGGTGGGATGTGAAATAGAACCTGTAATGACTGTAGGCTGTAATGCATTGAATGAAACTGTATTTGCTTCTGTTTGAAATGCAGTTCCACAGTGCCTTGTGAAAGTATTCATACTCCTTCATTTTTTCACGTTTTGTTATGTTACAAAACCTTACCTTACAAAATCTTGTTATGCCTTATATTAAACTGTTAAAAAAAAAAAAAAATCCACATCATTCTACACTCTATACACCATAAGGACAAAGTGAAAAAAGTATTCAGAATAATAGGACTTACTTTATATTAAGTGGCTTTAACACATGTATTTAAATGACCCATTTGTTACAATGCACTTATTGTGTACATACATGTTTTTACAATGTCCATTTTTAGAAATACCTATATATAGATGAATTTCTAATTAATTTCTATAACTGTATTTATAATTCATATTGTTTGTAGATGTTACTACCCTTTGAGTGAAGTTAACCTGTGGCAAATTCAATTGAACTGGTAGGCTATGATTTGGAAAGACACAAAAGTCTAATAGCTGATAATGCATATCAGAGCAAAAACCAAGCTCTGAGGTCAAAAGAACTGCCTGTAGAGCTCAGAAATAAGTTTGCATCAAAACCAACCATCTGTAGAAGAGTTCAGAAAAAAATCTGCTTCATTGAAGGGTCATAGAAGCTTGTAGCCTTAATGGAAGAAGTTTGAAACAACCAGGACTGTTCCTAGAGCTGGCCTCCTGACAAAATGATCAACTGGAGAAGGACTTTGGTTAGTGTGGTGACCAAGAAGCTGATGGTCACTCTAGATGAGCTCCATGATCATATGCGGAGACAGGAGAAACCTACAGAAGGACAAACATCACTGCAACACTCCCCCGATCTGGGCTTTACGGTGGTGTGACAAGTGTACACACATGAAAACACACTTGGAATTGCCAAAAAAGTACCTAAAGGTCCCTCAGACTAAGAAATAAGGTTCTCTGGTCTGATAAACCTCAATTCTAAGCATCATATTTAAAGGAAACCAGCTATGTTCCTCATCTGCAGAATATCATCCCAAAAGTAAAGTGTGCTGGAAGCAGTCACATACTGTGGGGCTGTTTTTCAGTGATAGGGACTAAAGGACTCGTCAGAGTAGAATGAAAGCTCAATGCACTTAAGTATACAAATAACCTTAATAAAAACCCGGTCCGGAGCATTCAGAACCTTAGACTGGGCACAAGGTTCACCTTCCAACAGGAGAAGGACCTAAACACACAGCAGGAGTAGCTTATAGACAACTCTGAGAATGACTTTGAGTGGCCCAGTTAGAGCCTGGGCTTGAACACTATCAAATATTTCTGGAGAAACCTGAAAATGAGCATCTGTCCCCATCCAACCTGACAGAGCCAGAGAGGTGAAGAGATAAGGAGAAGAATGGCAATTACCAAACACTGATGAACAATGCTTATCGTAACCAACAAAAAAGACCAGAGACCAGAGGTCTTTCAGCTAAATATTTAGTTGAATTTAAATATAACTTATTATGCAATGTACTTATTTCAGTTGTTGTTATGGTCTATGGAGTGTAGATAGTTGGGGAAAAAAGTAATTAAAAGCAGTTTAACATAAGGCAGCCACATGGATTGTGAAAAAAATAAGTGAAAAAAAAAAAAATAAAATAAAATAATAATATGAACACTTCCGCAAGGGAATGTAAATTTATCAAATAAAAATGCATTTTTGATGCATAATAGCGGGTTTTTCAAAGAATGTTGCAAATAAATAAAATGTATATTTTATTATATATTTCAAAGAAAAACTAGTAGTAGTAAAAATAAATATTTATTCATTTATTTATTAAGAGAATGGCCTGTTTGCATCATATAAGATTACTGAGTTTGAAATTTCCATTATCTTCTTTTACCCACAGGTTCTCCATATGTGACTAAATTATTTAGCCCTTGTTCCTGGACTATAAAATCCCCAGACCCAAAATCTTCTGTGTCTCTGCCTGAAGACGCTGTCTACAGTGTGTCCCATGAGATATGCCATGAGCTTGGCTGTGGAGATGTCTTCAGTCTTAAACAGAGCAGAGCCAGATTAAACACGATCTGTTTTACAAACTGTGTTTATCACAACCATCAACTAAAGAACTGTAGTGAGGTTAACTCCAATTGCTCAACCCTTTCTGAAGTTAAATGTGGTAAGTCTGTACATTTTTCATTATTATGTTATTGTTATGAAATCAGTGACAGTATATTTATTTAAAGAAATGTTCTGGGTTCAGTGCAGCAGTTGTCATAATTTCTGTGTGTAAATATGAGCATATAACATTTGAATTAAATTCAGCAAAGAACATACTTAATACTGCACCTGCATATTCTATTAAAATACATACTATTTTGAAATATTAATACAGCTTACACATTATACATGTGACACTTATGTAATTAAATATGTAAAATGACATGCAATCTTTCTGAAAAACCGTCTAAAAGAGTTAATCCAAACACTGCAAAAAAATGCTTTTCTTGCTTAGATTTTTTTTTCTTGTTTTCAGCCAAAATATAAAAAAAAATCTTAAATCAAGAAGGATTTTCCTAGACAAGTAAAAATAATAGTCTTTAAGTAAATTAAGTAATTTTTAGCTTGAAACAAGCTTTTATATTTTATTTAAGCTTTGTAAGTTTATATGTGAAGGTTTGGTTTCTATATATCTGTAACATATTATGTAAATATTATCTTTTTTGTCTAATTGTCTCCTCTGGTCCTTTAGGCAATGCTGCTGTTCGGTTGCAGGGGGGCGGTCATCACTGCGGAGGCCGTGTGGAGGTGTGGAGGGGCTCCTGGGGCACAGTGTGTGATGATGGATGGGACATGGACGATGCACATGTGGTGTGTGCACAGCTGGGCTGTGGGTACGCTGTGTCTGTCAGCGGGCAGGGTGAGCCGTATGGCCAGGGCACAGGCCCCATACACATGGATGAGCTCAACTGCACTGGAAAAGAGAGGAGCTTATGGGAATGTCCGGTGATTACAAATGGACACGACTGTGGACATAAGGAGGACGCAGGTGTAGTTTGCTCAGGTACGTGACTATGTATATTACAAGTGACATCACAAATTATGTTACTTGGAGAATTCCATACAGATGCATACTGTACATATCTTACCAAGTCATGCCCAAACACTTAACACTCAAACAGAAGTGACTCTTGATAACAATTTTAAATTGAGTTTTATACATCTGAATAAATAAATAAATCAATAAAAATTATGAATTTTTGCATAAATAAAAAATCTGACATTTTGACCTATATACAACATATTTTTGGCTTTTGCTAAAAATATACCTGTGCTACTACAGGGTCACAAATAATAGCCGACTTCTCTTTACCAGCATATTTCCCAGTTCAATCTTATACTAGAATTGCTCAGACTCAGATATATACATGTATACTGTACATACCCGTAACATCTAATACAACTTTTATAGATTATTTCCTCTGCAAAACCTGTTGTGTTAAAAAAAAAAAAGTTGTGTTAAAGTCAACAAAAGAGATCTGTCTTAAGTGTGACAATGATGTGTTGAAGTGATTTTGTGTGTTTTTTTTTTTTGTTTTTTTTTCTCATTGCATGTGTCTGTTCACACACCTACTCTCATTTTAATGAAGAATACAAAGCTCTGCGACTGACAGGAGGCCTGGACCAATGCTCTGGGAGAGTAGAGGTCCATCGCAATGGTAGCTGGGGGACAGTGTGTGACACATCTTGGCATAAGAAGGAAGCTGAAATGGCCTGTAATTTGCTGAACTGTGGAGAAGTCAAACAATTCACATCTTTTGACCCAGCCTTCAAGCATAAACATGGATCACTCTGGTATTTTCTATGTTCAAAAAATAGCAGAGACCTGTGGCAGTGTACTGAATACATTAATAACCCAAATTTGTGCTTGGAAACCAAAGCAGCTGGGCTGATTTGCAATAGTAAGTAAGATGCTTTATGTCACATATAACATTTGAATGGCTAAAACAATAGTTTACACAAATTCTCTAATTTTCTTCTGTGAAACACTAAAATAATTTCTAAAAAATTTTCAAGTCAAGTCAAGTCAAGTCACTTTTATTTATATAGCGCTTTTAACAATACAGATTGTAGCAAAGCACTGAACA
>JAUCMS010000038.1:985579-998116 GCA_032357445.1 Enteromius radiatus
TTCATACTACCCACATTCATACTATATAGAACCTACTATTTTAACGGTCGGGTAGTACGTTCAATTTTAAATGTAGTGCCTACTTAAGCAGTATGCGATTTCGGACGCAGCACTGGTGTTAAACTAGTAATAGTAGAAGGTATATTTAGTGTAGTTTAAATATTTGCTGAATCCAGTTTAACATATTTTTATAGCAGGTAGCTATAACTGTTTTAAAGGGCCTACATTATCAATGTAGTATTATTAAAGTTAAAAAAAAATTTACAGACAGAAAGTGAAAATTGTGTCAACCTTACAAGTCTTTTCTACCCAAAGTGCGTTATGCTGCACAACGCCAACCGTTGTGCTATTGGTTGAAATGCCGGCACCTCAGATTCTGATGCTTCGGATTGGTCAGGTGGAGCTATGGGGGCATCTGATTGGTCGGATGGAGCTATGGGGTGCATCTGATTGGTCGGATGGAGCTATGGGGGCGTGTCGCCATGCGGATGGTGTAGCCGGACAGACGCCGCGACTGTTTGTTATTGAATGAAAATCGTTTTTATGTGGCGATATTCCTACTTAGCACACGAATAAATAAGTTTATATGTTTTAATAATTTGTTAACTTATTTAGACTTTATTAGCATGTAATTACGCACCTTTTAAAATCTTTCAATATTTAGGTTCTAGTTACAAATCTTAGTTAAAGCTCTAGGCCTTGAGCAGGCGCCGGTGGTCGATTTTAACAATAGCCGAGGTACAGTAACGTAGAAGCGGACACACTTCCTCCATGAGACGAGCTCCCGGAAACTTACCTCCATTACAGCAGTAAACAAACAAAAGAAACAGAAACCACGGGAATCCTGCCCGGATGGTGCCCGGCGTTTGAAGCGTTTGCAGATCACATATGGACAGTTCCTGATTGTTTTTCTGGGCTCACACAATAGAAAATGTCTAACGGTGCAGCGGGAAGCGGGGGCTTAACCTGGGTGGTAAGTCATGATTACTAACGTAGTAATTTTTGTATTATTACGCAAAGACATTGCATATTATGCATTATTACCGCTTTGTGCCCGCATACATGTGCTTTAACATTTTGAATGCAAGATTCATTTAGCTCAACGTGAATGAGCTCACAGACTCATCCTCATCTCTCTATTATTCATTCTGTGCACAATATATGCCATCTGTTTTAAATAGAGCACATTAATCTTCATTTTGTGTATTAAAATTATGCTTTTTGAAGCTTTTCATGGCGATGTGGAGGAAAGTTCTTTTGTGTTGATTCTCATCAGCTCTGAACGAATCTTTCCACTGATTTCAACTTTTTCCTGTTTGTTAGAGCCAAACTTAAAGATGTGATGTTTTACGGACAGAGACCATTGCTTTATTACAACCAAAAGCCCAAGATGCTTAAACCAGGACAGGGTGGAAGGATTTATTTGAGGTTGATCTGTATTTAAAACCACTCAATGCCACAACAAAAGAATAGCCTATAGGGAGACACATGTTAATTATGGGAACTGATCCCAGACCAGTACTAATGCTTTGTTATACATCAGTTACTGAATTTGCTAGTTTCACTTGTTTGTATGACTTTGTGAAGATAATATTTTTAATTATTTGTAATATTAGATTACAGCTCTAGCCATCATCAAAAAGCTATAATGCTTATAGTTTATTACAACTCAATAAACAACCGAATCTAGTGTGTGGTGCCATTTGAGGCCATTGGATTGTAAAGTCATTCTAATTGCTCACAAATTAATTCAGTGTCATTTAGAAAATAACTAGGACTGGGCAATTTGGCAAAAAATTTGTAATCTTGATTCTTTTACAATGTTCAAAATGACAAATTCTAGATTTTTAAGGAGTCAATTATAACTACAACATTATTCAAGTAGCTTTTTTTTATTAACCATCTAGTTAAGTACAATTATATTCCTAGTGCAGCACACATGAAGCTGTCAACTTAAACAAATCACTTGTAAAATATATTTGCAGAAAAGATGCATGAACTACAGATACATCTTGTACAAACTTATACATATTATATTATATGTATTATACATATTATATGTTCAGAAATAATACAAGGAAATTGCTTTTAAAAAGTCAATGTAATACACCCTCTGTCACCAATTATGCAGTTTGTTTAATGTCATTGAGATACTATTTAACTTTTTCTGGTCAACTAACTATTAGGCTAATTATGACTTTTACATCAATTATTATTATTATGTAATTTTATTGAATTAGGTGTTGAATTTTGGTATGGGGTATATAATAGATGCAAAATACGGATACTTATAAAGCACATAATAAATATGTGCTTTATAAGTACTAACAAAAATATATACATTTTTATATTCTCAATATATACAGTATGCTGTATATGTGTGTATTTATATATTATTTATATATACAAAGCCCTGAGCTTACACAGTTTGTGAAATGAGTTTAGCAAACTTGAAAGACAGACACATTTACAGGTTTTACAGAGTATCCATTTTGCACTGTTGTAATGTAGCTGTAAATTCGTAACATAGATCAGGGGTAGGCAATTTCGGCCCTGGAGTGCCAATGTCCTGCAGAGTTTAGCTCCAACCCTAATCAAACACACCTGAACAAGCTAATCAAGGTCTTCGGAATTACAAGGGCTACAGGCAGGTGAGGTTTTTTTTCATGGTTGGAGCTAAACTCTGCAGGACATTGGCACTCGAGCACCGACGTTGCCTACCCCTGATATAGATGATTTACCAAATGTTTGGATCACCCTCTGTTTCTGTAAAATAATTACAACATTAAAGGAAGCAAAAAGTTGATTTGATAGCCGCAGACAAGTTTAACAAAGTTGCATGTATGAATGTATCTAACAACAGACCCTCTTTGACAAGAACAATGGTGCGAAAAAAGAGGAAGTGAACGGCCGGGGAGATGCAGGGAAGGGTGAGGCAGTCAAGAAAGAAAGCTCAAAGAAGATGTCGGTGGAGAGGATCTACCAGAAGAAGACCCAACTCGAGCACATCCTCCTCCGTCCAGACACCTACATTGGCTCAGTGGAACCTGTCACTCAGGTGAGAGAGAAGGTTTTAGCAGGATTACTATCAGAGATCTGAAATTAGACTGACATTCAGGAAAATGTGAATCTAACCTGATTTCTGGTTGATTTCTGACTCTCACTCTTGCAAAGCCATCAGGTGCATTTCTTTACAGCATAACACTCATGTGATTGTATGTTTTGTAGCAAATGTGGGTTTTTGATGAAGAAATTGGAATGAACTTGAGGGAGATCACCTTCGTCCCAGGATTATATAAAATCTTTGACGAGATCCTTGGTAAGAATACTGTTATGTTCCTTTCAGTGAGTTTGACATACTTTGTCTGGCAAAAAATTAATAAATTCATAATGGCTTAGTAATTTATTTTATATCACTGTACAGTATTATTTATTTAACTTGGATTTGTAGCATATGTAGCAGAGACGGTTGGATATTATGCAATATTTTAAAAACTGCAGTAGTCTAAGTATTATAGTAGTATAAGTTATTTTTATAGCTTTAATATATAATATAAATAAATAATATAATCTGCCTTCATTTCTAATATTGGTAGCATCTTAGATTAGGGAATACTAATTGTTTTTCATTTATAAACACCTAATTTGATAGTAAGTGGAAGTTGTTTTAGAAATTTTGTTGAAGCATCTAGAATATGCATGCTAATAAGTAAAAAGTGTTCCCTAATGTAAATGTTACCATGAAATCTCTTTTTACTATTCATTTTGTGGGAAATTGCTGTATTTGCTATTGTCATGTAAAAATATTTGAGAGAATTATGAGTTTTATTGCTAATAAATGCAGTTTTATTTTTAACGGAAGAGTTAAACCGTAAATTACTAGCACTAAAAAACAGTTGTCATCACTTGTGATAATGGTAGTTTAATAGATTAAATCTGCTATCTTCAAAATTATATCTGGATAATAAATATCTGTGATATTTCATGCTCTAACATTGAATTTTCTGTCCCATCAGTAAATGCAGCTGATAACAAGCAGAGAGACAAGAACATGACCACCATCAAAATCACCATTGACCCGTGAGTGCTGCTTTAAAAGTCTCATTCACATCTGCTGAATAAAGACTCAAAATGCTCTTGTATCAAAAAAGAAATGCTGGTGCTGACAGTAGGGTTGCGCGATATGGTAATTTTTTAGGGGTGTGATGAGATCTCATGGTGTGATGCAATGTGTCTCGCGAGAACTTGGCGATATCCTCACGATAGTGGTATGATGCAGCCAACAAATCTCCGACAGGAAACTGCTGCCGTGTTCTATTTATGACGTTCTGAAACGAATTCCAAATGGTTTTCAATGGTCATTTTATCGCATCCAGTGTAGGCAGACTTAAGGCCCTGTCCACACAGCTTTCAAAGTATACCCAGATCGCAGATTAGTGCGGATGGATGAGCTCGATACATGTCCAATGCCACCAATTGACTTGCACTCTTTCAGCATTCTTCTTGTGCATACACGTGGACAGTCTGTGAAGTCTCAAAAGATTGCCTGCACACGGACAGGGTGCATGGCTGTCCACAAACCCTCCTGATGACGAAAATGACATAATACAGATGGCCGAAATATACTTTGGCCTTTAAGCTGGTGCGGCATTTGCTGTAGGCAAGTTTGTTTAGGTATTAGGTATTTTCTAAAGCTTTTTTGAAAAAAATAGCTTACCCTGCTTTTATATTTGTGTTATTTATTTTTATTTATTTATACTATTTAACATTTTTTGTTATTTATTGTTAATTACTTGCCTGTCCGTTTGTGGATATTTTGCAGTGTTCACATTTTGTTTATAACTGCATGTAATTCATTAAAATAGTTTAATTTCAAAAAGTTGATTACAAAATGCACCTAAATTTTTTTGGAATGTTTTTGTTAAATAAAATATATTTTTTTCCCAATATATTTTATCATTGAGGCTTTATTTTAAATAAGTAAAAAAAATCTTGTCTCGTTTCGTTCTCATGAACCCAGTGTCTCATCCCGTGGGATAAGTTTCTAAGTAAAGTAAAACCCATAGCTACATAAGTCACTGCGCTCCAGGCCGCGCGCCCCACGACAAGCCCTGTTTTAGACTGCTAACTTATTAACTGCAATTTTGTTTTTATTATTATAACGATGATGAAGAAGAAAATGCTATAAAAGATTAAAGATATCTAAAAGATGTCTCTTTTAGCACTCATCATTTGTAAAAAAAAATCATCCTGCAGTTCAATTTTGTTGTGGGTTTAATTTTAAACAATTCCAATGAGGAGGAGGAGCCTCATTTGCGTGTATGTGCAGCGCTGAGGTGAAATTGCGGGGAATTTGATAATAATAGCCCAATAATAACAGGCCACCTAATAATAATAATAATAATAATAATAATAATAGGTTTATACATTTAATAGGAGAATGAGCCCAATATCATCTTGACTATCGACAAAGATATCTGGTATCATTGATGTCCCTGACTATTGTCGATACACAATACTTTCATCTATTGGTGCAACCCTAGCTGACAGTACTGCAGTAGCAAGAAGTTGATGTGATTGTTGGGAGATGCGAGCAGTGGCTGTAATGGTCTAATAAACACTCATGGCTGCTCATTTCACACTCACTTTACATCCATGACCACATATGAAACAATAATGTAACATATGAAAAAATAATGAAATCAACAGCATTTTTTCCACTACAGTAGGCCTATTTAACAGTAGCATACAATCAAGATGAACAATCAGAATAATAATAAAATAAAATAAAAATAAATAACTGTAAAATAACTGTAAAACCAAAACTTTTGTTATTCTTTAATAATAGTACTTTATTTATAACAAAAACAGTATGGCACATACATATATATGTTATAACTTATATTATACTTAATTACATGTTTTTTTACTTAAATTTTCTGTCTCCTTTGGGTTGTAATGCTTTAACCTATTCTCTCTGTTCTAATAGCGAGTCCAACACCATTGCTGTGTGGAATAATGGGAAGGGAATTCCTGTGGTAGAACACAAAGATGAGAAGATGTTTGTGCCTGCGCTGATATTTGGACATCTCCTCACCTCTAGCAACTATGATGACAATGAGAAAAAAGTCACAGGTAATGCATGCACACATAATTAATGTATTTGTTTATTGACCCTCAGGACCACTAAGTAACTGTAAGAAAGGTGGAAGAATTAGATGTGTTGCTCTCAAACGTTCCTAAAGATGGTACTCCTATAGTTATGCTTGGAGACTTCTTTGCTCACCTACATAAATCTCAGGCTGCAGACTATGTAGTCCATATAAAACAAACATTGTAGTCAATAAATCACCTTTCTACATGTACTGCATTAGGCTATCAAGACTTGTCATAGCACTTGCATATTATTGCTCTTTTGTTGGTTTGATTGCTTCTATTGTCCTCATTTGTAAGTCACTTTTGCAGTAGCATCTTTTAAATGACTAAATGTAAACGTAAATGTTATAATTTTGCTGGCTCTGCATTTGCAAGATGTTGACAGTGTCGATAAGAAATTAATTCCACAGTGTGGACAGGTCATTGATTATAAAGAGGTTGTTTGTGAAAGTGCATATGGTCTCAAACAAGTGAAACTGTAAATCTGCAGTGAGTGAACTTAAGTGATTTTAACAGTAAGAAAAGAGTTCTAATTTTACTGTATTACTCACTTTCTATTCACAGTTTATATTTGTAGAGGAATTTGTAGTTGAATATTTAGGCACTGTCTTAAAACTTTTGTGTTCAACTCCAATAATGTTTTGATTATGGAAGCTGCATAAAGAATATGACAGTCTGTTGCTTCTTACAAATTAATTTTATTATTTGCCATTATTAATCAAGATTACAATATTAAGAGAAATAATCAAGAATTAATGATTTGATCATAATCATGCAGCCTTATACATAATGCAGTTTAGATGTGTTTGTGCTGTTAGTTCAACTGTAATGTTGAAATGAATTTAACTCATCAAACTGGTGTTCATTAGGTGGCAGGAATGGATATGGTGCAAAACTGTGTAACATATTCAGCACAAAGTTTACAGTGGAGACAGCCTGCAAGGAGTACAAACGGAGCTTCAAACAGGTACAGCCGTTTTGTAAACTTAGAATACAGGAAACCTGTTTTGGTTATCATTAAACAGCAGCTATCTTAATGTCTTACACATTTACACATATAAATTTTTCTCGTCCCAATTCTTCAAAAGACATGGCAGGACAACATGGGAAAGACCAGTGATGCGAAGATAAAGTACTTTGACGGTGAAGACTACACATGTGTCACGTTCCAGCCTGATCTGTCCAAATTCAAGATGGAGAAACTGGACAAAGATATTGTGGCTCTGCTCACGCGCAGGGCGTATGATGTGGCCGGCTCTTGTAGGGGCGTTAAAGTCATGCTCAACGGAAAGAAGCTACCTGTAAGCCATCTATCATTTTCATATGGAAAAATGTACTTTATGTGCTTTCTTGACAACAGGTCAGTTTTACTTATAATGTTAATATCGTTTTTTTTGCACAATAGTTAAATAAATATGTTGACAAATAATTATTTTCTACCCAGATCTGGTACTGATATAAACTAGCCATTTGTTCCTTACCCTGAGATTCTTCTGATGTCTGTAATATACACATTAATATAAATGTAAAAGACATGTAAATAAATATTTAAATACACAAACATAAATCAAACGCATTTAAACCAAATGCATCAACTTCCTTTGTCTTTAACTTTGTCATTTGTCCTGTCCATTTGTCTTCTGAGGGTTCTCAAAAAATATATTTTTTATTGTTGATTAGGACATTTTAAGTTATGAAACTTGTAGGATGTATTAAAAGGTTAGTTCACCCCAAAATGAAAATTCTGTGATTAATTACTCCCCCACATCTCGTTCCAAACCTGTAAGACGTTCGTTCATCTTTGGAACACATATTAAGGTATTTTTGAAGAAATTGGAGATCTATCTGACCCTCCATAAAGAGCAACACAATTGAAATGATCCAGATCAAGAGACTTAGTAAATACATTGGCAAAACAGGATGTGGCATCAGTAGCTAAACTTGTTTTGTGATGCTTACGTGAATATTAATGTCATAATGAATATTAATTAATGACAGAATTTTCATTTTGGGGTAAACTAACCCTTTAAGCATAAGAAGACTGCTTCTGTATAAAAGATTGGTTTCTCATGTTATGACCCCTTTAAACATGTTTAGACAGCCGTCTCCCTCATGGACATCTGTGTTTATGTCTTGTGCTGCAGGTGAATGGTTTCCGCAGTTATGTGGAGCTGTATGTGAAGGATAAACTGGATGAGACTGGTGTTGCTCTGAAGGTGGTGAATGAGACTGTGAATGAGCGCTGGGAAGTGTGTCTCACCATGAGTGAAAAGGGCTTCCAGCAAATCAGCTTTGTCAACAGCATTGCCACCACCAAGGTCTCTGAAACCCTTGCTCATTATTGAAATTGGGGATGGCAGTGGTGCTTTAAATGGGTTGAATTTAAAAGGCCTTTTTAGAGGGTTGTAGCTCTAAAAGTAAAACATCAAATTGCAAGCTCTCCTATAGTTTTCTCAGCACTTCTGCTGTACTTGTGATTTATGACTACTGCCCTGGTGTAATACGTATTTAAAGTCATGTGATACTTATGAGCTGTGTGATATCTTAGGGAGGAAGACATGTTGACTATGTTGTGGACCAAATAGTGGCGAAACTGATAGAAGTGGTCAAGAAGAAGAATAAAGCTGGAGTCTCTGTGAAACCATTCCAGGTGTGTTTCACAGTTCAACACACTGATATGATAAAATATCTATTCAGACACTTGAGTACTTGGTATTTTAACAGATCTAAGATAATCTTTTTAATTTCAGGTTAAAAACCATGTGTGGGTATTTGTGAATGCCCTGATCGAGAATCCAACGTTTGATTCCCAGACCAAGGAGAACATGACTCTACAGACCAAAAGCTTTGGCTCCAAATGTGTTCTCTCTGAAAAATTCATCAGAGCTGTAAGTGTGTAATGATCTCTGACACATGTCTTACATTAAATGTAGCACGTATTGTAACAGTAAACTCATATCCCCAGTTTCACAGACAAGGCTTAATCCTAGTCTTGGATTAAAATGTAAATCTGAGCTATTTCAACTGCAAGAAACCTGCATTGATCTTAAAATATGTCAGTACCTTTGTTTTGTCTTAAGATGCACACCAGTAATGCTTTTTCTAAGGCATGCTTATAAAAAAATACATAAATGTCCTGATTGAACTATGGCCTAATCCTGGTTTAGGCTAAGACCTATCTTAATGTATCACATTTTAATTTAGAGTTCCTCTCATTATCAAGAGCTTCTGGCTTTTTAAACATAACAAAAATAACTACATGCTTTGAAGTCAACATGGCACTGAAGCTGTGACCAGTGAATTGTGTATGAGAAAACAAGTAATATGCTTAAAAAATATTTACGCCAGTTCTGATTTAATGTTGACTTTAAAATGTGTAAATGTCCATTTGATTTGTCCCATCATAGGCTACAAACTGTGGTATTGTGGAGAGCATTCTCAACTGGGTGAAGTTTAAGGCCCAGACACAGCTGAACAAGAAATGCTCATCTGTCAAACATAGCAAGATTAAAGGAATTCCCAAGCTAGATGATGCCAATGATGCTGGTAAGTCAGTATCAGCATCTCTCAAAAGTCATGGTCTGCTCATTTGGGTGGATGGGTGATATGGACCTGAATTTTGTTTTAGGCTGAATGGCAATGTATCATATGTACATCTCAGTATATTTTATGATGTGATTTCTTTTTAAAAGGCACACAATGAATGGCAAAAGACTTTTCAAGCATTTTGAACACTGAGGACTGTCTTATTCAGAAATACAGAGGCATTGTGTGTGAATACAGTCTTTAAAAGGGTTGTTGTATTAATTAATCTCACTCGCAAAAAACAGATTGAATATTAATTAATCAAAAATTAACTATTGTTCTTCTTTTTTTTAATTGCTGAAGAGTATTGTGATTTTACTTTTTCTTCAGCCTGAGGTTTATTCATTTTACATTTGCTATAAATAGATCATCTTATATTAAAAACAAACACTGAAGCTCTGCTAATATTTAAAAAAGTAGCGTGAAATTAATGCAAAATGAACGTAATGCATTACTTTCCATAAAAAGTAACTATTTAACTCATTTTGATTAGTTAACTTTTAGAGAGTAATATTGTAATGCATTACCTTTAAAAGTAACTTTCCCAATGCTGGTGATAGCAAATATCAGCTTATAGCAAATTAAATACTGAGACCAAGAACACTATTTAAAAAAAAAATTAAATAATACAAATCAGCACCTGATAAGGAAATGGCATATTAAACCACATCATTTGTTCAGGTGCTGCGGAGTAGTCCAGTATCTGTGCGAGCTATTTATTAACCGTTAGATTGCCAAAAGTTACAGACTGTGGCTTTAATGTGAAAAAAAAATCTTCATTTGGTATTTGCAGCTATATTTTACCAGCTTCTTAGCATGGCAGATTAATTCTTACTGTAAATATGAAGAAGCTGTTTGAAAAGCTTGATTGATCCGTGAATAACTCTGTTTGTCATGTAAGGGGGGAAGCACTCCTCAGAGTGCACTCTGATCCTGACTGAGGGAGACTCAGCCAAGTCCCTGGCTGTGTCCGGCTTAGGAGTGATAGGGAGGGATCGATATGGAGTGTTTCCACTCAGAGGAAAGATCCTCAACGTGAGGGAGGCCACACACAAACAGGTGAGCTCCAGGAACCTTGACATGGAACGACAAACCATAACAAAAAATTAAGAGCTGATAATGAATATTGACTAGATTTTACAATGTCTGATCGTTAAATGTTTTACCCATTGCATGCAAACATTTACCTTGTTTCGATTGTAGATCATGGAGAACGCAGAAATCAACAACATCATTAAAATTGTGGGTCTCCAGTACAAGAAGAGCTACGATGACCCAGATTCCCTAAAGAGCTTACGCTATGGAAAGATTATGATCATGACCGATCAGGTGTGCACTAGTTGGTCTATTTCTGACTTTTAGTATTCGGAGATGTTGCCTTTATCTGTATGTATAATTTCTGTTATGTGTACTGTTAGGATCAAGATGGCTCTCACATCAAGGGTCTTCTCATTAACTTTTTCCATCACAACTGGCCATCTCTGCTCAAGCACACCTTCCTGGAGGAGTTCATCACACCCATTGTAAAGGTATGATAACCATCCAATAATGAAAATGTTCTGTTCATCAGTGCTGCTTCAGGCTTTTATACTCGTTTCTAAACTTTGCTCTTCAGGCCAGCAAGAATAAACAGGAAGTTTCATTCTACAGCATCCCAGAATTTGAAGAATGGAAGAAACACACAGATAATTATAAAACGTGGCACATAAAGTACTACAAAGGTTTGTTTTTTGCTTACTACGCATTTGAAACGGTTTCTATCTAAAAGAAGCAACATTCATGCCTAAATGTTTACTGCATATTTGTCAGGTTTGGGTACCAGTACAAGCAAAGAGGCAAAGGAATATTTCGCTGACATGGAGAGACATCGAATTATGTTCAAGTACAATGGTACTGAAGATGACGCAGCCATTACGCTGGTTTGTTGGCCACTACTGGTCTTTTTTTGTACTACGTTTGGGGCATCATTAACTTTTTCCAGATATTAGCTACATATTACTTTCACATATTGGGTAACATTGTGTGTGAACTCTGCTCAGGCCTTCAGTAAGAAGAAAACGGATGACAGGAAAGAGTGGCTGACTAATTTCATGGAAGACAGACGGCAGAGGAGGATGCATGGGCTGCCTGAGGTACAGCTCTCATATACACAAAAACCAAAGAAAAATGTTTCTTAATGTGTACATATCACTTTTAAAACAGAAATAGTGTTACTGTTTAAATGCCCCCATGACACATGACAAGAACAGACCAATGAACACATGACACAATGTCAAGGACAACCAATCAGAACATGACACAATGACAAGGACAACCAATTAGAACATGACACAAAGAACAAGGGAACCAATAGCGAAGAGACAATGAGGGCAAGGAAAGCATGAAACAACAGACAAAATCAGATTACAAAATAAAAGACATGACAACAATGAACAACAAAAGGACACCCAAACAAAACCCAATTACACACTAGTGTTCTCTATTCTTTTTTGCATCTATCTCATCATTCTCTTTTTTATTGATTATAAAAATGTAACCCTTTAACACACTTTATTATTTTTGTTTGTTTATGTTTTGTTTCCTTTATTTAAAACAAAAAAACAAACATCTAACAACAGTGTTACCCTTTCAGTCGAATCACTTCGACGTTACACATGGGATCTCGCCAGAGAGACCGTTTTGCCTTTGAGCTTTATACAAAAGGCCAATTAATATTGGTGCGCATTCAGATTGCGCTCAGGTGCATCTTATCACTGCGTGAGTATAAGAGGACACGCGCTGAATGCGACTGCAGCT
>JAUCMS010000038.1:1020488-1036897 GCA_032357445.1 Enteromius radiatus
GAACACTAAAATAACATCCTAGATCTGAATGAATGAAATATTCTTATTAAATACTTTGTTCTTTACATAGTTGAATGGGCTGACAACAAAATCATAAAAAATTATAAACGGAAATCAAATTTATTAACCCATGGAGGTCTGGATTTGGAGTGACACTCAAAATTGAAATGGAAAAACACAGGCTGATCCAACTTTGATGTAATGTCCTTAAAACATGTCAGAATGAGGCTCAGTAGTGTGTGGCCTCCACGTGCCTGTATGACATCCCTACAATGCCTGCACTTGCTCCTGATGAGGTGGAGGATGGTCTCCTTAGGGATCTCCTCCCAGACCTGGACTAAAGCATCCGCCAACTTCTGGACAGTCTGTGGTGCAACGTAGCGTTGGTGGATGGTTGGATCCAGGTCTGGGGAACAGCCGGGCCAGTCCATAGCATCAATGCCTTCATCTTGCAGGAACTTTAAAGTTGTTAAATGAAGTTCTTAATGAAACTCTTCTATTTTTTTAATCAGTTCACAGCCCTGAAAATAAAAATGCAAAACCCTTTAACCCATTTTTGAAACAAATTATTGGTTTTGAATAGGAAATGGTATTATTGCATTCATTAAAACACATACAGTAGCACAGATGTTTTGATTTGGTAACATGCTTAGCTGGTCACAGTTCAGGATAGTATTATTTCAAACAGTTATATGACAAAATATGTTTATAATAAAATAAAATAGAGTGGGAAAATAACACATACATTTCTTGAATGAATTTAATAATTATTTTGCTATTGAATGGAACATCAGATTTTCAGCTTCTGAAGAAAGGGCTAATGTCTTTTCCTCACAAAAAAGCAGGACACAGCTCAGGATAGTTTTTGTGTGAATAAATACTTACAAATATACTTTAACTACTTTAAAGTGAAAATTATTTGATAAAAAATAAACTAGTCAAAAGGTTTGATTTTGAACTGATCTTCACTTGTAAGGAGAACTATGCTAATAAATAATTGGATGAACTCTATGTCCTGCAGAGGGCGCTGGTGGTCTGGCAATTGTTATACTTTACAACACAAAGTAATTTCTAAACTATAGGACTTTGGTAAATGTTGTTTGTTGTTTGTGTGTGTTTGCATGTAGAAACCAAAGAAGGCAGCATCTGATGATGAAGAAGATGATGATGCAGGCATGAACAGCTTTAGCCATCTGGACTCAGGCAGAGATCGATCCGGGCGAGCCAAGAAAGAAGTCAAATACTTTGCAGAATCTGATAACGATGATGACGACGATATGTTTGACTAGACACCACACACACACACACACACACTCTGAGTCCAGAAGAATGCTTGTTGAAGAACAGGTTCACTGTCCTCTGCCCAGCAGAATTTTGTACATTTTACCCTCCATTTTATTTTTTCTTCACTTGTGATGTTGAATTCTTTCTACTGTGTAGCTGTTTTACTCTTTTTATTATTGTTATTGCTATATTATTATTATTATTGGTATTATTGTTATGATACATTGACAATGTTGTTTTTTTATCATTAAATTGTATATGTCCTGAGCAGCTTTTAGAAATTTAGACTGCTGTGCTTTAGCACATTTTAATGGTTCAGCATTAGACAATTTACCTTTTTGAGACGACTTGGAAATAAACATGAAATGTAAATTATTTGTTGGTCTGCCAAAATTTGTTCACTATTTTAGTGATGTTTGGTTCAAGACAAGTTTAGCTTTGTGACATGCTTTGTGACTTTCAATTACAAACTACACTGGTGGCACAGACTCAGTAAACAATGCTAAGATGGTTAAATATGAGCAAGATTGAATAGTGTAAATTCAAATCGATCAACTCACTACCAAGGTCATGTATATTGAATGTTGTACATAGATAAAACAATAGAGATACATAACTAGAACTATAAATATGCATAGGCAAGTTCTCCAAAGACACGAAAAATTTAGACAACTTCCAATTTATTTATTTGTAATTATTTGTCTTTATTTTTCTTTATTTTAAGAGAAGAACTGAACAAAAACATAGCCTATAAATGTTTACTCTTTAAAATGACTAAACATTTAAACATGTCTCAGAATTATATAGGAACCCTTTATTCAAGAAAAGCAAAGTACGAAAAAATACTTGTATTTCTAGACTTGTGCCCCTGTTTAGTCTAATTCTTTATATTAAATAAAGAATGAGAATTTAATAAGAATTTATTAAAAAAAAAAAACTTTGTTATACGAGATATGTTTTCATGGCATACAGGACAATGCACTCAAGGATATTGTGCCATTAGTGGATATGTTGAATTGGACATTCGAGGTACTACCCTAAGGAAAGCCAAATTTTAAGAAAATTGATCTCTATACTTTTATGTTCATCCATGCACTTGTTTTGTTCATAATAATTTGGCAGTGATGCATAAAGCAAATAGGTTATTTTAAAACAAAATATTTAATGCATAAGCATGCAAATATTCCTATGCAGGGATGTTGTCACCAAGAAAATGTATGAAAAAACCCCCTGAAAAAAATTAAAATATTTACAGATGACTATTTAATACCAAATATAAAGCTGACTAAATTGGAAAGCATCCAAATATCTCCACCAAACATTGTAAAATAAATACATTTTTATTGTTTTGCCAGAAGGGTTCATGTAAAGGCAATGGTAAACATGAACAAAAGCATTGTTAATGTCCAAACAGAAGCAAAACAGGAATTTACAAATGGTTACAAACACTCGTGGATCTGAGAAAAATCGTTCTTGTCATTATCCAAACTCCTCGAGTCCACAGGTTTTAAAAACAAGCAGATGATTTCATGCTTCTTTTATTTATTGAATGATTCTAATTGTTGAAGGATTGTTCCATCAGAGGATAAATTATGCCAGTGAAAATCTCAATGATTTGAAAATTTCCCTTCTGAAACGTGTAGTGTATGTTGGTTTTGATCTTTCTGCTCTTTCACTGGTTCAGAGCTCATGTAAGTTCATAAAGGGATCTAAAATAGTTTGAATTGGATGATACTTGATGTCTATAATTGCATCGCTTGTTTCTCTGTAAGGCCAGCCAAACAAATGCAATAAAAACTCAGTGTACAGTATGACAACAGCAAAACGATGTTTCCTATTATTAAAGGATAGAAAGTAACACATAAGCACACTGTTGCATCTCTGCCATGACACATGACAAGCTTAGAACAAGATCACATTCAGCATAAAGCATTATTGAACAATCCAGATGAGAAGGCCAGACCCTCTGCGATCGAGCCGGTCCATGCGAGGTAATTTTAACAAAGAAAAACAAGACAAGAAGATAACCCTTGTTTCCGAATGAGATTTTTAAAAGCAAGTTTTAAACTTGGATTCTGCAAATCTCTCGTGACATAGTTATGCTAGATATATTCTAACTCAATCAAACACAATGTCAACTAGCTAGAAAAAATCAGTTGCTTTATTCTGTCTAAGAAAGTTTACATAATTGAAAGGATACAGCTTTCGTAGTTTCGTAGTAATGAGTGCGGATTGTAGATGTATGTGAGGGAATTGTGGGTGGCGTGGGTTTTTATAAAGACATTCATGAGCTGTTTCATTTGTTAACTTCAAAGACACATGCTGCTCCAACAAAAACAAAGCACTTTCCCTCAGATTTTTTTTAAGACAAAAAACACAGCACAACATTTGTGCTTTCTAATCTATGTGTGATGAAAAAAAAAGATAAATACTGCATATCATCTAGAGTTTGTCATTATTATTCACATTCAGATGAGTGAGTCTGTTCTCTCTTATGATATGTTTTCAGAGCAGATGCATAATGAGACAGTAAGAGGAGGTGAATGTGTTCACATAAAATGGTCAGTTCACTCACAAATGAAAAGTCTGTATTCATTTACCTTTTTAAGACTTAAGTAATATACAAATTTAACGTCATTCCAAAACCGTATGATGTATTTCCCTCCATGAAACACAAATGATTTAGCGGAATGTTCATGCTGAAAATTCTATGGCCTTGAAATGACACAAGGACATGAGTAAATAGCAGATTTTTCATTTTTTTGGTGAACTATCCCTTAAAGTACAAAAGTAAACAAAGACTTATCTGACCCTAAGGGGAAAAAAAATATTAGATACATGATTGCAGTTTAGTTCCAAGTTAGAATTTACAAAATTAAACAAAATCAATATCATCCACCCATACAAGGAACATAAATGTAAAATAATGAAAGCAAATTATGAAAAATAATAAGACATCTGTCTCCTGTACTCTCAGGAGGGCAGTTTATAAGTGCAATGAGAGTTTAAAAACTAAAACGTCTTTATGCAGACAGACCGCTTTACAAGCAGACAAACATCGGGCACCTGAAGCCTTTATATTTCACTTTAACATTGGATTGGATCATTAATCAGCAAAAGACAGTGTCCTGTTGTAAAGAAGGGAATCCAGCGACACTTGTGTTTCAGTAAGAGGTATTTTACAAACTCAGGATCAGTTTAAATTAAGCTCTTCAGAGCTACAGCTTACTGATCGGAGCTGAAGGCCATCATAACACCCTGTCTGAGAAAGAACTTGTTTCAGTTGAAAAAAAAAAAAATCTGTACACAAAAACAAGGTTCCCTAATGAGTAATGAGTGCACGCAGAGATGGACGTACAATGTGCTCGCTGCAGCGCAACTACCTTGTCAGTTGCTCTGTAAAAAATTGCAAAGTCCCGTTGAGTTACTGCAAAAAAAGATGCAATATGTAAAGGAGTTTGATTATTCTGGTCACTTGGCCCTGAATCAATGTGCGTTTGAGTGAACCAGACTCTGCCATTCACACTGATCTCAAAAAACTTGTATCAGCATATGACTATCAATTTCACCCAGACTTGAGAGAATGTTTTACTGCTTAAAATTCTTTTAAATGAAAGGTTTGTCATTTTTCCTCATGTCATTTAAACCTGTATTTAATAGGTACTTGTTGCTCTGAAATATATATTGAACAGGGATTGAAGCTGCAAACGTTCACCATAAATAATGGGTGCTATTTTCCAAGTCTTCTGATAGAAACTGAATGAAACTAGAGTGCTGCAGGGATAATGTTACTTGGTAAGATAAGTGGTGAGTATTACTGAATGAGCATTAGGGTTTATTCACTGGCTTTTGTGAAATGCTCTGTGACAAACCAAAAGTTGGTTTTCATGCTTCATGCTTTATCAAAATAACAACTAAATTGAACAAAACTGCTATGAATTTTGCAGACTATATATAATATAATTGCATAAAGTCAGTAAACTATCACCTTCACCACTGAGCTAGACAACATTAATGTTCACTTGACATATGCAGCCGACTTTTTAAAGATATGCAAAAGTCTAGGTTTTATGTTTCATATGTTTCATGCTGTGGAATAAAACCTGATTAAAACCACTTTACTTCAGTTAGCATTCAAACTTATCATTATTATTAATTATTTTCTCTGCAGCACTCTGTTGACATAAAAGCAAGTTCGATGTGTATGTATACCGCTGTTCAAAGTGTGGGGTCAATAAGATTTTTTCAATTTTCTTTTTTCAAATTTCTCTTATGTATGGAATCCTGTTTCCGCCACTGAATTAAATATAAAAAAGGTTATTGCTAGTTCAGACTAGACTATAAAGTTTATGTTTATATCACAATATCATGAGTTTATATCTCACAATTTTGAGAAATAAAATCAGAATTGTGAGGTAAAAAGTCGCAAAAACCTTTTTTATTTTTTACTCATTGGCAGAAACAAGCTTCCATACTTATGTGCATCAAGGCTGCTTCTATTTGATCAAAAATACAGCAAAAACAGCAATATTGTAAAATGTTATTGCACTTTTTTATATTGGTTTCCTATTATAATATACTTGAAAATATAATTAGTTTCTGTGCTGAATTTTCATCAGCATCATTATTCCAGTCCTTTGTGTCACATGATCCATCCAAAAATCATTCTAATACGCTGGTTTATTATCAGAGTTTAAACAATTGTGCTGCTTAATATTTTTTTTTTAAACCTGTGATAATTTTTTCTTTGATTTGCTGATGAATATGTAAAAAAAACCAAAAAAACATTTCTTCAAAATAGAAACCTTTTTATAACAAATGAAAGTCATTATATTATTTTCTATCCCTCTGTCATTTTTTTCCATTTAACACAGCACAACTCAGATAACTCAGATATTAGAACGATTTCTGAAGGATGGAGCAACATCAGGATGAGTATGACAGTGACAACTTGAGTAATGATGCTGAAAATAGGAATAAATTGCTTCACAGGAATAAATTACATTTTAAAATATATTAAAATAATAAAAGTTTTTTTTAAAGTGCAATAATATTTCACTTTTTTTTTTTTCTTTATTTTTGATACAGTAAAAAACATACAGCCTTGATGAGCATAAGATCTCATATAATAATCTTACATCTGACTGGTCCTAAACTTTAAATGGCCATATACTATATATATATATATGTTATATATTTGGAATTTGACAACTAAGCATACAGTTTTAGAGCAACATGAGGATGAGTATGACAGAGAGTGGTTGAAATCAATTACTAAGTCCTTCTTTTCTGTACGAAGGCCTGAAATCTGATTACTGATCACCACACCCTACATAGAGAAGTGAACATAAAGACTGATTTAAAACAATCTAAATTGAAACAGATTTAAATATACAAATCAAATGTAAAATAGCGTTCAATAAAGTCTATAGCAAAAACATTCTATATAAGTGTATTTTAAAGGACTTCGGCTCTTTTAAATGAGACAATGTTAGACAATGTCAAAAGCACCAACAAATGCATCGTAGAAACATACAATGATATGTACAATGAATGCATCAGCTTGTATGAAAGAGAAAGTGTGGAAATCAATTAATAAAAAGTAACAGCTTATCATGCACAATGAAGAAATCCATACAGGAGACCTGAGGAGCTTCACATCTGTCACAGGACACACACACACAACACAAATTGCAGGGTGTGTGTGTCAGTCTTCCAAGCTGTTTTGATTATACACCAGCCATTGTCTGTTCTTAAAGCAGAAATCCAGCTCACCGGAGAGGTCCAGTCTCTCAGTCTGGGGTTTCATGAGCCGCTTGGACTCTAGGGCTCCTCGCTAGAGGAGGTGGCCCCGTCTGTGGGCTCCGGGGAGGGGGCTGAGGCTTTCGGCTCCGTGGAGCTGCTGCTATTTTTGTCCGAGCCGCTGCGCTCTGAGGAGCTCTGTCCATCCTGACCCTCAGAGTTCTCCAGCATCTCCTGGATGAGAGGAGGCATCGATCCAGGGATCTCCATCTTCAGAGAGATCACTCGCTCTGCACCTGCAGGAAACGGTCACTGTCAGATCCATCTGTTCTGTCTTGTGCCTTATTTTAAAATCAAATTTATTTTGAATATATTTTTTTTATTTAAATATAATAACAACAAATGAGGACAATTGAAGTTTTAATTTTATTTTAAAGCACAGCCACCACAAACTGGTAGTTAACTCTTTCATTCTGAGGTTAAATTTCAGATTTAAAACCATAACAAGACATATTTTTATTGCTACTGTTTTTGAAATCAAAACTATGTCAGGAAACAATGGCAAAAGTTCATCTTAAATAAAAGAAAATAATAAATAAATAAAAGCATTTACATAAACCTATCGGTAACACTTTACAATAAGGTTCATTAGTTAACATTAGTTAACAACATTAGTTAACACAAACTAAGAATGAACAGCACTTCTACAGCGTTTATTAATCTTAGTTAATGATAATTTCAGCATTTACTAACGCATTATTAAAATCCCCAGTTTTTGTTAACATTAGTTAATGCACTGTGAACTAACATGAATTAACAATGAATGATTATATTTTTATTAACTAATGCTAACAAATATGAATAAATAGTGAAATAAACTGGAAATTAGGTGCTGGGCGTCTGGCCAGAGGAGAACTGGCCCCAACTAAGTCTGGTTTCTACCAACAATTTTTTTGCTCAATTCTCTCACAGAGGGGGTTTTGGTTCCTTGCCGCTGTCACCTCTGTCTTAGTTGGGGCCACCTAATTTCTTGTGATTATTGTCGTTTGGATTAAAAAGACCGTCTCTGCGTTTGAAAAACGAGTTTAATCTCGTCATTATACATTACCATCACTGTGTTCTCCTATTTGATAATGTTCAGTGCTTTGCTGCAATCTGTATTGTTAAAAGCGCTACATCCATAAAAGTGATTGATTGATTGATTGACAAACGTATTGTTCATTAATTATTTATGTTAGTTAATACATTAACTAGTGTTAACAAATGACATGTGTTACCACCAATATTTTAGAGTTATAAAACTGTTTGCTGTTTGCAATAACAGCAAAGTAATCAATTGAATCTGAATGTTTGTGTGTAAAAAAAATTACCTGTAAAAAGTACCTAACTTTTTTTATATCATTAACATTTACGTGACATGTGACTAGTTACTCTCCGACACCGGATAACAACTGCTTACAATACCATCCCAACATATTTAAGTTTGGGGCACAGGGATTAAGAATCATCCCATTACCCCATCCCATTTTTAATCAGTCATTAACACATATTTTATAATGTTAAGATTAGAGTGATGCTGGTCCTTTAATGTCTATGCCAGTTATAGTATTTTGAAAGTTTAGCAGTCACTGAAGACCCTGAAGTTATTATGCCTCAGCGTTGACCTACTGAAGAATCAGCATTCATGCTGACCTTTAGCACTGATACTGCGCAGGTCTGTGATCTTCATCAGGGTCTTGGGGAACATGTGAGGTTTGCTGGGTCTGCGCTTTCGCACGTAGATTTTTAGAGCCTCTAGCAGTGGTTCCTGGAGCTGATCCACTTTTGAAGGCTCTTCCAAATCCTGCCGATCTACAGAGACAGCCAGAGATGCAGCATATGATCAGAGACATTATAAATTAATATCACATCACAAGCAGTGCATTCCTCGGAGTGCTGTTGAACAGAATATGAACCCTCTAAATGATGAACAAACTCCCACTACCACAGGAGGGCAGTGTTTTACTCTCACCCAAGCCAATGGCTGTTAGGACACTCTACACACAGATGAAAATTTGGGACGTACCTAGGTTTTGACATCACAAATGTTTTCGGTAGAATAGGGGAATAAAAAAATTTATATAAAATATCTTCTTTTTTGTATTAAACAGTGGTTTACTAAACAAATTGCTCCTTACTTACAATAAGGTTAAAATTAACAAGTCCAAACATACAAACATGTAATTGCACATAATGCAGTTTTTCAAATTAACTTATAATTTATTATTTGTTGCTGAAATATATCCATTTTCACAGTGGCTGTCATAACGTGTTTAGTAAATTATTCATTTAAACATACATTAAATAATTAAAACATAACTCGAGTATAACTTAATTTCTCTGGTGAACTATCAAGCTGTGGACAATTTATTAGTGGTAATTAAAAACATTGTTCTCTCAGTTGCTACTTTAGCAAATTCAAAGAGATATATTTCAATAAGTTTCAAATTCAAAGAGATATTATTTTTTTTAACGGGTTTTAGGAGGAAACTCTTACCTAAGAATGTTTACTGCTATTTAGGAGAACTCTTAAGATTAAATATTTTGTGAATATGGTCCATGCAATTCAATGATTTAAACCTGAGTTTTAAGGATTTTAAACATTAAAAACGGAACTTCAACAGCAAAACACACAGGTGCATGTGGAATGCAAAACAAAAACCTTGGTGATGTACACAATGGGTGATATAAAGCACTACCAAAAGTTATTGAGGTCATGTACATATATTGTGCGATAAGTCAATATACTTATTATTGTGACAGTGTGTGTATCACCTCCGGAGATGAGGCAGATGGCAGACAGCAGTCCTGTTTCTGTGTCGTCCATCTCGATGGGCAGGAGCTGGTTGGCGAAGGTGAACACCAGGTCTGTAAGCGGGCCGAAGCCAGCATTGTGCATCTGTGTGCGGTTTAGTGTGAGACCATCAGAGAATGTCATTGTGTCCTGGTCAGGAGTATAACGTGTGCAGATACGCAGTATCTAGAAAGCAAGCATGAGATCACTGTAACAACAGACTATACTGATTTTTATAGATCAGCTTTACTTCTCTGTATGACAAATAATTGAGAGAAAAAAATGATGAGAGATGTGAGGCAGTTTGCATTTTGTGTGTGCAACTCTTGAATTTGTGTGTATAATAAAAAAAAAGAGGCACAGTTTACAAAATGTGTGTTAGCAGATTAAAAAAAAAAAAAAAACAGTAACTATAGACGGTTTCACTGTGCACACGTGTCTGGCCCGAAGTTAACTTCCGGTCTGTGTCTGTTTATGGGTCTGGTTAGTGCCGCTACAAACACAGCTAATGAAGTTGGTCTCAGGTTATTGTGCTGTGGGATGTGTTTTTCATACATTTATTTGTGGCGACCTGCCACAATATCAAAACTGACCGATTTCCCAAAAGGCTTTTTAAAATAAACATGAGCCCGTAATTCATGTAATCTTTAAAAACCAAATCGAGGCATGTGTGTTTTTTTTCCACTGTATTTCTGAAGGAAGACTGTCTTTAGAAAATGTCATTTTCATTTCATCCTGCAAGTAAAGCTTTGTAAGCTTAGAGCTGCTTTGTCTACAGCTGTTACTGGGGAAACCTCCATTTCTAGTTCTTAAAGCACCTCCTGCTGTCAGAGAATGAATTAGCATTTTTAATAAATACTTCAGATTTACGCTGCAAACATATTTAGCTTGCTATCAAAAAAATGATCTTCTATAGAAAGACTAAGCTGTTGTTATTGATTCTATCGGGATGTCTAACGAAAGTTAAGTTAGGGCCCCAAAAGCATGTGATTTTTATTTATGTTCATGTCGTTGAAACGGTCTATAATAATTCCCAACAAATGTCTGTGCAAGTAATTCACTTATTGATTTGCTTTAAAAAAATCACGTTAATTGTTCTGATTAAATATTTTTATTGTGAATTATTATCAGTGTGCTTATTGCTGGGTTTAAAACAGACAGTGCAGCGCTTACAAGTAATTCATGACAACCTCACAGTCTCAACAATGTCAAAAGTCTGTAAAAGTCAGAGATGAATTGTACAATAAGGAATTGTACAAGAAAATAAAGCTGATAGTTACAAGAAACATAGCTGAAAATTCCATTAAATTACCTTGGCTGTAAGACAATAACACCTGAGCAATACAATGTACTTTTGTGTTTGTGTATCTGCATAATAAGAGTATGGTGTGTGTGTGTGTGGTTCTACAGCACAAACTGTGGCTTGCTGACAGTGATTGGTGCTGTCAAGAAGATGAAACAGAATAAAACATGACTGCTGCTGACAGCAGGCCGCTCTCTCTCTATATACTACACACACACAAGCGCGTTTGATCCTCCTTCTCAACACAAACTCTATATAACACAACGGTGAGTTGCTATCAAACAAGACACACACTCTGACCTTTGGAGCTGGAAACAGTGTGTGTTTGAGGCAGACTTTGCTGTCTTTAAAGGGGTCATACTGTATACCTTTTCCTTGTACTCCAAACTCTTATTTCAAGAAAATCTGTGACACATGTGTGGACTAATTTTGTGTGTTAGATGAAGGTCTATCACTCCTGCTTGCTGAGTGTCGGCCGCTCTCTTTCGGTCTCATTACTGAAGAAAAGACAACTCGGCTCTCAAACAACACACTTGGCTATCACACAAACAACAAACAGAAATGTCTGGAACTCTAAAGAGTAAATACAAAGCATAGTGCAACCGTGGCAGTTAAATGAGAAAACAATAGCTGAAATACTACTGCACATCATGTTATTACAAAACAAAATGTGCAGACTGACTCTGCATCAACAAGCCCATAAGAAACATGATCTGAGCTCAAGCTGTAGCCTTCCTTTATGAATTAGTCAAACAGAAAACAGTTCATCAAACAGACTGACATCACTCATTCATTTATACCAATCTTACAAGACAACCAGCGATGACAAACTCTTCACAAGAACGGTTCATCCTCTTGTTAAATATTCATTTGATAAGGCAGATTTATGGCCACAGCAACTCACTTTTTTTAATATTTTCACTGCCTATACATGCCAATTAATAGTTTAAGCAATCAGACTAATTCTGCTTTTTGGTTTTATTGCAGTAACTGATGGAAATCCTGATTGTTTTGCAAAAATATGAGGTGCTAAACAGCAAAAGAAATTAATCTGCATCACAATCATCTATTGAAAAAGGATTGTGATTCGAAGATGAATAGAATCTGCAAAACGAGATCTAAGATTGGACAGGTAAAAATTAATTAAAGGAAAGGACGTGACATGTGGCCAGGTATGGTTTCCCATTCTATGAATTTGTGCTCTGCATTTAACCCATCCAAGTGCACACACACAGCAGTGCGACGTGAACATCCACGCACACACCGCCATTGCTGCGGCACCCGGGGAGCAGTTGGGGGAACAGTGCCTTGCTCAAGGGTCTAACCTCAGTCGTGGTATTGAAGGTGGAGAGAGGGGTCCCTCCACCCACAATCCCTGCCAGACCTGGGACTCAAACCTGCGACCTTTGGGTTACAAGTCCAACTCCCTATCCATTAGGCCACGACTGCCCTTAATGACATAAGCCTCTTATGGCCATTTAGGTAAGCCTGAAGATTAACAAGAATTGACAATAGAGGTCACTGTTGTCTCAAGATTGCAAATGTACAGTTGTAATTAGTCATTTGTACATTTGTAAGATAGAAAAGGCCTAGTAGTCGAGAAACCCTATGGCAAATTATAACATTTTTGTCTTCATGTTTAGTTTGCCACTTTCACAATAGTATAAATCAGTTGTTGCCCTTTCTTTAATATGATAGGGAAAAAAATTCTAAAAGTTAAATTGCAGGTGTTTACTTGTATTCATTAAGATTACCCATTCAAGAAAACAAAAATCATTTTACAGGAGGTATTTACAGAAAGGTTTATCAATATATTAAAACATTCAAATTAGCCAGCCCCAGCTGAGTGACAGCTTAAACTAAGCCAGATCATAGGCTTGAACCGTTACACATCCTTTTTTTTTGCTTTTTATTTAATTTTAATTATTTATTTTGAAACACACATTTAAAAGATATGTATAGTATAAATATAGTACTCAGTATTTATTATATTTAAAATAAACAGTCAAAATCTGCTCTATACTGTTTTAAGTTGTGTATAAAACTCTATGGTTGCATGATAATCATGATTGTCTAGCACACACACACACACACACACAGACATACACGCACATACCAATATGTCGAGGCAGGCGGCTTTGAGCAGTGTGATCTGATCGGCGATAGTGAGTCCAGTGAAACCAGGAACTCGTTTGGCAAACTCCACGATTTTAATAATGCACTTAGTGGCCAGTTCACTGAACTTGTCCCAGAGACCCAGATCCAGACGTATGCGGTGATCCGCACTAGAGTTCTGCAGGCGACACACACACACAAACACAACAGAGTTAAAACAAAATCTTTTGTCTAAACATGCATCACTTTAAAAAACATATTTTTATTGGTTGTGATTGTCAGTATCTTTGGCTAAGACCTATAATACTCAAGAAATACTCTATTTTCCAGCATAAGTTACAGAATGAGGGAGGCATGACTGACTCTGAGGAGCCAACTTTGGAGAATGCTGATGCTAATGTGTTTGTTTTCCAAGAGTTTACATTAAACGGCCCATCTGTTTCTTATCAGACCTCCCATGTTCGCAAAGCAGTAACATCAACAGAAAGAGAAACAGAGGAATAATGCTCTTGTATTCTTTATAAGCACTTAAACATTTATTGCTTGCAATGTTATTATTACTTACAACTGTTTCAGCAGAGTGAGAGAGAGAGAAAAAATTAAATAACAATAACAAGAATTATGGTGAGAAATGTTCCATGTCACAATATATACATACTGTATATATATATATATATATTTAAAGTTGAATACTGTTTAAATTTGAAATATTTAGTTTCAACCCTCATATATCACAATGCATTGCTAAATGTGTTTCAGGGGCAATAAAGTACTTTTCCAATCTTATAGTGCTCGTAAATGTAAATGCAAATGCATATGAAATATAATTTTATATATTATTTTACAATTTTTATATATATATTTTTAATTATATATATGAATAAATGAGGCATTTATTTATACTGCTTTCATTGTCTATTGCTATACAACCAAAGTGTTTTATAATCATACGAGGTGATATAAAAATATAGAAAAATTAAAACCTAATATATATACACAGTATATATATATTTATTTATGACTTTTTTTCTTTTTTCTTTTGGCATGAAATATTTTCATGAGATTCAACCTAACATATCAACATGCTGACCATGTGCCATATTAAATTGCACAGATAACTAGCATTCTTAATACAGTTAAAAAATCATATGATGTTAAAAAGTATCGCTTTCTGACGGTTCTGAGATATCCCAAAAAGAAATAGGCAGGATCATTCCCGCTGGCCCCAGGTTCGATTCTGTCACTAGCCTTATTCATCAAAGAGAATGGTTTCCTGTGCTCTGGACTGAAAGCCGCAGGCTGTGGGATGCTCTGCGTGCATCTATTGTCTCAGGCTCAGATCAGTAAATATGATCTCTGCTTCAGAGAGAAGCACATCACAGCTGTCATTAAATCACTCTAAGAGAGTGGTGGCACATTTCGCTGAGAGACCTCACCAATGATTGGCAAACTAACCACAGAAAGACAAGCGGCCAGACTTTGATATTAAACCTACTTGTCTTCTTCATCCCTGGGGCAAAGACGACGCTGTTTGATTTCCCTTCCAATCTCAGTCAATTACCACACAGTCATAATTCAATAGAGGCAAACAAGGAAGTGGCCAGGGAATTCTAATTTCATTTAGCTACATTTATCCTAACAAATTAGACAACTTGTGACATTAGAAAATAAGCTTGTGATGTTAGAACGAGTGCAACGGCATCGATCATGCAAACAGTGCTAACAATGATGTAAAAGAGCACATGCTGTCTATGCAGCTAATATCCAGTCATCTCCCAAACACCTCCTTGAACCGAAGGCCACATATCAGCACTGTTTTATTTGATCTTTAAAGCTGCCAGGGTCATTTCTCATAACCATCACTGTCAATAAAGCATTATTCATTGTAGGATGGAAGTGCAGTTATATCTCTCTCACCCGCCTGTGAACTCCTCAATCACTGAGGGACGAGATTTGAATATTTTACGGCATAATTGGAGCTTTAACGTAATCTGAGAGAGCGCGGCTTCTTTTCTGTTGTTTAATAAAAGCATGTCGGGAACCAATCGTGTGCAATAATGAGGAACTTCTCTCAGACTGAGAGCACGGATAATTAGCCCTGATCCAGATTAAAGCCATGTTTAAACACTCCCCGCTACTGTTGAGGCAAACATCACCACTAAGCATGGCATAGCTGTGCTTTTTTGGGAGTACAAGGAAAAATATAAACATCTTTAACTTTTATCAATGCAAAATTAAAGAAAATCATGCCAGCAGAAATGACTACCTAAGCTAACATAGGCAGGGCTTCACATTAACATTTATATTTTCATAAAATTTTGTAGCTGGGAAATTTATGATTAAGGTTACTGCATACTGAAAATGCACTTTTTTGTCTTTATAAATGGCAGTTTTATTCTTAAACTTTCATATCAATTCTTACATTTTATTAATCATTTCTGTTATTATAATTAGACACATTAGGTAAGGGGTCGTGAACCTTTGGCTCGCGAGCCAGATGTGACTCTTTTGATGGCTATAATGATAAAAATATAAAACATTCTCATGTATTTCAATCCATTAATTTCCTACCACTCATGTTTATGGTTGCAGGTCACCATCACAGCTGTCCTCCGGGACAACACCACATTTTTATTGGATAATGCGTAACGTACACGGGTCGTTGTGAGGTCAGGAAGTAAACTTCCCTCCTTTTAATCAAGTAGTCAGCTAGCTAATTGCAGAAACCCTTTTATCGAAGAAGATGGCTAAAAAAAGATGAGTAGTATCATATTTTTTCAGCAGGAATGGACAGAGGAACTGGCCTTTGTGGAGAGAGCAGGCTCTGCTGTGTGTCTAATATGCAATGATAAAATTGCATTGATGAAACGGTCAAATATAAAGCTGCACTTTGACACACACTATACTACATTTGCATCGAAATATCCTGTGGGGGACAGCAGTAAGAAAGCATGTCAAGAGCTACTGTGCTGAGTGCAAGCTAATCAGCAACAACTCTGTGTTTGGACCCAACAAGGTGACTGGAATTTAGCTTTGCTGGTGCTTTATTTTATATTAGCTGGAGGAAAACAAAGCTAGAAGTGTTTCGTTTAGCCTGGCGGGAAAATATGCTAACTTACAGAAAAGCATTAA
>JAUCMS010000038.1:1042186-1053052 GCA_032357445.1 Enteromius radiatus
ATGTTCAGTGCTTTGCTACAATCTGTATTGTTAAAAGCGCTATATAAATAAAAGTGACTTGACTTGACTTGACTTTAGCAATTGTGAGAAACGGAAAGCCATTCATAGATGAGGAGTATGCCAAAACATTCATGCTTGATGTTGCCAATTAACTTTTGATGACTTTTTGATGACTTTTCGGATAAAGACAAGATAATCAAATGAATAAAAGACATCCCTCTGTTGGCAAGAACTGTTCACGATCATACCATCATCATAGGCAAATCAAATTGATGCAACACAAGTGAAGGACATAAATGCAGCACCATTCTCTTCTCTCGCTTTGGATGAGTCAACAAACGTAAGCCATTTATCCCAGTTCAGTGTGATTCACTACGTGAGGAAAGGAAGGGGGATGAAAGGGACAACAATGGGGGCGTTATTCAAGTCTTTAACTGAGTTCGCTAAAGACAAAAATCTACAGATGGTTAGCAACAGCCTAACAACGTTATTAAAAAGAATTCAGAGACTTATTGTACTTTAAAAGTGTTGATCTTACATAAAATGCACGCGTTTACTTTTATTTAGTTTTAAACATATTGTATGGCTCTCACAGAATTACATTTTAAAATTTTAAAAAGGTTCACTGACCCCTGCTTTAGGTTAATAACATTCATATATATTTACACAGATCTTCTTCCCTTTCAGTTGTTCACTCAGAGACATATTGGACATGACAGACAAATTGGGATCCCTATCAAAACACCATGGATGTTGCCCATTGAAGTGTCCTGTGGGAGCCTCCTGCACCCTCTCTGTCTGGCATAGAGTGGGCTCACAACAAGAGGCCAGCTATTGTTGTTAAAGCACTACCCATTTAGTAAGGCTGGAACAGTGGGAACGTACCCTGTTCTACTTGGAATAGGAACGTTGCAGAAGTCCCATCCTTCCCAAATGAGGTTTCAGAACACATACTCATATGGACAATATTTCAGTGCATATGGAAGATAGGAGGTGATTGAACCCTCTATCGGTAGCAAAATAACTTCTGGGGAACACAGGCTCTGCGGCTATACCGTGGAATTTACACATATGGGATCCTATTCGGTCACTACATATGGACCCCAGACCTCTACCGGTTCTCAAGGATTCATCAAGTAAGGGCCACATCCGGCTGCCGAGGGGATGGAGGAGCTCAACAGGGTCTACTGTATGGACACTCTGGAGCAGTTAACAAGCTGACCTCTCAGTGCCTCTACCCATTTGGGGTAAGAACACAGGAGTATACAGGTTTCAAACGGAGGCTATAGAATTTAGCAAACGTGTTAGGGGTTACCAGCCCGCAGCTCTACATATATCTGAAAGCAAGGCACCATATGCCTAGAACGATGCCACACTTCTTCTTGTTGAGTGGGCCCATAACACTGAAGCCAGGGTGATAGCATTCACTTTCCAGTGGTTCATCATCTGCTTGGAGACGGCATTCCCCTTCTGCCTGCCTCCGTGACAGACAAAGAGCTGGTCTGAGGTCCTGAAGCTTTGTGTCCAGTCAATGTAGCATCTTAGTGCTCGGACGGGACAGAGCATAGCTAGGGCTCGGTTTACCTCCTATGTGGGCAGTGCGTGGAGGCTCACCACTTGATCTCTAAAAGGGCACATAGCCGGGCCACAGCGTCAGTGTTACCTGGGAATCTGCTGGCCCAAACTCTAGGCAAGATTCGTTGACCGAAAATGCCTGCAGGTCCCCTGCCCTCTTGATGGAAGCCAATGCAAGCAAGAGCAGAGTTTTCATTGATAAAAACTTCACCGTCTCTTTTTTTTCGGCCAATGCCAGAAGCAGCGCTTGCCTGGCTGCTCTCACGAGGTGGAACCCGAGATCTAGGAAGAGGCACGGCAACTCCGCCGCTTTGCAGGAAACTCTGCGACGGTGATTTTCCCACAACGGGAGCATGAATCATTCACGAAAGCAACCTTCAAGCCCAGATATGAGAGGCAGCAGTTGTGACCATCACCCCACGCCAGGTAACGACTGCATCCAGAAACGCACGCACAGGGAACGCAGTAATGGACATCTCTGCTGTGACTTTTAATGCAGACCTTTAGACATAACACCAATGACCTGTACATGCACAATATGTACTGGGACAGACCCTTCCTTAGAACAGAAAAAGGTACTTCCAAAACTGTGGCAACAAAGACATATCATTATATTGGACACATTATCTCTTAAAGTGACTGCCCTAATTTACTAGCTGCTGTTGGTGTCCTTAATGTTAATCCAAGAAAATTAAAGAAAAAAAAAAATCACTCACTGCTCTTGACTGAATTACTTTGTAGTATTACCGCTTTTCTTTTTTAATTGCTATTGCAACCTTTTTAAAGACTGAACAAACATAAGCACTTAGGCTTCCCTTGCAATTTTGCATGGCTCTATGGCAGAGTAGCTGTATCTCATTCTTTGAGTTTGCTGTATTACTGAAGTCTATAAATTATGTACAGTTGTCAGCATTATTATCCAGAATGCATAAGACAAGAAAAAGACTCAGTGTCAAGCACACTTTGGTGTGTATTTATTATTTATACCACCATTACTGCGTGACTTACTTTGTTTTTATATGCACTCAGCATACAAGACATACCAACAGATACTCACTATAACTATCCATATCCATGCAAAGACCTCCCTGCAGAATTCAGTTACCTTCATAACGAGTGTTTTTATTCTTGGACCAACAGCATTTACTCTATTTCCTCTATGTGTCTATATGTGTTTATCCATCTCTCTCTTCACTTGACTGTAAAACTCATCTCTCCAGTCACAGTCCTGCTGTTCTGTGATGTTTCACCACTGACCTTTTTCTCAGATTCAAATCCCTACTGACAGCAGTTTGGCTTCAACATTTATCACAATATCTTCATAACTATATCACACGCCTAGGACTGTGTAGTAGAACAATGGCAATTTTTTATTTATCTGTGTTCCACCTATAGTTTCTACATAGCAAATATGTCTTGTATAATCCATAGAACTATTATGTTTTATTATACAACTTGCCTTGTAAATGCCTTACAATTAAAACAATGATACTGAAGAAAATAAATAAAATAACACAATTATTACTAAATATGACATTAACTCTTTCCCCACCAATGCTTTTGAAAAAAGCTGCCAGTCACCATTAGCACATTTGCTGATTTTCACAAAAATTTCATGGCCCCCAGGACATTTAGTTGAGAATGAATGAGGTCACGTGAGACGAGGCAATGTCTCCATCGTGCTATAACTGGGTGTGATTAGATGTGCTTTATCTTGGCAATACACATATACAATATATATACAATTCTTTGGTGTTTGGTTACACTAAAATGTATGTGTACAATAAATAATGCGCTCAGGGATCTGAATGAGATTTAATGAGAATCAATAGAGAAATACTGGAATTCTAGCACAAATAGTGCCCTTTTCTGAGGATTAAATCAACTACAAAAACAAGACACAGCCTGTTATTAAAAGACGAGTGTTTGTGTATGTGAACACAAACCGTGATTACTCACAATTCACGGCAGCTGCTGAACTCTTGTTCAAAGCTCAGTTAATGGAGCAGTCACGTCAATCTGAGCCATCTCACACTGAACTAACGCTATATTTACACACACTGCCGCTGCCAGCTATCTCCACATGGAGCATACACTCTCTGTCAACAAAATCATCATAAAATTTCATCTGGAGGAGCTGTCATTCAGACAACACTCCCCTACATCTATTGTTTTAATGTTTACATGTCAGGGGCTTTGCAGAGCTATCTTAAATAGGATCTACATGTCAGTGTGAATTACAATACAATGTTGAGTTATTAATATTGTTTTTTTTTTTGTTTGTTTGTTTTTTTTTATACAAGTGATAAATCAGTATAATGGGGCAGGGGTAGGGAAATAACCTATGGCGTTTCTCTTTCAAAACAATCCTGCAACATTTAAAATATGTTTTGAATATTAAATGGTGGAAGACTGTAGAAAATACTAGCACCAATAGTTATTTTAAAACATTTCTATGTTGTGCTGTTCAAAGCATATTCATTATATGTTGTCAAGTTAATGCTAAGTCTCACCATTTGTAAATGCTTCTTCTCCTTACATATTCCTGTCTTTGTTTTTGCATTATTGTGTCAATTCCAGTACCCCTCCACACTATTTATAATAAAAGCAGCACTGTATATGAGACCTGAAATATTCTTTGGGTGAGTGAGAGTGAGACTCACCGTGGTGTACTTGCCCAGCTGGCAGAGTGAGGGAAATGTCTCTTGGTGGGCTTTCCGTATCTTCTCGATGATGGTCTCTAGTTCTGCTGTCAACTCATAACTCTCGGCCAACTCCTGCTTTGGAATCTCCTTTTTCTTCTTATTCCTGTCATTCCGGACAGCTGAGTGTGCAAAACAATATCGAGGGAGGTCACTCGTAGTTTCTGGTTTGTTTATATTTCAGTGATAATTGATAATATTCATTCAAACAGAAAGTATATATATATATATATATATATATACATTAAAATTGTCAAAAATCATATTTTTATTATGCTGTCATGTTTTTTTTGTTTCATTGTGCTAGTTTTATTGTGTTCGTTTTTTTGTTATTTTTTAATCTTGTCAAACAAACAAAACAACTGCAGTTTGAGATGAATTGGAATGCCCAATGGAAAAACATGATTTTTGCAAATTAACTCAAATTAATGCAACTTAATATACACATAATCTGGGGAGATAACTCATACTTTCTGGTCTGTTTATATTTCAATTTCTACATCACAGTTTTTTTTTTTTTTCAAACACCGCCCAAATGTTTATGCAAAGAAAGAAGGCGGAACTATTATTCTCGCTGTAGTGTTGCTGTGGCACCATGTATTGAACTTCGTTGTGTGTGTTGTTGTGAAAGTGAAACTACCTTGTTTGTTCTTCCAAAAGAAGAAATAACTAGAAATCAGTGGTCAAGTTGTATTTATAAAACTGTTCCAGAAAAGTTCAACCCAAATATTAGAGCTTGTTCAGTGCATTTATGCAGGATGAATTCTAAAACCTGGAGAGTAGTCTATGCTGGCTCAGCTCAGAGACTATAAAGAGGGGCAATTCTAATTCTGCAAGGACAGTCTGGTGCTTCTGACTCACAATCTTCAAGAAAGTTGCCTTTTTTTACTAAAAGAACCAGCTACTTATTTTTCAAATGCAAGTTTTGAGCAACGAAGGGTAGTGGTTGTCGTTTGTCGTTACTCCGGTCACCATGCAGACATGCAAAGCGACACGTAAAAAGAAAGTATTAACTCTTTATAATCAGTAATTATGTCCCCACTGGATGATGCAAATGCAAAAGTGTTTAATTGTTTTGGTGTCATAGCGCTGGGATGTGGCATCACGGTATAGCAAGCGATATAACATTTCCTCCACATGTTTGCAGGGTCCGGCCAATCGGAGAGCACACCTGTTGGTGTCTGAAAACATTTTGATTTGACTGTATGTATATATTGTATATAAATCAATTCTACATCCAACCAACTTTATGATTTCTTCAGATTTGGCTATAATGAGATATAACTATGATGCATACAGCACATTTTGCCCATGTCTTTATGTCAGGAGTATACTTATTATACCTTATTAAAATGTTGCCTAGGATGTTTGCTAGATTTTTGGAAAAGAGCTAAAATGGTTAAAATAAGATGAACAGTACACAAAATATTTTATTAATATGTCTCAAGTTAATATGGCAAAACTTTTAAAACAAGTGCTTTTATTTAGTTATTTATTGAATATACAAGGAAAATGTACACCTACATGGGAAAGTCCAGTATATGAAACAGAAAATGAGCATTATATGAGCATTACAGGAAAATAAAAATCATATGCAGCACTGTACGTTTTGAGATATAAAAAAAGAAAAATAAACTTTTCAGTAATAGCTGTCAACCTCACTATTGTTATAATGTGTCAGCACATAGCACACAACATCAGCAATGGAAAATTCTTGCAGAATCGAACAGAAATGGTCTTTGCAGTTATAAATATGTTTCAATCCAAAGACTTCAGTAGACTGATCCCCACTTCAAAAGAAGCATTGCTGTCAATGAAAGTGCAGCGTTTGGTCACGTCACATCATATCAGTGGCATGCTATGTGACAGCCTTGATCTAGCTGACGCATTACAAACACTAAAGCTCCTGTTAACACGGTGTATAAATTCAATGACATGCCAGACACAGTGTAACCAAATGTTGCTGGACTGTAGCAGGATATTTACAGTCAGTGCTGGGAAGATTACTTTGGAAATAAAATAGTTTACAAGTAACCATTTTTAAAAGTAGTGTAACTATTTCAACTGCTTATTAATGTAACTGTTTACATTTGATTCGTTTTATTAATTTCTAATGAATGTTTTCAACTGTCAATTATTTGGAAACATTTAAAGCAGGCTGGGAGATTTAAAATCAAAACAAGAAATTTTGAAATGAATTCTTTTCATATCTATGACAAGCAACACTGGCATCTAACAATGCCTTGGGGAAAAAAACAACAACAAAAATAAAAAATAAAAAAATAAAGCATATACTGTACATAAACCCTATTCTGTCCTATTCTGTTTCCTAATCTCCTGAGGCATTGAATTTTGGAAAGAAATCAATCACATCTGTATATGTGTGAAAATACTCAGATGTAACCCCCTTTGCAATCTTTAACATTTTCACAAGTAACTCTAATTTAAATACACATTATTTAAGTAATTGTGTAACAGATTATAGTTATATTAATTTAGTAATTAAATAACGTAATTCCTTTACATGTATCAGATAATTCTCAACACAGTGATGTTGTCCAGATTTCATTCAATCAATATTCATGTTACATATAATAAATCAAAATCAAGGTCAGTAACTCTGATTACTGATTGTTTTTTTTTTTTATTATACCTTTTTGAAGAACAAATGGCTGTTAATGAGAATGATAAATAACACAAGCATTGTATTTATATCCCTCTAACATGTAGCTTTCTTTTGCACTAAACCAAAGACTCCTGCAGCACCATGCAAATGTTCCTTCCCTATGGGAAGGTAACAAATACTGTGGCTTCTATCCTGTCGGCACAGCTTCAGACAGCATCTGTAGACGTATGTCAAGGTCGATGAAGCACACTGCTCTATTATTCAGCTATAAGCTGGAGCCCAGTCATCGGCCAGCATTATTAATCCAGAAGAGGTTGATGAAGTTCACACTGCTGCATGAGATCATTAAGGAGAGAACACCTGGTGTTGTGGAGGGCCGTCTGGGGACTGTCCTGTTTCATTAAGCCTTGGTGGGGCTCATCTTTGAAGCTGCTCTCTGCAGGAGAGGAGTCTCAGACAATACCCCCAAACAAGGCAAAGATCCTTCTCAACAACACCAACACTAAATCAGGCCTCCGCAAACAATCCTGATGAAATTCAAAGCAAGTTTAGTCAGCTGCTGTTGTTATTGCAGTCCCCCAGAGAGTCTGTAGCAGTCATGGCTGATAATGAAACTGATACCAATTTTCTCATACATGTAAAAGGTACATCCTTTTCATATTTAAAAAGCAGGGGTCCTTAAAAAGATTTATATTAGAAGAGATTTATTTATAAAGGCTCTAACAAGTACTGAGCTAATTAACAAATGAAGAGTTTGGTTCCAAAGTTCATATGCAGTATATAAGTTATAAGTTCATTTTGCTAAATTTGTGTAGAAATAAGTTCCCCTTCAGTCGAGTCACTCTGACATTACATATGGGACCTACTGAGTGCACGGCAGTGCCGTGAGAGGTCCTCCCTGGGCAATCCAGGAAAAAGAGCAATTTCTCACGGTTGGTGAGGCATTCTCTGGAATGACTATCTGACTGTGCACTTCCGGGTGCGGTAGTTTCCTCACCTCTCTGAACGGACATGATTGCTGCCTCATGTGTCTGGGCCGGGTCACGCTGGGACAGCTTTCATGGATGAATCATGCATTCATTGCGAATGCATGACCATGGCTACAATGAGGTCCCGCCTCTCATTTGCGAGATGGCTTCCCTCGCCGTCTTCCCACGGCGGATTGTTGAGCCGTAAAGGAAAATAGCAAACAACGAATTAAAAGAATAAGTTAATAAATGTGTACAATTACAGTTTAACAGTTTTCAGAGCTGTGAACAATTCTACAAATGGTTAAAAAAATAAGTGTTTTTCCCACAGTCCTAGCTTGTGGCGTGAACGGGCCTTGTTCTATGGTGGAGAATCTGCAGATTCAAATACATTTCTAACTTCAAACGCTATTTTGCGGCCATATAGTTTCAAATTAAATACGAACGTAACCCACGTTCCCTGAAGGAGGGAATGGAGTCGTTACATATGGGAACTCGCCTGAGAGACCAATCACCTTTGAACTTCAAAGAAAAGGCCAATGAAAATTGGCATGCACAGATTGAATTCAGGTGTACCTCATCACTACGTGAGTATAAGAGGGCACGAATGCCTGCACCTGCAGGTTTTTGCGAAGGAGCCGAGCCGGCGACACCAGCCAGCCTCCCTCTCACATGCTTTTTCTTCTACGGAAGACACGGGAGGACACAGCCTCTCTGCGAAGACCATGGAACTTTGTGAAGGTGTTGGGTATTGCCCAGCCTGCAGCCCTACAGATATCTGCTAAAGAGGCACCGTGAGCCAACGCATAAGATGAAGCAACACTCCTTGTTGAGTGGGCTCTCAGTCCTAAGGGGCATGTCTCTCGTTGGTATAGATAAGCCAGGGAGATGGCATCAACCACCCAATGGGCCAACCTCAATCTGGAGACAGCATTCCATTGCTGTCCTCCATAGCAGACAAGAGCTGCTGAGAGCGTCTGAAGCTCCGAGTGTGGTCTACATAGAGGCACAATGTGCATACGGGACACAACAACTCTAAGGCCGGGTCTGCCTCCTCCTGGGGCAGAGCTTGCAAGTTCACTACCTGATCGCGGAAGGGTGTGGTAGGAACTCTTGACGTGAGAACACCCGGCCTGATTTTACAGGCACGTTTCATAGACAGAGAAGACTTATAGGTCCCCTACCCCTTTGATGGAAGCCAACACAGTCAGGAGCACTGTTTTCAGTGTAAGATATTTCAGCTCGACTGACACGATTGGCTTAAAAGGGACCTGCCACAGGCCATATAGGCTGATGGCAAGGTCCCAAGAGGGTACGAGGTGTGGTCTCGGGGGATAGCCTACGCTCCAACTTCTCTTGCAGGAAGGAAAAACACCACTGCAATTGGGCATCTCTGTAGGACCTCTGTAGACTGAGGGATAATATCTATCACAGCTTGTAAGGGGCACCCAGGAAAAGAGCAAACTCTCCCCAGTGCAGACAAGCATGCACAGATTGCATTTAGGTGCACCTCATCACTACGCGAGTATAAGAGGGCACGAATGCCGTGCACCTGCAGGTTTTTGCGGATGAGACGAGCCAACAGGGAGTAATACAACTGGCAGTGGGAGGACTTGGGGGAGGCAAAGAGTGCTATCCTGTATAGGTTTCCAGAACATTAAAAACAACATGTAAGCTTTGTGGATGTTAAACCTTGTTGGTAAATAACTGTAAATGGTAAATCTAATATTTCAGTTATACATTTAAAATGTTTTCTGAAGTAAAAATTACTGTTTATCACAAACATCCAAAGAGGATGAAAGCAAATCCGAGTTTGTGTGCAATACCATAAAAAATCTCTAAACATGTCCTCAGCAGATGCCATGTGCTGATTTTATTTGAAACTATATGGCCTCATTATAGTGTTTGAAGTTAGAAATGTATTTGAATCTAGTGTTCACCCTGGTTTCTAGGCTGTACTTCAAAACAGATGTGGCTGGTATTAGCTCCGTTGGACATTTCGCTATGGACTATGGTCAGTGTGGAATTAGACGCTGCTCTTTTTCTTTGAGAAATAAGCAGGGGAGTGAGAATTGCTGTTTGAAGTGAAGAGGTCTATCTCCGCTTTGCTGGATGTTTCCCAGAATTTCTGGATCTGAAGGGCCAAAAAGCCTGCTCGGCAAGATTGATGCGTCGAGGTAGAGGATCTTATCTGCGTCTTTAATCTCCATGAGATTAGTGACACTCCAGCACCATGAGACAGGATATCGTGGTGACCTGTGTGGCCCTCAGCGCTAGATCAGTTGCACTCCTGAGCTCCCTGAGCATTTCTGCATCCGGACCAAGAAAAGAAAAGTAAGCTAGTGCAGAGGGAAGAGAGACTTGCAGTGCGAGCATGCAGCCTTGGTGAGAGCAGCATCCACGTGGGCTTTCCCCAGACAGGAAACGCACTCTTGGTGGGAATCGTCCGAGCAGAGCTGAAGTCAAGTCCAGCTTTGTCGAGTCCAAGACCAGGACTAGTCGAGTCGAGTAAAGACCAAGTCCAAAGAGGTTTGAGTCTAAGAAAAAAAAGGATCCTCTTCAAGACTACATACTTTTCTATTGATAATTTATGTGATGCGAGAGACAGCATATCTCCTATTCTAAGAAAATTATTTTCCATTATTAATTGTAATGATCAAAAAGCATGTACAAAGTAACAGGGGTCTCCAAACTAGATCCTGAAGGGCCAATGCCCTACAGAGTTTATTTCCAACTGGCCTTGCAACACACCTATCTGGAAGTTCCCAGTGTCAGGACTGGCGAAGAGCTTTGCCATACACAGGCCTACCCATTTAAATGTTGTCCCAAACAAGTCAAACAAAGTTGTCTAAACAAAAAATGCCATGTTGTTGAAATGTTAAAAGTTTCGAGAGATTATTGTTGATTTGATTACAAAGATCTGGGGTGTATTCCAGAAAGCTTGGTTAACTTACCATTTGGTAAAACATAACCTCTGGGTTGATTGACCCCAAAC
>JAUCMS010000038.1:1072944-1090418 GCA_032357445.1 Enteromius radiatus
AATTGATCTTTATATCACATCTATGTCATATGTACATTTACAAACTACTACTACATATACTGTAAAACATTACTTTGATGTAAAGCTGCTTTGCAATGATATGTATCATGAAAAGTGCTATACAAATGAATTTGAATTTGATTGAATTGAATACGTCAGGCAAATCAACTTTTACTTTACTGAGTCACAGTTCATTGGACTGCACTATAATAACATACAGTTATGAAATAATTCTGTGCGTCGGGTCACTTCACTTCAAACAGAATTTGTACAGAACAGGTTTAAGAACTCCTCCTGCAAATACTGACTAAACTAGATTCTCTTCTGTCCTTAAAATGTTCTCTTCCATATTCTGTTAAACAGGGGGGTTCCCTGACAAAAAACAAAAAAACAGCTTTCTTACCTTCCTCTTCCCCACTTTTCTCGGAAAATCCATGTTGGGTGGCTCGCCAGTTTAAGAAGAAATGTTGAGAACATTGAAGATCTTGATGAAGATGTTTATTGCAGTATAGCAGTAACAAAGCATGAACAGCACTTTGGGTTCAGTGGAGTCGGAATTAACCCAGGTCATCCTAAGCTCAAACTTTTTATACACTTAAGAGTTATAAAAAGAACAGTTTAATGTGTTAGAATATTTACTTATCCGTGGTTATAACCTTTAAGAGTATTATTAATTATAACACACAATGAATATGATTGTAATGGATTATATAGTAAAATATTTAGGCTAATATTTAGTATAATATGTAATATATAATGCATAATTAGAATCAGTGTTGGGGGTAACGCATTACAAGTGACGTGAGTTACATAATAATACTACTTGTTCCAAGTAACTAGTAAAAGAAACACATTACTTTTTAAATTTAGAGGAATATAACTGAACCCAGAACATCCTAAACTCAAACTTTTTATACACTTAAAAGTTTACTACCCTTAATGTAAATGAAGTTTCTCTTGTTGTAACAGCTGTCGTCTGTATGTTAAATGTCAGTTTGTGACATAAACAATGATGCATCTAAAGGTAAAAATGCCTGCTGATATAATTTTAAGGAGGCAAAAATAGTCCCTTAATGGAAAAGTATAATATCAAAGTGTCCTCTATAGTTTGTGGGAACAGTATGTCCTTCTGACAATAATATACACTCTTTAGACTTATATTATCTGTCCTGTTAATGCTTTTTGAAAGAGGCTGCTATTGATGCTTTTTGTTACATGACATACTTGAGGCTTTTAATTGAATAAGGTAATGAATAAATTCTCCATGCACATTAGCTTCTGAAGGTTAAGGAGAAAAAATTGAATGCAGAATTTGGTACAGTAACACTTGCTATGAAACCTGTATTTAGAATACATTATAAGGGTATTCCTAAGGCATTATAATGAAAGCAAAATGCATTATAAATAACTTTATAATATGTTGTATCATATCTTGAATATTACAGTTTAATGTGTTAGAATATTTACTTATTTGTGGTCATAACTTTTAAGAGTATTATTAATTATAAGACATAATGAACATGATTATAATGGACTATAGAGTAAAATATATATATAATATATAATGCATAGTCATAATCAGTGTTGGGGTAACACATTACAAGTAACGTGAGTTACGTAATAATATTACTTTTTCCCAAGTAACTAGTAAAAGAAACACATTACTTTTTAATTTTAGACTTTTTCAAAAACGTAACGCCAGTTACTTTGTTTTCTTATTTGGTATTTAGTATTTAGACAAGTCTCTTGACCCATGTTAGGAGAAACCAGAAATACAGAGGCATTGTGTGTGTGGTGTTTGAATACAGTGTAGTTCTAGACTAAATGTGAATGTGCATTAATCCTTTTAATAATCCAGGGAAGCATCCAAACAGGCAGGGCAGTACATACAAAAAAGTAACGTTAATAAACCACAGCAAAAATAATCTGTGGACATTGAATATCAATAATAACCAAAACAAAAGTTTTTTCATGTGAAACAGTAGGCCAATTGCACAAGTCTCTATGAGGACATTGTCGTATCTCAGAAAACATGAGAACATCAGCCAATAAAATCTGACCACTTATTAAACAAGGTTAACGGAAGTTGATCGGAATGAAACTCGGTGGGCACGTTTGACTCATGGCCCTAAAGGTCTGTAAGAAATTTTAAACAAATGGTGCTAACATGTTTTTTGCCTCTGTAATCATGTGGTGTTTAACATATTTACACAATATGCATATCATATCATATCACCTCATAATGATCAACAACCTCAAGAACCATTGCTGTCAATCAAATCGTTCATTAATTATTAACAAATATGTTAAAAAACTTCTTTTACGAAGTAGTGCCTGGTTTTTTGCCCAATCTCGATCAAACCACTGCTGTAGTAATTTAAACTATGATGGGCGTGGTCACATAAACCCAAAGGCCTATAAAAGGTAAATAAAAACTCAAAACTCAAAACTCAAAAAAAAAAAAAAAAAAATAGCAACTGCAAACTTTTAAGGAGCCATATTGGGGAGTTATCATATCATGCTTTTCACTTTAAAATGCTAATTGAAATATTTAGTAAATCCTTTTGAATGGTTTGATAATACTAGCATCATTACTAGTTGGTTACCATGACCCTCATTTTTATATTAATAATCCATAATTTATTATGCATTACTCACATTAATTATGAACCTGTGTGTAGTACATCTTAGTTGTTCTCCAGGGCACGCACTGATTTTGCAAAGTTTGATGTGTCCCTAGGTCAACATATTTTGTTGACCCTGGAACAACATTTTAAAGCAAAAATATTGTCTTGACCATATCTCTACACCTAAACCATGAGTAATGCTTAAAGTCAGAGGAAATGATAGATGAATGACACTAATGTACAAGCACCAGACACTGATTGTAAGCCTAAACTTCACAAAAACTGTCATCTTTAAATATGATTGGTTAATCACAATGTTGTCCCAGGATCAACAAAGATGTTGCCCCAGGGACATGTTGCACTTGGAAATATCAGGTTAGCGGCTCTCCGGGAGATAACTGCTGTAGGACCTGATTTTGCTGAGTTTGATGTGTTCCTAGGTCAACATCTTTGCTGACCCTGGAACAACATTGAGGAGTTTTAGGCATACAATCAGTATGTGGCACTTACACATCAGTATTATATGCATTGCTTATGGTAAACTTAGGTTTAGGTGTAGAGAAGTTTGGGAATTTTTTTTACATTTTTGGATTAAAATGTTTTTCCAGGGTCAACAAAATATGGAACACACTGTAGTCAGCAAAATCAGGACGTGCGATAACTACTAGTGAACTACCACTTTCAACTAAGTGCTATATCTTGTTAGTTAATAGTAATAACTAGAATGCTAAAAGTGCATTAGCCATCTGTCCCTGTGTAGTAACTGATTAATGATTACACTATATGGTAAGATTTTGTTGTTGTTTTTGACCACCACATCACCTGACACAAGCATTTGTGATGATTAAAATATATCTTAATGCCATTTCTACTGAAACCTATTTGTATTTATTTTCTAAATTATACATTTTGTAACGATGAAGTTGCAGTATAATATGTTTAACATTAGCTTTAAATTTAATATTGACACACACAACAGTTAAACAAATATGTACTTTGCATTCTTTAGTATGCTTGTCAACACATTAAAAACATACTTACTGTAACATAATGACTTTAAAATGTACTTATGTAAACTAATTTAACAGCATTGCAAAGTGCACTTTTCAATGCTGTACTTAAAATGTGGCCTTTTATTTCAGTATTATTATATTATCTACAGGTAGTTTTCAACTACAAGTATACATTCAATATAATTAAGTACACTCATTTTTAATGAGAGCTTAGAAAAGTATGTTTTGTCAAAACATTTTTATCACAAAATTATCTAAGAAAAAATAAAGGGATAAAGGTACCTTTCAAGGTAATCATTAATTCAATGTTGTTTAAAAGTAGGCCTGTAAAAAAATCTTCACAATTAGGATATGGCCTTGTGCTCATAAAAGCAATGATTAATAGATTGCAACGGCTATTATTTAATTGAAAAATATGGAACCTTCAGTTTCAAAATTGTGCTCTCTTCTGTCCTATATACATAAATACATTGTTTGCAGCATGTGCATCATCCACACAAACTCCAGAATACATGTTTTGCTTTAAAACCAAAGTACGATTTGCCTGTAACTTGCACTGTGAACATATCCAGGTATTCGTAGTCTCTCAAAGTTTCTGAAAACTTGTGAGGGACAGCAAGTTAAAAGTAAGGGAAAGACAGAGGACACATGTCAGAAAGATGCCAATGTCAAAAAGGATTACAGAGTCAAAGCAACCAGACCGCAGCAAGTCTGGCGCCTTTACTTGGCTTAGCTTGAGATGTGTCTTTTCTGAATGCATATGCATACACGTATGCTCAGCCATATGTTTCCTCACGTTGTTACCAATTCAAATAAGATCTCCAACCCAATATAAAACAAAGCATGCTCATTGCAAATTATGCAAATGAGCAAAAGAAAACCACATGCATCAGTTGTCTTAGTGCCCAAGATCTTCTTGGCTTTAAGTGTGTGATTAGATTATAGGGCAAACATTTGAGTAGTTAAAATATAGTACATACAGTTTGCCCCAATGACAAAAATTCACATTCTTGTTTAAAAAAAAAGACACTTATAATGAAAAGACATGCTGCACAGTGTGCAGTGTTTCATAAAACAGAACTACATGGTATATTTAACACTTTCATTATTTATTTAGAATTATTTATTTATTCAAAGCAGTAACCTTGGAGAGTGACATTATATGTTGTTGTCTACATATTCGCTGCAGGCTTCAAATCTAGTGCATTATGTAGTAGTGTGTCTGTGATATTTATTATGCTGTTATACTTCTGTGTTTTTGTGACTGCATATCCAGACCACAGCGGCATACAAATGCAACAAATGCAAGTTTCCCATGTCAGACATGGTACGATTACCCCTTTTTTTGACAGCGGTAAAGCATGGTTCTTTATATATATTTGAAAGGTGTGTGTGGTTTCCCATCAGGAAAAAAAGTTAAGAAATTATACTAAATTATATATACTGTATTTGAGTGTTTTCTATGAGGGTTTAGGGGTAGGGTTACAGGATACAGTTATTACAGAATAAAATCATTTTGTCTATAGAAAGTCAAAAAACCCCACATTTTTGTGGTGTTATTTTAGACCCTGTGGCTATAAAGCTTGGCTATAGAGACCCATGACTCGCCTACTATTTCATGAAGTTCATCCTCAAAACAAGATCCTTACAATGGCGCAGTGCCCAAAGGGACGTATACTGTATATGATACTGAAAGATCCTATAATCCTTATTCTGATCCTTTGAAGATGTTAATGTCACCCATTCAAAGGCAATATAGCCTATATACTGTATGCTATTTATCTTCTCCTTCTTCCTTGTCACATGGCACAGGATGCTGTGAATATGTCCTATTGAAGCATCCCGAGTTGTAAATCCATCACAGGGTCAAGTCACCTTTATTTATGTGGCGCTTTATAATATGCAAATAGAATCAAAATAAAAATTCTGCTTTAAAGCAGTTAAACAGTCAATTTTTCTGAAGTCAGTTTTTTTTTTTTTTTTTTTTTTTTTTACAGATTACATGATCACCAAACAATTTTGGGTGCAATGTGCAGTTTGTCCAGTAAAGCACAAAAAGAAAAACATCACCAGCTGCTAAATTCAAATCTGTTCGCTGACCGGTGCTGAGCCAGCGACAGCTGTGTTTGCACAGCGCTGGGCATTATAACCAATCGCACATGATTCCGTTACGCTTAAAAATGCAATTCATATTTTTCACTAAACTGCAGGGCAAGCCTGGGAAATTTTTCAATGGTTTCCCAGCCAAAAAAAAAAAAGTGTATGTGAATAAAATGCAAAAATATGTTTTTTAAAAGTGTGCTTAAAATAAGCACAAGTGACCCCTGAAATCTGGTACAGATGAATGTATGAACCAATGAATGGATAACCTCAAACACACGTGTTGTTTTGTTTACAGTTTGTGGTTCACTTGCAAAAAGGGCAGTGTGAAAGTGAACATTGTATTTAGTCCAGATGAAAGCAAATGAGCTAATGAACATTCCTGGTATGAATACAAACTTAATCTTCATAGCTGATTCACTTGTTGTTGGACGAAAGTATAAACAAAATTTTTAAAACAAGGATGTGTAATGTCTTACAAAATGAATTTATTAATTGAAATTAAAAAAGTTGCAAAACATAAATCACTCAAGGTTGTGTGCTTGAGGTTGTGTCCCAAGACTCCTATGAAGTATGTAGTTTGCATTTAGTTTAGTCGCTCCAGGTTTTCATATTTTCTTTTTTTTATGATTTTTGCAATTACTGATTTTGAGATGGTATTTCGCAGAAATTACAAAAAAAATATTTTTTAAATAATATAATATAAATAAGGATAGCACATTTACTATATCACAACAGTCATGAAACAAAGAACAAACAAAATTCATAAAATTAGTTTACCTTAAAAAGATATAATATCAAATGTATTTTGTGCAAAAAAATAATAATTGTATAAATTTTAAAGCAATTACTTTGAAATAAAATAAGTGTTCTTTAAAGGCAGGATAAGTGATTTTTCAAAAACGCTTTAGAAAAGCGGGACAGTCCCAAAACAAACTTGTAGTCAGTCAGCAGTAAGGGGAATGTTTATTCATGATGTAGAGGAAAAAGCGTTCAATGAACAGCCGAGCAGAGCTACAGAAAGATAAAAAAACAAAAGAGTAAAATGTCTAACACAGAGAATACAGTGGACGTGATTGAAAACATTTGAAATTTGCTTTAGCAAGTCATAAGTAGAACGTGGTACCACTTTTCTGTTAAAGATTTGCTGGCCACACGCATCGGGTGTAGACAGCATCACTGATTATAATAAATTCTATAATATTTTGTTGCGACGCTCGCGTCCCGTGTAGACATGGTGTAAAATTGGTTCTGCTTTGTTTCACAGAACTAATCGTTGCGTAGGCTATGTATGTGTGGGACGAGACCACTGATCTATAATAGAGAACTGGATTGCTCATGATGCCATATTCGTATTCCTCACTGTTCCTATACATTCCACTGAATTAATCGGAAATTGTATGAATTCAACGAGAAAACATCACCTAACAAGTCAGCGTTTTCAAATCCGAAGTATCCCTGTACATTCGTAGAATGAAAACACCCTATGCATGTAAATGTTATTTATGCTTATTAAAAAGTTGAGTTTGTGAACATCAGATGAACATGATATATAAACGGACATGACCTGAATACAAAGTGCTCACTCTTAAATCTGAAGAAAGATTTATGCTTTGTTTACAAATATACCTTTATTAACCTTTAAACGTTTGTTAAATTAAATATTAATTTATCGTACATAACATTTTGCATGTTGATGGTAATGTTAGTAAATCTGAAACATTTAAAAATTGATGTGGCTCTATCGGGACATTTTATACACATCATAATTTATTAAGCGAAATAACTGACTAATTACATACAGTATGAACATAAAGCTTTATTTCAAGATAATGCATCAACATAGAGCAACATAGGCTATTGTATTATTAACTGTATATTCAAATACATTTCTGATACTAATACGTTCGTGTGGAATAATTGCTGAATAATTGTGTACATAAAGAAATAGGCAATAGTATGTGTGGAATCAGTTACCTGTGTTCGGCAGTGTGCAGCAGACACACCCACTTAAACGACTGAAATATAGCATTTATCCTGCCCAAAAAGACCATAAATTTTGCCAATAACATCTGAACTAAAAATTTATTTTAACATAAAAATTCATGCCGTGTGACTTATTCACGTCAAATCGGGTGATTTTGGGTCAGCAGTTTGCCTTTCACTCAATGGTGCTCTCTGCTGGTAGGGAATAGTAAGATGGTGGATTGAACACTTCCGGTGGCTTCACTGGCTGTCGGCAGTTTAGAACCCAATGAGCGATCCAGTCATTATATAGATCAGTGGGCTTTCAGTAATCGCTTACACTTTTTTAAAGGTTTAAAGGGTTAAAGGGCACTCAAAAATTTAAATTCTGTCATTAATTGCTCACCCTTGTATAACTTATAAGACCTTTGTTCATCTTCGGAACACAAATTAAGATATTTTTGATATCACAGAGTAATTTGTCCCTCCATAGACAGCAATACAACTGAAATTATACCAGATCCAGAAGTGTGATAAAAACACTGGTAAAAAAAAGTCCATGTGACATCAGTGGATCAACTATAGTTTTTCAATACCACGAGAATACTTTTTTTTGTGCAACGAAAACAAAAAACCCATCATATACTCAACCATTCTACTCCTATGACTTACGTCTTTCGCCATTTTAGAGAACATTACTGCGTAAGCGTACGCTTTTTTCTAGGTGCGAACTGCCAAATACTACGCACATGCGCATGCTTTCACCTGGATGTAAACAAGGCTGATTAAGTCAAATACGTTAAAGCTTGTGTACAGTGCGTTGTGCATGACGAAATACGTAAGACTCAAGGGAGAAGAGTAAATGATGATGTTTTTGCTGTATTATTGCTACGAGCTTTAACAGGCTGTATTCATACTAATGCACAGATCTATTTTGATATATCAGATGTTTTGTCCCACTCTGAAAACATAACTTACTGTAAAAGCTACTGTTGGTTATCTGAAACTTTGACGGAGGAAACTGGGCCTCAGTTGTACTCCTATAATGTCAAGTGTGATAAATCTTTACATTTTTATATGCATCATCTTCTTTGATTTTATGTTATTATTTGTTACTGGTTATGATCATGAATAGAATATGGATTTGATTTCCACTGCATGAATTTAAGACTTTATTTTAAGATGCTGTTCTAAGCTTCTAAGGATATTTTGAGATTCACACCTTTCAATCCCAATCCCAATTTAGATTGTGTGACTGTAGAATACAAATGCATTGACATATCTACAAGAACCTGAAAATCCAAATGAATCCTCAAACTGGCATTAAAGAACATCATTTAGCTTAGTCTGAAATTCTACAGCACTGTAAATAATTCAACACAAATGGGTTTGAACCTTATTTTGTTGAGGTAGACCTGGGGCCAGGTGACTAGAATTTTCAGGGTAGAAAACTTGAATATTTATTGAATGTCTTCCATTTGGTGGGATGAAGGGATGAAAAGCCTGTTTACCTTGCAGCCTTCACAGGCACTGACACCATAGTGGTACCCCGAGGACTTGTCCTGGCAGACGAAGCAGGGTTTGTAGACACGAGGAGGGGGTAGAGGTGATGGAGGACTGGGGACCAATTCTTCAGAACTGGTGCTCTGAGTCTCAATGGCTGTAAGGGCAGAAAGAGATGAGTAACTTATGATGATTGAGATGAAAACAAGTCTGAGAAAAACAACTGACTTCAAATGCGCTTAAGACTTGTGAGCTCTTGTCTTGAGAACTGATTTAGCTGTAAAAAGCAGTGAAGAAATATAATGAAAACAGCAGGAACCACACGAAAAGTGCTCAACCTATGTAACCAATTTGTCTTTTTGAAGTACAGTATGGCAAGCATGTAAAATTACTACATACAAATTTACATACAAATGACTAGGGCTGTAGTAATCAAGTTCATTCTTGGACTCGAGTCCCTACTCAAGACATTTTTCTATCGTCTTGGACTTGTCTTGCACTTGTTGGTATTTGCACTCGTTCCTGTTGGTCTTGGCCGAGTCCAGCAATGTGCTTTTTTTCTCTGTTAAAACAAAAACACAATCGCAGCTAAAAACACGTGAAAAACACTAGGTACAATGCTTTCTACTTTCTAAGCACTCTGTACTAGCCTGCGCTCTATAGTTGCACTCCCAGGGCGTCTGCCTTTGCTATTTGATAATGGTCAGTGCTTTGCTACAATCTGTATTGTTAAAAGTGCTATATAAAAGGAGCAGTCGTGGCCTAATGGCTAGGGAGTTGGACTTGCAACCCAAAGGTTGCGGGCTCGAGTTCCAGCAGCCAACCTCTGCTTGAAGACGTGGAAGCAAAAAATAAATGGATTTGCAGAATTAAAATCCCTTGCAGTAGCTCTGCTACTATATGTATTTTTTTAAATTATTTGTTTCTGGCTGAGCTTTCAGTGATGTTATGGGAAAGGATGAAGCTGATTGGTTGGTTCTTGTCACATGACCCCCGGTATATTATATATAATATTGTATAATATTGTATAACACTATTGTTATATAACACTATAGTATAATAATAAAAAAAAAAAACTGAAAATGTGAACTAAATACTAAAGTATAATAAATAAAATATAAATTAAGTAAATTAAAAAAATATGTAAATACAGTAAATAAAAATAATTTGATCCTACAGCTCCAGACTCTGTCCTAGAGGGCTAGTGTCTTGCAAAGTTTAGCTCCAACCCTAATTAAACACACTTGAACCAGCTAATCAATCTCTTAATAGACACATTAGAAACTTCAGTAACCCAGGTTCCCTGAGACATGGGAACAAGTACTGCGTCTGCTAAGATGCTTATACATACTCGGCCAATCGATTGGTTCATTTTTTTACAGCACTGCATGAACCAATGGCCATGCAGTTTTACTGCGTGATTGAATAAGGCTTCAGTTAGGAGGAAAAATTGAGTTTTCCCATAGTGTCTTTTCAGATGAAGTACGAGTGAAGTGTTGACAGGGAACTCCAGGTACGTGTGTTAAGGCCAGTTAAAAACTCTTTAGGGCATTGCATTGGACTTGGACATGACTTGGACTCAGACCTCTTTGGACTCGACCTCTTGACTCAGTCTTGACGAGTCCTGGTCTTGGACTTGTCTTGGAATCGAAAAAGCTGGACTTGACTACAGCTCTGCAGATGACTAGGATCTTAAAAAAAGCTTGACGATCTAGTTTAAACAAGACTGTAGTCTGTGGCCTAATGGATAGATAGTCAAACATGTAACCTAAATGTTGCGGGTTTGAGTCCCAGGGGCAGTGGGAATTGGTGAGAGTACATATCCAGCGCTCTCTTCACCCTCAATACCACATAAGATTCTTGAGCAAGGCACCGAACCCCCAACTGCAGAATTGGCTGCCCATTGCTCTGGGTGTGTGTGCGTTCACTGCTGTATGTGTGCACTTTGGATGGGTTAAATGCAGAGCACAAACTCCAAGCATTGGTCACCATACCTGGCCACAAGTCACTTTACTTTCACATTCACTTTTAATTTACAGTTCTACTGTAGTTCAAAACCCAATGAGCAGCATCAACCTAACTGCTTTATAAGGCTGCATGTTAACTTAAATTATTATGCTTAAACTTCATAAGCGACTGACTTGGAATCTTCTCCGCAGACACTCAAACTTGCCTTTAACATAAAGGATAATATTTAGGTTATTTAATTACAGTTAAATAAATAAATCTAAACATTTATACAGTATGTACAAATTCAAATTGAAAAAAAAAAATCTTATTATGTAATCAGCATGAAACTATAGGGAGGTACTGTCTATCCAATATCTGAGCTCATTATATGCAGTCACCTGCGCATAAACACCTTTACCTAGATACAAAAAAAAAGGAATAATCAAATTTTCATTGTTTTTTTAAAGAAGACATGCCATGAGAAATAAGCTGGAATTAAGAATTTATATAGCAATTTAAATAATTGCGTTACTTATTGAGTAACTATATAAGTAATATTTTCAGACAGAGTAATTAGTAAAATAATTTAATAATAATTTAGTGAATGTTTTGCAAATAACATAATTTCGAGAGGATCGCTGAACGAACTAATCACGCACGGCTGGCAGCCTTCTAATCATTCCTCGTTAACTCACGTTGAATCAAACCGTTTCTCTTCCCAATAAAAACCCCAGCGTTCCCTTCTCCGCCTACTACCCGAGTCACACTCTCTGGGGGGACAAAAGGTGATTGAGCCGAACGCCGAACCCTAGCCCATGCTAGGGCTCTAACCTTTAGGGTTCAGAGTTCGCCGTTCTCCCGGTTCGCTCCCCGGACAGCATGCCAAATTCGCTTCTTTAAAAGATTAAGAGAGGAAAGCGTGAACTCTTGAATTACAATATTGATGATAAAATTAGTAATTGTAATTGTCACTCTATAATTCAGCTAAATTGCATTTAATTTGAAGTTAATATATTTTCATTCAATTTGCAAAATGTCTAAAAAACATTATATTCAGTTTGCATTGTAATGCTTTAGTATTTCTGTAATAAAATACTAGTTTATGTATGCTAAAGTATGCTTCTTTTTCACACTTGAGTCAACCACAAAACCAGCAGTCCATGTAGTCAGTATCAATGGATCTGCCGACAGTGTCAGTAGTCATGTACTGTGCTTCACTACATGCAGATCTGCTGATCAGATTACTGCACTTCACCACAGTCAAATCACTTAACTCCGATATCTCATTCACTTACTTCTATCCATCAGAAATTATATTTCCACCTCTACGTTTCTAACCCAAATCTTCGTATTCAAAATCAGTTCAGAAATCTGTGATGTATCTCAATTATTTTCTGCCATCTGATAGATACCTTAATATTCATGTATTTGCTCAGAAACGGGGTTACAGTAAAGGTATTACATTATGACTATAGCCTGAGCTAAATTTCAAAAGTCACTGTTAAGAATCTTGCACCGCTAATGCAATACATGTATTTAATTGTTTTGATCATTATTAGCATAGCTCAAAACATTACAGTATGTTTGCAACAAAAGACGAGGGATCAGAATATAATTTGAGTGTGCTATCAACAAATTTGCTAAAAAAATAACAAATAAGCTAAGTATTGCTACAGAAACCTCTTAATAAGCATATAAATATATATATATATATATATATATAAAATGAACAAATAGTCCCCACTCCCCACAATGATTCAAAAACAACAAAATCATTGCAAATACACTGTAAATATTTAATATATTGCCCAGCCATAGCTGACAGCTATGCTTCTGAATTATTAAAGTTTATAGGACAAGATAGACTGATTTCAATCTACCGTAACTTGATGGAATCATAGCTCATGTTTGATAGCCACAAATCAAACAGCAGGCCTCTACACAGCGCGCTATGTCTCTATGATCCAAAGCAACAAGACTTACTCAAATTGATTTTTTAACGCACTTCTGAGCACATCAGTTTAGTAAACAACATTACTGAGGACAAACGACTGTCTTGTTTGAGAGAGTAACAGGATAAAGAGACTACGCTTATTGTCAGTGGATGAGATTGATTCCTCAAGCGAAGAATACTGTGTTGTGTTTGTGTGTGCAGAATAACAAGGGTACGCTGTTGAAGCTGAATTAGCCTCAGGCTTAAGATGGTTAATTTTCTGAGAGACCTTGACCGGGTACGTGTTTGCATTTGATTCAGCAGTTTAGGGGTATGAAGCTCTTTTATTTTAAAATGCTCTTTATACTTGACAACCTGCAAAACAAAGAGACCAGTTTTCTTCTTTGGGGAAACAAATACCTTTGGAGATACCTTTTATAAGTCTTTGTTTTATATTTTACAGGTTTCAAAGTTAAATAAAACTTTCTAAAGTTTAGGGATGTCAGCTTTTGAAAAGAGTGGCATGGACCATTCCAATGATCTTCCAAAAACACTGCAGACACTTTTAGTCTGTCCAGAACTATTGTGTAGACCAAACCCACAGCCCATACTGTTGTGTTTAAGCTGTATTTTCTAAATATTTTGTCACCAAACTCGTGTGTGTGTATGTATATATATATATATGCTTGACCTGGTTGTTTGGACAGACAAATGACTCTTATTGATCCCATATCTCACTTGTGCACCTCCCCAGTGACACTCCTGAGGGAAGCCTGATTAAATTAATGAGGACAGTTTGACATTTGCTTTCATTTGAGTCAAGGCCATTAGTGCCACAGCTTGTGGTAGGAAACAATGGGACATGGTAGTATCCATGTCAGTGCTCGTAATATTTGCTAATCTGCTTTAATTGTTGAAGATCACCTCGACTGTAGATGTGTCATCAAGATTGGTTTTTGCTTTTATTGGTTGGTCAGTAAACATGGATTGTAGCAGCACTGTGTAATGATCATGGTTATTGTAAGCTATCACAATGCCAATCTTTGTCTGGGACAGCCAAAAATCGTGCAGTTTATTTTGGGCTTTATATGCAAACTCCACAAAGAAAGACCTCAGCCAAGACTCAAACTAGACATGTGGCAGTATTCGGTAATGCAATTTATACTTTTTGCTGTATGCTACGTCAAAGATGCATGCTTACATTGATGTAAACAAGCACGGATGAGAAGCGCATGAGAGATGCTGAAAGCACATTCACTCTCAAACAACATATGGCACTGAACAGCAGACATGCAGCCATTGCCACTGAAACCCCATAACAGCTTCCTGTTTCCGAAACATGTTTAAATGATTTAAATAGCTGTTCACATTTCTGTATTCATCAAAGCACCAAAAATCTAATGTGATCTTACTGTATAATTCTTTTACACTTTAATTTGTGAAAAATTGTTAACTTTTTTAGATTTTTGTATATTGCTTTGTTGCATTTAAACGTTCAGTTATTTTTGTTATAAGAATAAAGTTATTAAACCTATACTATATTTTTGTATTTCTTTTTTGAACCTAAATTTAAATTTTGTGATAACACCATATACCCTGATAAAAGCATTAGAAATTAATCACAACATAAAAATTTGATATCAACACTGAGCCACCGTGGCACCGCACAGCACCACATTTATAACAAAATCATAATTGTAACACTGTAGGCAAAAACACCATTCTTCCATTATAACACTGGGTTATTACACCAGAGAGAAAAAGAAAGATGACATCTGCAGAATATAAATAATCATTCATACATTTCACTCATTACTGTTTATTTGAAACGCAATGCAGAGATGAGAGGTTCAGGCCACCTGCGGACACATGAGGCACATAAAGGCTTTTCCATTTACTCTTTCAGGTGGCAGGCTGCATTCACCACATGAGGTGCATCGGAACCTCTCTCCATTTTCTGGGCGATTAAATCTCATCGAAGTGGCCAGGCGACTTCCCGCATGCTACCATGCACAGAGCAGCCAGTAGATGAGTAAAGAACAATGACAGACAGGCCAGAAAGAGGGCAGCTGAAACGGTGAGCTCTGTTGTTAAAGAAAGTCTCATGGCTTGTCTCAGTGAACTCTTACCCTCTGGCTGAACCCACCACAGGGTCAAACAGGAAACTTTCACACCCATTCCAGACTATTCACTCAATGGAGGGAAAACAAACTGAAAACAGCACTGCTGATGCACACAGTCAACCCATAGCCAGTTCTGAATGGTCGACTGCCACAGAAAGAGTGAGAGAGAGAGAGATTGGGAATGAGAACAACAATCCTGAAGGAATGTGCACAAGATCCTACCAATCCTGTAGTCATTCCCAAATGGGAATTACAGCATGTGTTTTGATACTTTTACAGCTTTGGTGTTGTCGACTTTACATTTAAAAGCATGATACTAAACAAAAATTTGAACTGAAACTGAAAAATTTGTGTTCAATCCTAAAAGGAGTTCTGGTACAATTCCAAGTACCCCTTAAAAGGTGTAACCTTGTGATCTATTATATTTATATTTTATCTTTTAATAGTATCATAGTACTATTATTACTAATCTATTACTATTGTACTAGTATACTACTACTATTGTACTATTATTTTAAGATTTTAACTACCAATAAGATTTCCAGATTATTAGTTTTATTATAAGTGTTATTATTTTTTATTACTTCTTTATTAAGTAATTTATTATTTTAAATTTGCATATACATATTTAAAAAATTATAGTGTGCCAGTAAACTTTTATTCCACATTAATCTGGTGACAATACATTAAAAGTAGTATATAAACCAAAAGTGTTTAATAAGAAAAATCACAATGTTTTTTTTGGTCCATTTTTTGTATGTTTCTCCTGAAATGTGCCTCTGTAATTATGCCTCTTGTTATGTTTTGCAAACAATAAACAAAAAAACAAACAAACACAGGTTTCCTTAGTGGTATCTCACCAGAGAACATGAGCTACTTAACAAAACGGAATGCAAATAATAAAATAAAATAAATGCAGTATAGCCACATGGAAAAAAAAAAGAAAATGGCGAGTGTGTGTGTGTGTGTGTGTGTGAGAGAGAGAGAGAGAGATAATGTAGGGACAACGAGAGGAGCGACAGGCATTTCCTGTTCATCCCTGAGAGAAAGTTCCTCAAGTCTGAACTCTTTATACTCTCATAGCTTAAAAGCACAATATGTACGTTTACGGCACTAGAGGTCACATTTTCAAAACAATTACAGAGGCGACATTTTACGTTGGGAGATGTCCTTTTCACAAATCATGTTCACGGATGAAAAGCTCATTTATATCTGTTTAATCACCTAACCACCTGTAAATTACTATTACTTACACAATTAATAATATAAATTTGCTTACCCATCTATTAAAAACACGCGAGAATGGAGTCTCTGTCCAGTTCAAGGTTTTTGCGAAGATCCCTCCATTTCGTAAATGCCACGACAATATTGAAACAAGCATTTTATTTAGTATTTTGTATGCTTAACCACATACATACAAACCCATGCGCTTGAAATATTTGACCCTGGGTCATTCTAAACCCTGGGTAAATGTAGTCCTGGATTATCTTGCTTTACAATCTGAAACTGCTATTTACACAGGGTTAACAATTAATCCCGAAGGGTTTCGGGAGAATAATCTGGATAATATTTTCAGTGATTAACAACATACATTCTGCTCTGCACATTACACAAACCTACTGTATTCTGCCAGAGAGGACAGCAGCTGCAAAACATTGTAATCTGGATTCATTTTGGTACTGCTTTTGACATTTTTGCAATAAATAAATAATTGTAATTGCATTTGTCTGTCTATCATGTTTTTCCTTATACTGTACAGAGATAGTAATGTTTAGGTTTAGAGGTAGGAGTGGGATTAGCGACTATAAAAAATATTTTTAAATACTTTTTTAAATAATATAATTATTATATAATATATATATATGTATTATATATAATATAATTTCGGTCGATTGCATTTTATATCCTTTTATTTTAGCTAAAAATGGGATGTTTTAGGCTTGGGGCTAAGTTAAGGGTTCTAAAAATCTAAATTGCTTATTGATAAAGTGATAAAAATGCACAGATAAAAATATCTTAATTACAAGATACACTAATATTTTAGTTTTTTATCTTAAAATACGTAGCGATTTGTACGTTTTAAATGTTGAAATAAATCTACAGTAGTTATGCATAAATTGCATGTTTTAGCATCAGTAAAAAAAACATACAAAAATGCACATTTTTATGCTTGTCAATGTTACGTATTTGTAACGCTCACATGGAAGGAGGAAGAGACAGGCAGGTAAGTTTAAGGTGTTTATTAAAGTAAATGAATTAA
>JAUCMS010000038.1:1110632-1126574 GCA_032357445.1 Enteromius radiatus
AAGTCCAAAATTGATTAACACAGAAGGGGGCGAAACCGTCAAAGGGAAACAGAAGGGGCAAAACCGTGAAAATATTGTCAGAAAATTATGTTGATACGTATCGCCGTGCATTTTCCAGAGGGTATACGGAAATTAGAGATGTTTTCCAGTGGGTATACGACGTATACCCGCGTATCACATAGACTACACCACTGGGCCCAGCTATCGCTGTCACTGAGAGCCTACTTCGCTGCCGTTGTCAGAGCCGGCCCAGCTATCGCTGTCACTGCCAGAGCCTACTTCGCTGCCGTTGTCAGAGCCGGCCCAGCTATCGCTGTCCCTGCCAGAGTCTGCCCCGCTGCTGCTTCCGGAGCCGTTTGAACCTCCTAATGACTGCGAGTAGCCATGGCTGGAGTCTTTGGAACCTGCTAATGACTGTGAGTTACCGTGGCCAGAGCCAGTGTTGGTGCTAATTAGGTTCGACTTCGCCAGTAGGAGATCACTAAAAATAATGTTAAAGAGGTGTGTGAACTTGCAAGTACGATGTCATTCACTATAATATGCTCTGTTCCCCTCCCTGCTTACCGGGGTGATGAGATACACAGCAGACTTCTGGGTCTCATTGGCAATAGTATAGGTTTCATAGACAATTGGACAACAATTGGAGTTTTTGGGGCAGACCTGACCTTTTGAAAAGAGATGGTCTTCAATCCCTCCTGGGGAGGAGCCACTCTTTTCTTTCTAGAAATAGGCCACATAGTCTTAGATCACATACAGTACTTGACTAACTGGGGCACAGGTCAGGAAGCAGACAGACTGGCTAACTTAACTGGCAGTAAATTCTCAGCACAGAGACTCTTTCACCTAGATATTACACTATAAAGACTGTGTCTGTTCCCCAAACTAGAAAACACAGAAAATGTCCAAACCAAATTAAGAGTAACAATTTAATTGATGTTCAAAAAATAAAAGCTGTTTATAATACAAAGAAACAAATGATTAAGCTTGACTTACTGAATATCAGGTCTCTTTCTACTCAATAACTTTTTGTAAATGATTTGATCAGTGATCATAACATAGATTTGCTCTGTTTGACAGAAACCTGGCTAAAACCAGATGAATACATTACTTTGAATGAGTCTACACCCCAAGATTACAGCTATAAAAGTTAGCCACGTCCGAAGGAGGTGGTGTTGCTACAATTTATAACAATATTCTCAGTATTTCTCAGAAGGCATGATTAAAGTATAACTTGTTTGAAGTTATGGTGCTGCATGTAACATTATCAATTCCTTAACACGTCCAATAGTGTAGAACAACTTGATGATGCAACAGAAACCATACACTCTCTCTTTTCTAGCACTCTAGATACAGTTGCTCCTTTGCGCTTAAGAAAGGTAAAAGTAAACAGTTTGACTCCATGGTATAATGAGCACACTCGCACCTGAAAGAGAGCAGCCCGGAAAATGGAGCATAACTGGAGGAAAACAAAGCTAGAAGTGTTTTGTTTAGCTTGATGGGAACAATCCCCTTAACACACAATGTACTCGTTACATCGTAAAAAGAATGGCATCTACGCTAATATTAGTCTATCTTTCTCTTATTCTGTCCCTCAGTCTGTATCCAGATTAGATGGTGTATCAGCACAAAGAGATGATCTTCATAAGAGACCAGAACAACTAGATGACCTCCGTGGACAGATTACCAGATCCAAATGCACACACACACACACACACACACACACACTATAAGTCCTTTGCACAATCTGACATGCACTTAAAATTTAACTGGAGATTAGGTGCTGGGCGTCCGGCTAGTCTGGTTTCTCCCAAGGTTTTTTTTTTCTCCAGTCTCTCACGGATGGGGTTTTGGTTCCTTGCCACTGTCGCCTTTGGCTTGCTTAGTTGGGGGTACCTAATTTCTAGTGATTATCGTCGTTTTGATTTCAGAGACCATCTCTGCATTAGATAAACAAATAGTTTAATCTCGTCATTATACATTACCATCATTCTGTTCTCCCATTTGTTAATGTTCAGTGCTTTGCTACAATCTGCGCTATACAGTATAAATAAAAGTGATTGATTGATTTATTGATTGATTGAAAAGAGTGGTATGCCCAAATTCACAGTTTCATAAAATAGTATAGTGAAAAGTACCTTTAAACATCCACCTGTAGTCCATGAAGAGCTGTTCAGACAATTACTATGATGCTGAATTTCTTTCTTTATAGACGGGAGAATGCAAAGCAACTCACTAAATTTGCAAGCTATAGTGTCAACATTATGCATGACTTTACTTACTTCATGAAACCGGTGTGAATTTAACGTGTATGTGTGATTGACAGCCTCGATCAATATAATGAAGACTGCAAAGAGAGATCAGTTTCTGATACATGTGTAACGGAATTATAAAAAAATAGGATAAAACTTTACTTGAAGGGATGTGCATAACACTAACATGAAACCTTCATAATCATGACATGACATATGTCATGAATATGAAGGAGTATTAATGCACATTAATGACAACTGATATTAAGTGTCATTCGCTCAGTTTTGTCATTTTTATTTCAAAGATGACATTGTTTGAGTTTAATTTGTTATGACAACTTGACATAAACCAATACATTACAACCAGTGTCTTTGTCATGACAGCTTGACATTACTTAGACAACATAAAATAAATAAAACTAATAAATAAAATGATAATATATATTATAGATAATATATAATATAATAAAACATATATTGTGTCAAAATAATTTGACAGAATATTAACACTTAATAACATTTTAATGACAAATTCATTTTGTCCACTGTCAAAAGTACCACTGTACTTGATTACAAGAAAAATACAGGTTTGTCAATAATATGTAGCTAAGCTAAGTAGCTGAAAAAAGCACAGATATCAGAGCATGTCCAAACATCTCAAGGGCCCCAAAATCACCTCAGACCCCAGAATGTTAATGTATGCTTTATTTTGAGTTTTCTTAACCACTATATGTCACGTGCACTTATAAGAAAATAGCAGCAGAGTCAATATATATCCCTGCTGTTGACTTCTCATGCAGCATCAACGCAGTGTTTTCTAATCAGCCTTTTGGTTGTGTTTGTCCCAGACCAAGTATACAACCTTGGGTGATCATCTGTCTGATCTTAGTGCAGGCAGGGAGCCCGGCGGACCCAGAGCCATAGGGGATTTACCCCTAGGAGGCGAGGATTGAATGATGCTCAGAGTCCAGCCTGGTCCCTGCGTGCCCCCGGGAGGAAGTGTCAAGTTATAGAGTAAAAAACAAAAACAAAGCAAAAAATGATTTTGTGAACTTTGCAGATGTCTAAATTAACTGAAATATCACACTGAATATATATACAACCCCTTACATCAGTTCCCCTGCAGGTTTTCATTAATTCTCTGTATTTTCTGCAATCAGCCGTCCTGTTTCCCCAATCCCTGCTACTAAAATCCCATCTAATGATGCCACCACCACAATGCTTCAGTGTTGGAATGGCATTGTGCCATTGTGTCAGGTGTGCCTGGTTTACTCATGATGCTTGGAACTGAGAAAATCTGTGTATTAGTTTTTAAGCAGGTTTCATGTTTCATGCAACGACGAGAGGCCTCCATTTGGCCACTCTATCAAAAAGCATTCAGATCGGTGAAGTGTTGCTGTGAAGTTTCTCCTACATTATCGCCACACATCTCGGGAGCTCAATCAGGTGTTTGGTCACTTCTTTTATTAAAGCCCTTCTCCCAAACTTCTTAAATGTAATATTCATGTAGACTCTGCTCTTAACAGGTTTAAATGCAGTAGATTTATTTATTTATTTATTTTCTAATAGCTTTCCCCACATCTGTACCTTAGCTAGGATTGCTGTTTCTGAGATCTTCAGACTTTTCTTTTGGCCTTATAGCTTGATTTTTGATCTGAAATGCATTTATAGCTCTTACAGGGGTATGTCTTTTCAAATCATGTCCAGTCAATTGAATTTGCTAGATTTATTCAAATTAATCCATAGGAAACTTAAAATATTGTCCAGAGAAAGAGGATGAAGTTAAGCTATATTCAAAAGATAATAAAGTACATTACATAAGTATATTAAAAACTGTATTCTTCTTCTTATTCTTCTTATTATTATTATGGAGTATAATATAAAGAAAAAGGAATCCACTGCATAAATAAAGTAGATATTTAACAAAGTCTCACTAACAGGAATTCTCCAATTGTCTTAAACCAAGACAGAAGAAAGCTTCTCCCCAAAGAGATGGTAATAACATGAACATGCTCAGCAGCAATAACTGTGACACACACTTTAAGTGAACCCAACAGAAAAAAAAATATTGTAGAAAATACAACATGAACCTACAGGGCAGTGAACTGGATTCACACCATGCCGGACAAAGACATAAAGGAATGTCACTTAAAAGCATGAAGACACCTTGAAGGGGTGTCCAAGAGAAGAGAGAACCAAGAGAAGTCGGACCTTGTCCTTCTGAACTCTTCATAAATCGAGACACGTCCTCTGTGTTCTGTAAACCAAATATGTTGAACACGAGTGAGACAAAGCGTTCACAATCTGTTACTGCTTAAACACATCCATGCAGCGAAACTCCTTGAACACAGTCTAGAGACCAGCACTCTTCTGTGGTTTTCAATTCTTGACCTCTATTTCTGGGGCAACACATCAGGAATGCCCCTCAGCAGGACCCGGGCTGAGAAGCGTTAGCTGTCAACCTTAGGTCATTGTGCATGTTAGGGTACATATAGTGAATTTGCAGGCCCAATCCTTGGAAGAAAGCACCAATGTCGCTGCATCAATCTTCTGGCACAGAGAGGAAGAACAAAAATGGTTCACAGAGGGAGAAAGCTGAAATTCCAGAACTGTGATATTAGAATATGAGAGTTTTATTTGTATGTTATATTCAGCAAATGTGACCCTAGTTAAACATAGATACACTAAATATATATTTGAAATCAATTTATTTCATGCTACAAATATGTATTTAAATATTTATGTACTTAATAAAAACACCCTGCAACCTTTTGGTATACAAAACTGGTATGTTTAAGTGCTAAACTGGAACAACTAATTTTGTACTTTAATTGTGAGAAAGTAGTGTTGATGTCCAACATAAAATAAAATGCAGTGTATGATTGTGCTAAAGTTAAACTATTGCAAGTTAACTACAGATACACCTTAAATAACTTATTTTTTTTTTTACAAAAAAACCCTTATGAGTAGTGTCATTAAAACTTTTTAGGCTTAATAATAAATATGCATTGTGCACAAGTAAGTGCTCCAAAAAAACCAAAAGGTTTAAGCAAAATGTTTATATCAGTTTACAGTATATCTCGAGCGATACTAAATGTCAGTAAATATGTTAATAGGTTTGAACTGTACTTAGTGTGAAATAAATGTATTTTAAATATATAACTTTTTTTACCAGGGTGAATGCTCAGTCACAATCAAACCCACTTTTGAATGACGATTGTGAAAGCTGTTTGTTGGCTTGAAGAGCCAGCTGCTTGATCACTTCAGGCCAGAGTTCAAACCATCACCCTCCAACTCATTGTTGAATTAATACCTTGGTATTCAGAGCTAGCATCACCTTTAAATTAATTGCATGATTCTGTATGGTTGTAAAAACAACATTAAGTATTTTTGTAGTATACCTTAAATGTCTGTGGGTATTCAACTGTAAACTTCAACCACATTTAACTATATTTATATACAGTATAAAGATGTATTTTAAAGGTTAATAATAATAATAATAATAATAATAAAAAAAAAGCTCTAGTTCAGCCAACTGCATTTATATAGATTTTACTATAACACATTTTCATTCAATTGCAATAAAATGATTGATAGCATTTAGTTCACATATAGTATTGCCTTTAAAAGTACTCTGAAAGTATACTAAAGTTCCTTTTCAGGAACTCACACTGCGTCACTAGACGCTTTGGGAATGCCTCAGCGTTCGCCACGCTCTGAATCTGCTGCTAATCTGTCTAACAAGCCACCGGCTGTCAAAGTCAGGTGACGTCATGACTGCCAGGGCTGAAAACCGCAGGTGCAGCGCATTGCCCATTAGCTTCATTCATTCAGCACGCGCTCTCTGTTACTCTGTCACAGAAGAAGGAAGAATTGTTTGTTTCAAAACAAAGAAGATGGATCAATATAGGAAGTGTGTGAGCCCTTATAGGAAGTGTGTGAGCGCTTTATCACTCCTAAGGATTCGCATAGCCTGTGCATAGCTTGTTTAGGTGAGGAACATGCAGTTGCTGCTCTCGAGGGAGGGGACTGCCCGGGCTGCAACGAGCTGCCGCTGGCAACTCTCCGCTCACGAAGGGCTCTCTTTGCGGAGGGAGTCTTCGTGGGCAATGGGTATGGAGACGGGTGATCCCCTATCTCCTGCCCAACCAGGTCGGTCGGGTCTAGCACCGGGTTCGGAAGCACCGCGAGCGGTTACTTCCCCCCCGGGCAGATCAGTCCATGGAGGGACGCTCATCTTCCTCCGAGGAGGTTGATATTTTAAGCGTGGACTGCCAGCCACCACCACAGTCACCACAATATGATGAGCTTCTGGAAGTGGTGACTCGGGCAGTTGAGAGACTGAGTCTTGACTGGCCCGAGGCGCAACAGGTGGAGACACAGGCGAGCAGATTGGATGAACGGTTTCTGTGGCCGAGGCCATGTTCCGTTCGTCGAAGTCTGCCCTTCTCCCCGGACCTTCATGCCGAGGTGTGTAGGTCCTGGAAGAAGCCCTTCTCTGCAAGAACATATATCCCTGCCTCAGACTACTACGGGAATGTGGCAGGGATAGCAGAGAAGGGCTATAAGCGAATGCCGCCGGTTGAACAGACACTGGCAAGCCATCTGTCACCGGGTGAGGCAGCTTCACTGAAAAGCCCCTCCTTGCCCTCCAAGCCGCTGAGGGTGACATCAGCGCTGCTGGGGAAGGGGTATGCTGCAGTGGGTCAGGCTGGTGCGTGCCTGCACACCCTGGCCGTACTGCAGGCATACCAGGCAGATCTGTTAAGGGAACTCAGTGAGAGGGATCAGGTCGACACTGAGGATATCCTGGAGTTGGGGCGGACAGCAGATCTTTCTCTGCTGGCCACCAGGGAGTCAGCCAGAGCTGTGGGTAGATCCATGGCGGCGCTGGTGGCAGCAGAGCGCCATCTGTGGTTGAATCTATCTGGGGTGAAGTCCCAGGATAGAGTTCTGCTAATGGATGCACCGGTGTCTCCCACTGGGCTGTTTGGAGAGGTAGTGGGGACGGTGGTTGAGCGCCATCAACAGGCTAAAAAGGAGACAGCGGCTTTTGCCTGAGTAATACCACGCCGCTCCCAGCCAGATAAGAGAGCGACGGGTGACAAATATCGGCCGTTTAGACTTTGCACCTGGGTTGTTGAAAGTTTTCCTGTTCCCACGAGTGGGATATGTTCCGAAGGTTCCTGCGGTCCCACCACAACCTATAGTTCTCCAAGCTTTCTCCCCCCCTCCGTTTCAGGAGGCAGGTCAAGAAAGGCTTCATTGTGTATGTCCAGTGTGAGCATTGGACATTTATATCAGAAAATCAGCATTATGGCGAAAGTCAGATCAACTGTTTGTGTGTGTGGGTCCTCCGCCGGAGGGGCGCGCCCGCGTCAAAACAGACGCTGAGCAGGTGGATAGTGGAGGATATATTTATGGCTTATGAGAGTGCGGGTCTCCCCTCGCCGACGGGAGTCAGAGCACATTCTACTAGGGGGGTGTCAGCCACGAAGGCATATCTGGCAGGTGTTCCGGTACTGGACATCTGCAAAGCAGCTGGATGGTCTTCCCCCTTGACCTTTGCATGGTTTTATGGGCTTGACCTTCCAGCCACCCCAGGTTCCGTGGTCCTTAGTGGTGCTGTTACACACTAGGCGGGAACTGGTGGGTTTGGGTTCGTTGGTGTTGCGTTCCCAAAGCGTCTAGTGACGCAGTGTGAGTTCCTGAAAAGGAACGTCTCTGGGTTATGTATATAACCCCAGTTCCTTGAAGGAACGAGACACTGCGTCTCTAGCCAAACCCACGGCATTCCAGCCTGAGCATGTGCTTCATTCGTGAGCTAATGGGCAAAGCATTCCCAAAGCGTCTAGTGACGCAGTGTCCCGTTCCTTCAAACAACTGGGGTTATATACATAACCCAGAGATGTTTTTTCACAAGACAACTTTTGTTAGCATCTGTACGAAAATCCTCTGCAGTGTGGCTGGGATCTGAATTATTAAAAAAAAAAAAAAAAAGATTTATAATAAGAGCATCTCGTATGTAATTTAGTTTGATATCTTTTTCTCTGTATACCCATGTTACACTCCACATTGACACCATACTACACATCTTAATTAGATTCTTTTGCAAACATGCTGTGACATCTAGTTCTCACTAGTTTAGAGAATAAAATACCCAATGCAAAACATCCTAATACACTTTTGAGCTGAATGTCAAGCAGCGACAGTAATCATTTCACAATCACTGTGCTGAATACAGGACTGGTTAAACCCCAGACAGGCCACATTAGATCTCCAACAGTAATTATAAGAGTTAGATCTCTAAAAGCAGTAAATTCCACTTCAAGATTGAGTGACTTTATCAATAATTGATCTGCCCTTCACTGAAGCAATGCCTCACTGAGAGAGAAAGGGAGTGCCGTAAAATTAAGTATGTCAGTCTTAGCGATTTTTTTAACTGTCACACTTGAGTTGTGTTCACGATTTCTTTTCCTCACTACTTCCTCCTACTTTATTTCAAACCAGGGTAATTACAGTATGTAGAAATGATGCCATTTGTGCCCAGTTTGTGCTATCAAAATAACTTCTTTTGACAGAATTAACTTTGTTTAGTTTGAATTGATGTGTCTAAAATGCTTGAAATTAAAATTTGAGAGTGACCATTTTTCTGAAGACTGAAATAAGAGTGTCCCTATCTGGCAGTACTCAGTACTCTGCCATGTCTATGGACCCTTGAATTGTATTCCTGGTGCTCTGTACTGATGGTTGGAAAGCAGTAACCCTAATGGCAAATTTCCAAACATTGGACAAGCAATCGTTTCTTAAGAATGAGACCCCTGTTACAGTTTATCTGTGCACACTGTAAATATACTATCAATGTTTTGCAATCAAAACAGTAATAGAGCATAGAGAACATAACAAATGTTTAAATTGTGAAATTTTACACTTGCATGCACTAAATGAGCTCATTTTAATGTGATGCCTGTTACAGGTCTTGAAAAGTTGGCACAGGGGCAACAAAGGACTGAAAAAGCAAGTCATTTTTAAAATATTCAGCTGGAAGAACACCTAGCAACTAATTAAGTTGACATCATGTATGTTACATGATTAGCTATGAAAGTGATGTCTTTCAGAAGTAAAAATTGGTGATCTGTGATAAGATTGTGGAACACTTTAAAATGTCAAATTGCAAAGGCTTCACAAATCTCATAATCTAAATTGTATTTAGCATAATCAAAAGATTCAGAGGAATTGGAGAAATCTCTGTGTCTATGTGTCACATTGTGTTCCTGTCTGTTCTTGTCTCCCCCTCTGTCTGTGTACTTTTTGGTTTAGTTCATTCGTGTCACCTGTATTATCTGCCCTCACTTCAATTCATTAGTTCTTTGTGTATAAATACCTCTGTCTTTTATTTGCTTGTCATGTTGTGTTGAAGTTAATATGTCTCCTCTATGTGTGAGTTAATGTCGCTGCCTCGACAGCATTTATGTTCACGTTCCGGTTAATTATTAAATGTTTGATGCATTGAAGTCTTCTGTGTCTGCCGCTCTCTCTCTCTGCCTCGCTGTGAGGCGCGACACACAAACACACCACAAAGGACGACTTTGTGACACTATGGGACAAGGGCAAAGACCTTTATTGGATATCCATGGTCTTTGGGCCCTCAGGCGATACTGCATAATTTATTGACATGATTCTGTCATTGATATTACTAAATGGGCCCAGGAATACTTCCAGAAACCACTGTTGGTAAACACTGTGCAGATTCGAACTAAAACTCTATCATACTAAAAGGACGCCGTACTGTATGTGAACATGGTCAGGTTGACTGTTTCAAAGTGGAAAAGCCACATTTGATATTCTTGTTGGAAATCTGGAACCAAATTCCAGCACCAAAACTCAAGAAACTCATAACCTCGATGCTCAGGCATCTTAAAACTGTTTTGAAAAGAAGAGATTCTACACTATGCTAAACTTACCACATAAAATTGTAAAAATGTCTCAGTTTATTGTAAATAAAATATTGGCTCATGTGATTTGAAATTACATTTATTCAAATGTAAAAAACGTCCCAACATTTTGGGAATTCGGGTTGTACAAGTGAAACATATTAATCATCTTTGGGCTTGTGAAGTAATAAAGCAGTGTTATATGACTTTTTTCCTAGATAATGCATTTTAATTTAAATGGATAGTTCACCTAAAAATAAAAAAAAATAAATAAACATTACTCACTCTCATGTCGTTGCAAACCCGTAAAAACTTTGGATTTATTAAAAAAAAAAATTATTCTCTCCTCTGAGGTTGATAGAAGGTCGTGTGGGTTTGAAACATTGTGAGGGTGAGTATGATAGAATGTTTTTGATAAACTATCCCATTTATTTTAGGCTTGTTCTTATTTACCATTTTTTCATATCAAGATCTGACAACATCAATGAGTCAAGATGAACTTCCCAGAACTTTAAACAGTAAAAACTGAACTGACAACCAAACTTAGTGGAAGTGTGTGTACATGGCCTGTATGTCTCGCAATTTAAACTCTACGCATCAGAGAGGCAGGACATTCTCCAAAGCTTGCAGACATTCAGGCACTCATCCAAGATGAGACGATTACCATCACCACGCACACTAATAATGCACAAGGCTAAGACAGTTACAATGCTAATGAGTTGTAATATTTGTGTAATTTGATGGCAGATCATGCACTGAACGAATGTGGCCGGTCTTACCCACAGGAGATGGGCTTCCTCCGCTGTTGGGGGTGCTTCGAGTCTGTGTTGGTGAGTGCAGGTTCAGGGAGCTGATGACCGATGGGAACAGGAAGGGATAAACCCCTGCTCTGTAGCGCCTCATCTGGACGAGCGTGGAACTGCAGCTGGTTCGGCTCACCGTCTTCATTCCTCGGGGAGGATGAAGGTCAATTAGAGGTCAGAGAAAGGATCAGGGTTCATTCTCTTCGAGGCAGATGAAACATATTTCCTCATCTCCATCAGAGACCAGAAAGCTCTTAGCGTGCCAGAGGGCAGAACGGCATGATGATCTCCTCCAAAGTACACCAGTCACAGCACATGCCTGGGTCTGCTGTCACACTTCTGCATTGCTTCTAGTAGTACATTAATCTGAAACACATCAAGATATCTGGTCAGTATTTGAGAGTAATATTTGATTAAGCTATTAAGATTCATAAAAAGTGAAGTGTCATTTCTGCGGCACTGAACAGAATATTCAGAATATTCCAATGTCTGTCATTGTTCAGAAAATCTGGCCACTATCCTTCTATAGAACTAAATTTAAAATAAAACAGATAACCATACACACAGATGATTGTAACACACCCTGAAAAAAGGTTATATTTTAGAAATGCAAAAAAAATTCAAACATTGAATTTTAATTTAAGATTAATTTTTCACACACACACACACACACACACACACACTGTATATATATATAGCTCTGCTATATTAGCTCTGCTCCTACGCCAAGGAACAATCTGTCAAATTTCTACTGTATAATGTTTTTTTGTTGTATGATTGTTCACTGTTTCTTGTTCAGCGACCTTGAGGTCTAAAAAATGTGCTATATAAACCATGTATTCTGGCCAGCTTGTTTTTCAAACAGGCAAAATTAACCTGATGAATTATTCCTTGGTCTTGGGAAAGGCGGTATTACTTATAATGTGTCTGAAATATCATCTGTGACCAATGGAAATAAAACAAAATGAAAGACTATTCAGGAAATATGTCCAATCTCTAATGTTAATGTTCTCCAATCCCTCATTCATCTGAAATGTTACTCACAACTGTAAATGGATTTTGAGATCAATGTCCCAGTATGCATGTGCTTCATTTAATGTTTGCTTATGCTTGAAAGATTGATAATCTGGATTCCATCATGCACTGGTGTACAAATGAGAGATCTGAGATAGGATGAAACAAGTTAACACCAGGCAAGGAAGAGCGAGTTACTAGTTACTTAGCAGATTCAAAGCGATTGTGTTTATAGTAGTTATATTTTTTGTAACTTTTACTTTTACTTCACTACATTTCATAAAACATATCGTTACTCATAGATCACGTGCTCATCAACAAACTGATTCTGATTCTGATGATTTTCATACTCCTTGCTGCTGTAACATTAGCAGTTTTTTAAAAATACGCATTTAGCCCTATGTCTGTTTTTATATTGTGGATTAATGGTATCATTTTTTTTTTTTGGATCAACTAGCCGAGTAGACAGATATGAATGTTTATTCATAACCATTCTGATATGGTTAAGTCTATAAATGAAAAAGACTGATGAATAAGGTCTAAATATTGTTATATGATGCTAATTGTTCAGCTAACAAGCTTGCTGGTGCTAAATTAAGGTAATTTTTAGGTCAAAAAAAGTCCAAATATTTTTTGATATATTAAATCTGAGGTGGAAAAGAAAGGAACTGATGTTTAGGTAACTACAGTAATTATCAAAGTGGGAAGTAATGCCTTCTGGGGGCATTTGGCCAGGAGTATGTTTACAACACAGACAAGGTTTGAGAATTAAAAAAAATATGAAAACATTTTTTCCTAACTTATTCTCATATCATATATAACTGCAACGTTCTGCAAAACATTAGCCTAAGCTTCAAATCACCTTTTTCTTACTGGTGAAAATTAGAGGGTCAAATCTTTTTTCTCTCAGATACATTGCAGTGTAAGCTTCACAGTGAACATTACATCATTATCGTCAATGTAATGAAACAAAAACAAGAAAACAGAAACTGAAACTAAAACAGACAGATACCGTGACATAATCCCCCCTTCCCACCCCACCAAAAGAAAACAATTAACATATAGGGAGGGAGGGTGGTTGCCGGATCTGCCTTGGACGCATCTTGTGACTCTGCCTTGCCGGCCTCAAGGGCAGATCTGGAGCCTCGAGAGGCCACATCAGATCTGGAGCCTCGGAAGCCATGGCAGATCTGGAGCCTTGGGGGGCTATGGTGGATCTGGAACCTCAGGGGGCCACGGTGGATCTGGAGCCTTGGGAGGTCATGGCGGATCTGGAGCCTAGGGAGGTCATGGCGGATCTGGAGCCTTGGGAAGCCATGGCGGATCTGGAGCCTCAGGATGTCCTCTCCCAATCCCCATCCCACCCCTCCCCACCAGGGCCATGACTTCATAACCCCCCCCCCCCCCCCCAAAAAAAAAAAAAACACACCAAAAAAAAAAATTCTTGGGGAGGTAAGTATGGGGAGGAGCAGTCTTTTGGTCTTTCTCGCCGAGACCCCGAAACTGGACTGGACACCGGTCTCCTGGCCATGGCTCGGGAACTGCAATGAACAATGGCTCTCCTGGCCATGACTCAGATAATGGAATGAACAACGGCTCTCCTGGCGGCGATTCTGAACCCGGAACTGACAATGGCTCTCCTGGCCGTGACTCGTAAACTTGACCAGACAAAGGCTCTCCTGGGCGTGACTTTGAAACTGGAACCAACAACGGCTCTCCTGGCGGTGTGTCAGGAACTGGACTGGACAACGGCTCTCCTGGCCGTGACTCTGAAACTAGACTTGGATACTGCAGACTGGAATCTGCAGGGAACTGGATCAGCTCTCCTGGCCAAACCTCTGGAACTGTGACTGGAAATTGCGTACTGGAATCCGCAAGGAATTGGAACGGTGCTCCTGGCCATCGGTGCGGAAAGGAATCCACGGAGAAGCGGGTCTGCTGCACTCCTTCAGCAGGGCTTTCCGAAGTCGCGGGAATCGAGGGACACTCTCACAGCACGAGTCTCGGTCTGCTCTGTCCACGCTTCGGCGGGCAAATTCTTGATCGCCGCTTCTGTAGATGAAATATCACTTTGGCGATATTTCCTTCTGGGCCCAGACACTTCCCAGACATTTGTATTTGGCTACTTGCCATGTTAATCCCGTGGTTTCCTGGAGGTTCACGGGGTGGTGATATTTGGCCATGATCAGGAACGCAGCGATGAGCACAATATCATTAAAGTCCATCTGCTCCGCCAGCTAATAAAATTCTTCCATGTAGTTGAAGAAAGGAAGGTCCAGGGCGCTGAAGCGAGCGAATGCGAAATAACTAAACATTTAATGATTAAACTTGAAAACAAAGAACAGGAACACGGAATGAAAACAAAGAACTGAATACATGTAACGACAGACAAGGGAGGACTAAACAGACATTGTATAAATACACATTCGAACAAGAGGAAAACACCTGTGACACATGGCTGGGAAATAATTAACTAATAATCATAAAGACAACCGGACACTCCAAATATAGACAAAACATAGAATGAAACAAAAACAGGAAGACAGAAACCAAAACTTAAACAGACAGACAACGTGACACTTTTTTACTTACGTACACAAAAAAACAGAGTACTTTCACTCAAGTAAAATTGAAAGAGGAGTACTTTACATTCACTCAGGTGAATCATTTATGTACTTCGTCCACCTCTGGTTCAGTGTGAAAACAATGTGTTAAAGTTAAAGGCAACAGTTTAAATGTTTGTTACAAGAAATAATTTTCCACCGTTTTTTTTATTGACCCCTCAAGGATACCAGTTGAACCACTGAAGGGTTTTCATGCAATTGGGCCCTGGTTTCTCTCTCACAAGGGAAGTCTTCTTCTCAGCAAAGAGACACGACAAATGAAAAGGGAGGAGAGATAACTTACACTGGCTCGGCCCTGATACTAAATCCTGTTTAACAGAGTTATAAACTGTGTCAGGATAATAGCAGCTATAATGCACTAATCTGCAGTTAGGGTGCAGTTAAAGTGATGTGTAACCACACTTCATAATTAACAGCCCCTAGATAATACCCCAGTCTAACCATGCAGAGACAGCGAGACAGGCTTTGCTCTTCAGTATTCAATGCATGTCCCCTGTGCACCACTTCTGTAATAATGTTTCTGCACTTGGTTAAACAAATCACAATCATATTACAAAGAATATTTCCAAACCAAACCCTTTGAACCAGAGATTATTATAGTTTACGATAACACTTTCTATGAAGCCTGTATTTATAATATATCATAAGGGTATTCTTAAAGCATTATAATGAATAAATAAATGCATAATGCATTTAAAAAATCTTACAATGTGTTATAACAACTTATGCATAATCATTAAAAAATATTATAATACAATATAATATTTATTCATGTATAACTTTTAAGAGTATGATTATTTATAGCACACCATGATCACCATAATGAATCTACCTTTTTTATAATGGACTATCATATCTAGACATATCTGCACAGTACCTTACAACATCTTGTGGTTATTTGAGTGTTATTTGAGTGTTTCCTGTGAGGCAAATATTGAGGCTAATGTGAGCTAGCTAATATTTGCATTATATATATTTTTTTTTTTATTATTTTATATTAGTAATATGTTTGTGAAGGAACCATCAAAATAATCAAACTAACATTACTATAAAAATGTGTCAGTGTTGTAGAAAACAAGCAAGATGGTTAATGCATCTCAATGTGTCATTTTATACTATCATCTGATCAGCCTGTCCTCCAACAAAAAACGACTCAGTAGGTTATTTTGTAAGTACTGTATTACGACCTATATTTACATTTTAAAGGTAAGTGCCCTCTAGCGGGCGTAAAAAAATGACATTGTTGTATTGCATCTGCGTGTTTTGTTTAAATGCAGTATGTGGACTTTCCACACTGATCTCACTGTGATTAAAACAT
>JAUCMS010000038.1:1163816-1176812 GCA_032357445.1 Enteromius radiatus
GTTTTCCCAATGATATCAGGTGATTTTGTTTTTGAGCAAAGTGTCTAATGTAAGAAAACGTGTGTAGTGTTTTGCAATAAGTATGTTACAGAATTGTAAACAAAGTGCAAAGTTGAAAATGTGTTTAAGCTATGATTACACTGTGTTTATTAAGATAAGATACAAGACGTTTAGGTATTGAGGTTTTGGTGTAAGCATTCATTTTTAGTGTGTAAGCAATAGGCAAAACTGTAATAAAAATAATTTGGATTGTTAGGTTACTTCCTTGTCATTACAAAGCCCCGGATTGCCAATGACCACACTATTGAAAATAAATTGGATAATCACATACCAAAGTGTGGAAGCATACATGTGCTTTGAGAAAACAGGTAAGCTAACCACACAGTACATTGAAACTTACAGGTTTTGCCAATTGCTTACACTAAAACTGAATGCTTACACCAAAGCCTCAATACCTAAACCTCTTGTAGCTTATCTTAAACACAGTGTAACCATAGCTTAAACACATTTTCAACCTTGCCCTTTGTTTACAATTCTGCAACACACTTATTACAAAACACTACACACGTTTTCTTACATTAGTTATCATTGGGAAAACACTGAGCAAAACTCATCTGGCAATTGTAGACACTTACATACACTCCTAAAATCACATGCACAGAAAAACAGAACACCAATCGGTCTTAGCCTTAGCACTACAAATAGACCTCAGGTCAGACATTGATAGGATTGATCAAATCGAAGCAGCTTCTGTGCAGGGGGGTATTCATCACTCCAGGCGATTCTTCCAATGGTGCCTTGCCAACGAAGACATAGCCTGTGATGTGGATGAAATTTTATGGACTGATCCAGCCAGACGGAGAAATGAGGAATAGTCACAGTATTTGTGTTGCCCTCTTTTTTTTCCGAGTCAAATTGTATGTACTTCATGCAGTAATTTTTATTTCTCAACAGATTTCATTTGTTTCATTGATTTCATTGTTGGTTGATTACTGTAACTGATTATGTGAGAAATACTGTATTTCTTGACTTGAAATAAATACTTGAAATATTCAGTGTGCAGCAACAGTGTTGCACAGTGCTTGGTAAGTTTATAGTAGGCCTATTTGTGTACATTCTCCCTATATCTCAAACTGATCATGAAGAATGTTGTGGGTTTGTCACTATTTTGTTTTGTCATCGAAATGATCGCTTACATAACAATGTCTGGCCAAAAATCAAAATGCTATTTCCTAAATTTAGTTTTTTTACAAATGTGTTTTTTTATTTATAACAGCAGTGTGAAACTGTCTGCAATAGTGTCTGATCATTGAGGACTGTGTTGGTTAAATGAAAACTAATAGCATTTTCCCAAATACTGTATGTTTTGACTGAAGTGTGTCATTTTGCAAACAATCTAGGAATTCTGCTAATTGAGTGGGGTGTTTGGGTAACTGTGATTTATATTTTGAAAAAAAGAACCCACTTTTCAAAATTGTGTGTAAACAATAAAAAAAAAACAGTAATAAAGACTTCTCTTATCTTATCTCTTACCAAATTATTAATTGCATGCCACATGAAAGTCAGTAAAAAGGGGGGTGTACTGTAAACAATATAACAGGTATTTGTCATTATAATTTAATATAAAATTACAGGGGTTTCCAATTTTGGTCCTGGAGGGCAATTGTCCTGCAGAGTTTAGCTCCATCTTGTCCCAACATGCCTGCCTAAAAGATTCTAGATGAAACAACTGTTTACATATAATATTGAAAAGATACAAAAATGTTTGATTATAAAACAGAAATTATGAAGCAATTTTGGTATTTGGAGCACACACACACACACACATTAATATTTATGGTTACAGAGGAAACCCTGCTTATTTCTGTATCATAATCAACATTTCCACCAAGATAATGAGTTCATCGTTCATGTTTGTGTTGACAGGGGTCATTAAAAAACAGCTTTGCAGCGTCAGGACGTCAAAACATTAGGTAAGTCATCTAGAGAGGAAATAATGAGCATTATTAATCTTTCAGCACCTATGGAGACTTTGGAGCAGAGCATTTGACAAAGACACAGAAAGCGGTAGAGGTGGAGAGATTTTTTTTTCCAAATGCAGAGATTGAGGATTCTGCCGTAAGGGACTCACAGCAGTTATGAGAAATGGAAGAAGTTAGAGGTTTTTATGAAAGACACATTAATGTGTTCTGGCTTTTGACTAATTTATTTTATGCACCTGAGGTTCTGGGTTCAAATACATGTCAAGCATTTTTCTTGATTACCACAAAATATAGATTTGACTTGTGAATTGAGTTATACTAAGGCATTAAGGAAGCAGTGAGTTTTTTTTTCTTTCTTTTTTTTAATCATCATGTCCACATGTAACATGTAAGACCAGTGAAGCAAATAAATCTTATTTTGAGCTTTCTTATTCAAACATATCATTGTAAGTTCCTTAGAAAATAGTACACTTATCCTCAACAAGCCAATATAATATGATTTTTGTACTTAAACAACAAAGATGAATAATTTGTGATTTGAACAAAGTCTTAACACTATGAGCAATAGAAATATTAATGCTTGACTTGCACCACTTGCGATACAATTTCTCTACAGACATATAACTAACAATCACTAATCTATCAGTATTATTACTGAAAGTAGCCATAAATGCACTGCAGTTTCACACCAGAGTACTCTAACATTGAACTACAGCCCATAGAAAACAACAGCAGAAACTTACGATTATGTCTGCAGTAATGACATCTCCAGTTCCTCATGCTTCATAAAAGAGACTGAACATTTTACTTCCTCTGTCAGGGTTTCTAACCTGATACAGGAACATACCTAAAGCCCAGCTGTTTGAGTAAATAATGCAGTCCTTTTGTGTGCAGAGTTTGAGCAACTTTTAGTTTACAGAAGCAATGTGTTGAGCTGTCTCACTGTTTTGATAGTGTTGTTCGGATACCTAATGATTACATACTGCGATGTACAACAGCTAACTTTTTCCCAGCAAAATTTGACCAAAATGTAACTTTCTCCACTTAACCTTGCATGTACTGTAGGTATTTAAATTTATATTATATGTAAACTTTTTAATGTATAAATGTAACATATAAAAAAAAATGCATGTGTTTGTGTACACCACACACACACATACAGTATATGTGAACCTGGACCACAAAACCAGTCATACGGATTCATTTGAAATTCATATTTAGAAATCAAAAGCTGAATATGGATGAATAAAAAACTTTCCATTGATGTATGGTTTGTTAGGATAGAACAATATTTGGCTTAAATACAAAATCTGGAATCAGAAGGTGCAAAATCGCCTTTAAAGATTTCCAAATGAAGCCCTTCGCAAAGCACCCCTACTGTATATTATTATGTAAAGTTTTGGCAATTGATTCACTCTCATGAGATTCACTCAAAAATTACCAAGCTAAACATTACACAGTATGCACTTTCTACACATGTACACCTTTTCTTAAACTCTATTCACCATAACCCAAATATAGGAACTGGTAAAATAGGAGCTGGTAAAATGTGCAGCACTCAGATCAAAGCCTGTCCTCCTGTCCAGCCCTTAGCCAGTCAGAGGCTATAACTGTAAAAAGTGCTTTTTGTTGTTCACCAGCATCCCGCTGGACATGCAAAGAAGACACAGCTAGCCGGAGAGGGTCTGGTTTGGATGGGAAGACAGGTGTGGGGTGGTGTGGGAGGTTTTCAGTGTCAAGCTGATCTCTTCCATTCCTCTTTCTATAAATACACCTCTCATCCCATCTGCACTCTCACCTTTATAAAATAAATTAATGACAGTGTGGTAAGGTATGAAATGTCTACAAGGCAGACAGACACATTCAGATGTAATGTACACTGCCCAAACAAACAGTAATATGTCAAACTTTTAATTTATATTGTTAGTCTTTGTGTCATTTCAGGTCAAAGATGAGTCTAATATGTGGAAAAAAACTATTGTGACTAATTATTCTGGCATCACAAGATAATGCTATCATGCCGACACTGATTGGTTGATAAAAGCACAAAAACACACCCTTTCCCAAACCAATTACTAGTGATTCAAGCTGTGACGTAAAACAAATGAAAATGGGGGGAAAGTGCATGCTTTTAACCACTCTCCAAAAAGGAACCGTACATTGGTAAAAGATTTATAATATAATTAAAACATAGGAATTTTACTTGTTGCTTGTATAAATGGTTTTATTTAGTCAGGATATACAGCTACTTCTCCATAAATGGAGATAGATGCTTTCTTCCTATAACGGTGCACTTAGGCCCAATCCCATTAACCACCCTAGTCGCTGTGATTTTGCCAAGTAAGACTTGTTCCAGGGTCAGCATCTTTCACTGACCCTGGATCAACATTGCTGTCCAGAAATATAGACTATAGCCAATCCCTTACCCCTGAAAATGTATTCCTAAAATCAGTATGAAATAATAGCTGATTAATAAGGGTGTAGAAGCACCTAACCCTGATCGTAAGCCTACAACAAATATTTACTAAACAAATATCCTTCAATTCTGACTACAAAGTAGTCTCACTTTAAAAATGAAGCATAGCGTCTTCAGAACATTAGCAACACTACAGCGAGAATAATAGTTCCACCTTCTTTGCATAAACATTGTTATGAGAAAAAACATGTGACATAGGAAAATTAAGTTGTGTTTAAATGAGCCGTTTTAGGGGGGTGTGGACAAGTCATTACTTTTATAAAGAATATCTCTTTTGTTTTGAGACTTTAGTCTTCGCAACTTTAGGGACCTTATCTATGCACTAGCAGCTTTTAACACTCCAAAGAGAAAGGAAAACTTCGAATCACATCATATGACCGCTTTAATTAAAGGCTGTAATGCATTTCAGCACACCAGTGTAGGTGTGTATGTTATAGGAGCTAGACTACTATGTATAATGAACCTGTAATGCTATAGCAGTGGGAATATTAGGAGAATATTTTCACCCCATACCCCTTGACACTCAATTTCAAGGAACACGGGGATAGGGGTAAGTGAAGGGGCAGGGGTATAAAATAGAATTGGGATTGGGCCCTAGTCTTACTGAAGTGTATGCTGTTTTTTTTTTTGCTATGCAAATTCTGGGTTATACATACAGATGTGTGTAACACAAAATTCATCATCAGAATAGTGCATTCAACTTCTTTAACTGCACATCAGTTCACACATGTTTTTTTCTTACTATTTAGTTTGTCCTCCCATGGCAACACTGCAAAGGCCTGTTGTTTCCAGTGATTGGAATCACTGGAAACAACAGGCGTTATAAATAAATGGCGCTATTAACTGCGTTATTTTTTTTCAGTAACTAGTAATCTAACAAATTATTGTTTCCCCTGTTACAATGGCATTATCGTTACTGACAATAAAATGTGGCGTTACTATAATTTATTATAATATTATTAGTACTTTATTTTTCAGTCCATCTGAATGGATGCGTAGTGTAGTTGTATTTGATGTACCATAAACTCTATGAAGCATGTGTCGTTGAAGCATGTAAACAAGATTCTTATTTTCCTTTAAAGGATTTCCTTTAAAATTCTTCAGCTTTTTTGGGGGGCAAAACTGCCAGTTTCTCTGGTAGTGGGTGGAACTAATGCGCAAGAGACAATCTCATTGGCTGGCACTCACCTATGGCCGCCCCTTTTTTGATTACTAAAGTTCAGTCATAATATAATGCTAAATTATCATAATACCATATTATAATTCTTGACTGACTGCTGCTATATGTCAGTAGATAGTTTAGATAAATGTAAAATGTTTTAAAATAATAATTTATTATATTTAGTTATATTTAGTGTCTATTTCATTAATTAACATTTCATTTTGGGGCATCCAATGTTTGCCATCTGATTTTTTTAAGTAACGCAATATTTATATATTAATTAAGTTACTTTTCCTGGTAATTAGTTACTTGTATAATTACATAACTAAGTTACTAACTCAGTTACTATTTGTGAGAAGTAACTAGTAACTATAACTAATTACATTTTTAAAGTAACATGACCAACAACTGATTGCTTCATCAGAGACATCAACAACAACAGACACAAGTTTACAAGTGTTTGTGTGAAGAGATTAATTTAAGAGAAAACCACAATTATAGTTCACACAAGCACACACAACGAAAATTTTTTAGGTGACTTTCCAGAACTCTTAAACATTATTTACCAGTATTTTTATTGTGCTTTTGCACATTTTGTCATGCGTATCTCACATCTGGGTACAAATTTGTCCTTAAAATGAGGTAAAGTAGTACACATACACATTTATCAGCTATCACTACTAACACAGCATTTGTCTTTGCACTGAACTTCTGAGTCTCTCAATGGCAAAAGTAAAACCATTCATTACTTGTCCCATATGGGATTTACGGCCTGCCTCAGTGGACCCAGATAATGCCATAAAAATCTCCAGTGATCTATCATCCCTCATTTACACAGACCTGCATGATGGTGGGATGGAAAAATCTATCAGACATGTAAAGTGAAAAATATAAAATGTATCAATTACAAAGCAGTAATTGATTAGCAAGAACAGTGCCACCCCCCACTATTGATCTAATCTGACATCTCAACTCATTTATCTCTCTGTAGCATATTTGTGTGCAAACTGCTCATGCTAATGGTCATTTAAATGGAGCACAAATCATTAGCAAAGATAAATAGTGCAATTGAACGCCATTCACTAAAGCGTTGGAGCCCCTGAGGAGCGGCTGTTTCAGACTGAGGAAGATCTACGATTTTTCCACTTGAAATAAACACTTTACATTTATTGCCGCTACTGACCAGTAACTAGCCAGTTACTAGAAAAGAAAAAAAAAAAGAATATATATATATATATATATATTTTTTTTTTTTTTTTAAAAATCATAATAATGAGAAAGGACCTAGATGTTTATTAGCTTGTAACAAGTAACATCATAAAAAGTAATAAATATTATTTTATCATGAACATATTTAAACAAATGTTTTGTAAGATATCAAATATAATTTTATTTGTACCGTTCTATAAGGTCACATAAGGCTAGCTAATAGTTTTGTATGTTTGACAGCCAACATCCTTCAGATAGATGCTGCTGTGATTTTAGTTAAAAAAAAAAAAAGCATTGTCTAGTTTTAGTCTTTCTGAAAATCCTGCATTGAATTGTACCTTGTTTGTACAGTCAAGGCCAAAAATATTGACAGCCTTGCAATTCTGTCAGAAAATGCAAACCTTCTCTCAGAAATTTTTGCAGTTTAAACAGTCAGTATGTAGAACCAGTGGGCAGGGCTAAGCAAGCAGCGTTGTATATATAGAAGCAGGCATTGATCTTCTTGATCTGTGGCGGTGGTGCTTATCCACACTATTACATCATAGAGTAGAGCATTTCACATGTTGTTGATTTGTCACTGCCTTCAACATAACCTGTTTTTAGACTAATAATAAAGTTCTGAAATATACAGTATATGTTTTTATAGTGCAGTGACCTCTTGTGTGCCAAAAGGTCAAGGGGAATTTTGGTTTCTTAGTTCTTAGCCCCTTTTAATTAAACGTCTAGCTGCAAATGCGATCATGAAACAGTTTAAATGTCAGACTGTTGTGTGTATTAAATACACTTTTACATTTGCCACCCACACTGGCACAGTCTACATATAATTTAAACAGCTGTTCTTCTGTTTACTCACAGTTCAATAAAATGTAATCACCCCTGCTGGAATAGGCACATTCATTTATTCTGAAGGGTAAGCAGAGCAGTGCTATGTTCGACGGGTCAAAGGTCATTTGTAATTAAGACAAGATGCAGGCTTGTTCACAGAAATTTGATATTATTTGTAAATAAAACTCTCCATGAACATTTACAAAATTATTAATGTAATTACAGATCCTCACTAAATCAGCATTTGCAGTTTCTGTGTGCTAGGTTTATTTTTAAGGCCACACTCAGTGCTGATGTTTTAGGGTGTTCTCCTACTGAAATACCTCATGGTTTTTAATAGAAAACATTACTCAGTAGCACAAGCACTACAGCAGCAGTACACTGCAGCAACTCTATGTGATTAGTCTTGATGTATTATTAAGGAGGTATATACAACTTTCAGTGAGAAGCCAGCAGTATAAACAACAGAACATAAGCGTACCCTTAATGCACAGATCTGAAGACACAGATGAAGAAAACAAAAATACAGGTAAAATGATAAAATCACTGTAACATCCGTCCTCTTTGAATGTGGCTAGCTGAGATTTTACAGCCAAACTAAGTGCAAAAGGATTACAATTGCAAAGAAATGTAATGATTCTAGTTCTGATAATGATTAAATTAACAGTGTGTTTTAATGTCTCTATGCATTGTCATACAAACAACCAGTCCATAATTACAATTATTTAAGACTCACAAACCTAAAGTACAACACAATTTCATATATATATATATATATATATATATATATACAATTTATACTGCCTAGAAAAGGGTCCTAGTAGATAAATAAAAATACAATGCATGTGCCTGTATGTGTGTTATATGTATGTGAGAAGCCTCAAATATAAAAGCCACAGATCAAGCAGAAGGAGCATATATAGATCTATTCTATAGTCAACATCACTCTTCATCAGACGTCAGCTTTCTCTCTAGCGGCCCTGTGTGCCCATGAACAATTCATCTGCTTCAAGAGCTGCTCCTCCTTCAGTGCATTCTTTTTATAAATGCTCTGTAAAGCAAACACTGACATTCATTAGCATTAGCCATTAAGTGCAAGGGTGCAAACCCATGTCCTTTACTCAGAGTTCACTCAGAGGTCAACTAGTGTGCAACTTACACCACACTTTGTGTTAATGATATTAATAATAGCTCAAATTATGCAGGAAGATGAACTAGTGCTTTGCAAAGTGATCTGTCTTTTTCACCTGACAGGTAAAAAAAAGGTAAAATAAACAAATTCATTTAAAAAAAAAAAAGGTAAAATGCATGGGAGCTTTAAACGAATATCTCTTGTGGAGAGCCATACCTTCTCTCCGTGCATGTAAGTGGGTGTGTCAGCTCGGCGTTTGTCAGCCCAGGTCTTGTGTCGTTTGATGGCTCGCTGTAAGTGGATATGAGCCGAATTCCAAACTCGTTCACTTTCGCGGAACCAGAAGTCGACTGCAGGGACTACGGAAGGTTCCTCGGTCCATGGAAATAAGGGGGGCTGGAACCCCAACACACACTGGAAAGAATTTTGAGTGTATTCCGCCCAAGGTAAGTAAGCTGCCCAGTCCTCCTGGTGATCATGACAATACACTCGCAAGTAACGTGTTATTTCCTGAATCTTTCTCTCCGCTTGTCCGTTAGTTTGCAGGTGATATCCGGAAGAGAGGCTAACTGATACCCCTAAGAGATGGAAAAACTCTTTCCAGACCCTTGATGTAAATTGGACCCCCCTATCTGAGACTATGTCCTCCGGGATGCCAAAGTGACGGAATACGTGATGGAAGAGCGCTTGTGCGGTGTTAAATGAGGTTGGGACGCCCTCTAGTGGGATGAGCTTGCAACTCTTGGAAAAGCGATCCACTACCACTAAGATTGTTGTAAACCCCTCGGATCTGGGTAAATCGGTTGCAAAATCAATTCCGATATGGGACCAGGGGCGCTGAGGAATGGGTAGTGGCGGAAGCTTCCCTGCAGGGAGTCGACGTGGTGTGTTCGCTAGAGCGCATACTGGACATCCGCGTAGGTATTGTTTTACATCTCTGGCCATCTGTGGCCACCAGAAACGGTTCTGGAGGAGTGACAGTGTGCGCTGACTACCTGGATGTCCCGCACCGGGTGATGTATGTACAGAATCTACTAGCGGCATCCGTAGGGACCTGGGAACATATGTCTTGTGTCGCGGGCATTCAGGAGGCGCGGGTTCGTTTTGCGCAGCAGCGCGGATTTGGGCGGTAGGTTATTTTAAAATTGAAACGTGTAAAAAAGAGCGCCCATCGGGCCTGTCGGGATTCAGACGTTTCGCTTCTCGAAGGTATTGCAAATTTTTATGGTCAGTGATGACGGCAAACGGGTGTTGCGCCCCCTCTAACCAGTGCCTCCATTCCTCTAAGGCTAGTTTTATAGCCAACAGTTCACGATTTCCTACGTCATAGTTTTGTTCGGCCACGGATAATTTTTTTGAGTAGAATGCACAGGGGTGGAGAGTCGGCGGGTTACCAGAGTATTGTGACAGGGCGGCTCCTACCCTTAAAGTGGCAGCATCAACCTCAACTACAAAGGGAAGACACGGATCAGGATGTCTTAGTATCGGTGCGGTACAGAAGGCCTGCTTGAGATACTCAAAAGAGCAGGTGGCTTCTAGAGTCCATTCTATGGACTTCTTTCCCCCTCTGAGAAGGGTAGTGAGGGGTGCGGTAATCTGACTGTACCCTGAGATGAAGCGCCTATAAAAATTTGCGAACCCGAGGAATCTTTGGAGGGCTTTTAAGGTTGTGGGAGTGGGCCAATCTGTCACTGCCTGCACCTTGGTTCTCTCCATCGTGACACCCTCTGGAGAAATGACATAACCCAGGAACTGTATCTGCGTCTTATGGGATTCACATTTCTCTCCCTTTAGAAAGAGGGAATGGTCTCTGAGACGTTGAAGTACTTTCTTGACATGAATGCGATGGTTGGATACATCTGGGGAGTACACTAAGATGTCATCTATATAGATAATGACAAACTGGTGAAGCATGTCGCGGAAAATCTCGTTCATAAAGCTCTGAAACATGGAAGGTGAGTTGGCGAGCCCATATGGCATAACCAAGTATTCAAAGTGGCCGGTAGGGGTCACAAATGCGGTCTTCCACTCATCGCCCTTACGTATTCTGATTAAATTATATGCACTGCGCAGATCAAACTTGGTGTAAATTCTGGCCTGGCGCAGTTCTTCAGGGGTAGCTGGAACGAGAGGAAGAGGGTAAGTGAATTTGACAGTTTGATTGTTCAGGACACAATAATCAATACATGGTCGGAGACCACCATCCTTTTTGGCCACAAAAAAAGAAACTGGATGCAGCGGGTGAAGTCGATGGACGTTTAAAACCTTGACGCAACTCCTCCTTCACATATTCTTCCATGGCGCGTCTTTCTGGCAGCGAGAGAGGATACACATGACCCTTGGGCAATTTGGCTTGAGGAATTAGGTCTATCGCGCAATCCCATCTCCGGTGAGGAGGCAGTTGCGTGGCAGCGCTCCTGCTGAAAACATCTGCAAAACATTGATACTCTGGTGGTAAATGAGTAACTTGGCGGGTATTTGGACTTTCTATGGTGGTAGAGAGACATTTTAACTCAGAGTATAAGGGTTTAGGGCATTGGTTGAGACAGTTAATTTTGCAATCATCACTCCATCTCTGTACCTCACCCGTCTCCCAGCAAATCTGCGGGTTGTGCAGCACGAGCCAGGGCCTTCCCAGGATGATATCCACAGTAGCATTCCTAAGAACGAGGAGAGTGATGGACTCTGTGTGAAGACAACCAATTTGTAGGTTTAATACAGGTGTGCATTTGTTTACAGGTTTGCGATCTAGAGGAGTGCCCTGAATGGTTGTAATCCGATACGAGGTATCATGACGGAGCAAGGGAATTCTCATACTCGAGAGGCAGCGTGAGGAAATAAAGTTCCCAGCGGATCCTGAATCTACTAGGACCTTCACAGAATACTGGTGATTATTAAACATGACAGTGGCTGTGATCAAAGGTATTACTGCAACTGGATGCGGAAGAGAGGTAACACTCACTGAAAGTCTCGGGGGCCGGACTCGTAGCTTGCGGGCTCTCTCGCTCTCAGGTAAGCGATAGGCGTTGGTCTGCATAGGTTCATCCTCGATAGCCCTTGCTTCTAAACAGCTAACCTCCTTAGGAACAGCCCCGGTGGAAAGATGTTGGGCTACGATGACCGCCTTCTTGAGAAACGCCTCAAGCCCAACGTGATCATCATAGATGGTCAGATGAGAACGTATTTCTGCACGGAGACGTCTCCGGAAGACGGCTAGGAGCGCGGTCTCATTCCAGCCGCTCGATACTGCAAGGGTGCGGAAATGTAGTACATATTATTCCTCATGTACTAAAACAGTGGTGATAGGTTGCCCAAAAACCTCCCGGAAATGATCAAGGAAACTGGATAGAGAGGATAGATGCTCGCTCTCTCCGGTCCAGAGCGCATTAGCCCACTGCAGTGCCCGTCCCGTTAGTAGGGTAATTATGGAAGCGATTTTACTCCGATCATTAGGGAACAGATGGGGCTGCATCTCTAATTATAGCGAGCATTGTAGAAGGAACCCGTTACACGATACATCTTCTCCTGAATACTTAGTTGAATGACTTACGGGACTTGAGGAGGGAGGACGAATTCTCACTTCGTCGAGCGCTTGTAGGATTGCTTGATATCCTCCCTCGGTCTCATAGTCAGAGGTCTCCATAGTTTAAGCGGTTAAAGGTCTGAGCAGCTGTAACGCTTCAGGCACAGACTACACCAGTAAGTGGGTTTCAAAGGAGGAGATTTATTAATCAAACATAAATTCTTCACTGGTCAGTGGAATGGAAAATAACACAAAGTCTTTGTTCAGTTCACTAGAAAACTCCCTCTAGTGATCTCCAGTTCATCAAGCGTCTCCGTTTAAAGCTCACTCCGTTAGGTAGCAGGAACGTGACAGACAGGGCAGATCGAGGATTCGGTACCGGCGAGTACAGGGGTAATTCCAACCGACTGAGAGATCAAACATTCGTAAACCTTGTGCTCAGACATGGGACTGAGCGTGACTGCTGTTTTTAAAGCGCACCGTTAAGTGCGGACAGGTGGATCTAATTAATAGTCTGGAGACTGCGAGCGGGTAAAAGAGGCTGTTCCGGGATCAGTCACCAGCGACGGTGTTACACAAAGCTTATAATAACATGATTTTTTCTTTTTTTCTTCTCTCTCTTAACAGGTGATTTGGTAGTAAAGGCCTTGTGTAAGTTGCAGGATATGAACCAGTCTTTGACTGTGT
>JAUCMS010000038.1:1214779-1225926 GCA_032357445.1 Enteromius radiatus
ATTCGTCGGCTCTCGACGTGACGTCTCCGTTCCCTACTCAGGGAACGAGGGTTACCATACGTAACCGAGACGTTTCTATTGGCCGTACGCAAGGATCTACAGATAAGTCTATGTAAATATTTATACGTGTGCCAGCCCAGAGCATGTCGACATGTCACATATGATATAAAAACTTTTCCGTTTCTAGCACAAACTGCTCATTTCATGTCTTAGGATATCAATGTATCGTCACGAGCCACGGGGTTTAATTTGGATCTGTCTGTCTGTCTGTCTGTTTTTTTTTTTTTTTTTGTTTGTTTTTTAATCTCTCAAATATTGTGTGCTCGTTGACTTGACTGATGGACTGCAACACAAACAAAGTCATCTACATCATGGATGCCCAGGGGGTAAACAGATAAACATAAAATTTTCATTTTTGAGTGAACTACCACTTTAATGCTATATCACTTTTAAAAAGAACATGATGTAGTCTTACATTTTTTTTGCCTTGCTGATGTGCCTGTTTACTGTATGCCCCTCAGATCACCTTTAAAGGTGCCATAGAATGGATTGATATAATATTTTAAATTGTTCTCTGATATCTATTTAGAATGTATGTGTCTTAGATAAGGGCAAAAAAAGTGGCTCGCATTATTTTATTAGAATGGGTTATTTTCTTTCTGTGTTATTTTGAATACAGACATCAACCCATCCCCATTATATGGGGGTGTAGTGATCCCGACTGTGATGTCACAGTCTGTGTTATGTTCAGATTCGCCTGTTTTTCAGTCTGTTTTTTCAGCCTGTTTTAGTCACTGGATTTACACAAGAAAGAGGAAACATTGGTGGTTGAGACTCAGGGTATGTCATTTACATGTACAGAACTGTTATTATTTAACTATATGAAGGTAAATACAGTTTTGTATTCTATGACGCCTTTAATTGATGAGGGCTTGGGGGTATCCAGTGTCAAGTGAAGTCACCTTTGGTATACATTGCTTGATACAAAACAGATTGATTCAAAACAACTTAATCAAATTAATAAAACAGTAAAAGTCCATGATGTAAATTTAAACTAATGTGAAACACATTTTGCTGTGAAGCAACAGTGTCGTAATTCAGCTTAAGTTAGTTCAGTGTTGATTTAATTCAAGTTTTGTTCTCATCCAATAGTGCCAGTGCATCACTGAATATTAATAGTCTGTCGGTATTATGTGGGAAAGGAGGAGCTGAAGTTTGGCCAGCGGGGTAAAAATGAAGGTGGAGCTGCCTTTTTATACAGTATAATATGGCACATGCACAATGATAGTTTGTCAAGCTATATAGTGTAAAAAATGAAACTGCATATTTTCCAGTATACAAAACATTTAGAAACATTTTATTTTTGAAACTACACAAGAACCCTTGTCTGACCAACAACATTAACAGAATTGTTGCCCCAGCTAGTCTGCCCCAAAAATGACCAAAGCTGACTTTCATTTTGTGGAGCTGGTGCTTCCACAATCGCCTTGACTTTCGAGGGTGCCTTGTGTAGCCCTGAAACATCAATAACGTGGCCCAAATGCTCAACAGCAGGGCAGAAAGTCTCACACTTGTCCTTTCTGACTTTCAGTCCAAAACTCTGCAGTCTCTGCAAGGTGGCTTCCAGGTTACACAAATGTTCTTGTTCATCCTTTCCAGTAATCAGCAAATCATCAAGGTAACACTGCACCCCAGTCAGCCCACTGAGAATACGGTCCATAACCCTTTGGAACAGTGCAGGCGCTGAGGTAATCCCAAATGGAAGTCTCTGATATTGATACATTCCTTTATGTGTTACAATGGTAAGGAGATCTTGAGAGCTTGGGTCCACATGCATCTGCAAGTATGCCTGGCATAAATCTATTTTGCTGAATCTTTGGCCCCCGGCAAGACCAGAAAAGAGATCTTCAATAAGCGACAGGGAGTACTTTTCTGGGATCAGAACCGGATTTACGGTCACCTTGAAATCTCCACATAACCGAAGTGACCCATCCTTCTTTATGACCGGTACAATAGGAATAGCCCAATCGCTCATTTGCACTGGTCGTAGGACTCCAGCCGTGACTAGTCTCTCCAACTGAACTTTGTTTAAGTGCATATGCTACAGGTCTGGCCTTCAGACACTTTGGTTGACTGCCTGGTTTCACTGTCAATTTCACTACAATGTTCCTCATACTTCTGAGTCCATTGACCAGAGTTTCCATTGACCAGATGCACCTATTGTCAATTCAGTTTAATCTTTTCTAGCCAAGTCTTTCCAAACAAGGCTGGGTTATCTCCCTCAGTAACATACAGTGGTAGTTTCCTTTTTTGCATGTTGAGTTCAACAGTCACCTCAATTACCCCTTTAACAGGAACTATCTCACCCAAGTAGGTCTTATGTGTGACATTGGATGGCTGAGGTGTGTGATGTGGCAACATTTCTTTAAACGTCGTCTCTGACACCAATGAAATCGCTGCCCCCGTGTCCACTTGCATATGTACTGGTTTTCCATCCAGAAAAGGTGTCACCCAGTAACCTCTTTCATCTCCTGAGACAGATAAAACACATAAAGCATCATCGTACTCTGTTTCTGATTCACTCTGTGTTTGCTGGGTGTTTTCCATTTGATTCACATGCTTTTGTTTGAATTTCTGGTGAAATTTCTTTTCAGGTTGAGTGTTTTTATTTTGCTGTGTCTTTTTGTTTTTGCAGGCATGCTCAATGTGGCCTTTCTTGCCACCATTTCTACAATTCATGTCCTTGCACCAACAATCTTCTGGCTGTCTTTTCCACATCGCCTTTTCTGAGTTTGACTTGTTCCTTGTGTCTGAATAAACTTTGTGCACTTGGGCAGATGCACTTAATTGTTGTGCCTCTTTTGTGGCCATTTCCATCGATGTGCTGATCTTCTATGGCCTTCTGTAATGTTAAGTTACCTTCAGTTAGTAGTCGCTTTTATATAGCCTCACTTCGGAGACCACAGACAAGCCTGTCACGTATGGTGTCGCGGACCTCTTAATCCGCAGTCCGTCATCTGCGTCCTTTCTGTCTTTGACTCCGTTTCCTTCAGCTCGTTCTGTTCAGACCGTCGCGGCTCTCTACAGGGTCACCATGCATTCACTCTGCGTCTCTCTCGCAGAGGATAGCATGGTCGAAAATGAGGAATTAGTGCTACGAAAATCACGGTTTTTAAAACGTATTATTTCTCGGAAAACAATAACTTAGCGTGGTACGAAACGTCCTTGTCACCAGTTATGTTATGTACCACATGCTAAGAGATACACATAAAATGAGAGAGTGTTCATCGAGTGCTTGCCATTTTATTTTGCTTGAAAAAATACTACACTAGAACTTACGGTATTTCCGTACTCGTCACATAACATCGGAGGCTATGGGAACACAGAAAGGACATTCGCATTTCGTAAAATACACAAAAATTGTTTTACTGTTTGCTGACTTCATTTAAACTTCTTTGTTGTTGTTTGTCCTTATTGTTAGTTATTTTTTGTAATGGAATGGCATCATTTAAATTCGTATTTTTTTAGTACAATGAGTGTTGTACAAATTGACCCATTTTGGAAGGCAAGGCTTAGAGGATAAACCTTAATGTACAGTATGTGGAAAATAATGGGTTTTTTTTTTAAACTTAAAACACATAAACACATTGCATTACACCAAATACACAAAATGTTATTTTTAGCAACATCATATGACCCCTTTAACATCTAGATTAATCTCTGCTTCTTGTCCATCAGCCTCTGCTGTTGGTCATGGTTTATTTAGGATTTCACTAAAGTGCTTTGCCCATTGAATGTCCTGTCCTGCTTGTCTTGTTCCCTTTGTCAGCTGCTGCTTTGCTTGGCTTGTAATATTGTCCATGTAGGAATGCTTGTCTGGTCTTGCCTTTTTTTTGTTTGATCAGCTTTCTAATGGCATGCTTCACTGGTTTCAGAATATGCTATAGTACTTTGATCTGGTCCCACTTTCACACTTTCACCGGCTGCATGAGGTCTGGAATATGTTCTTTAGCTACAATGTAAAAGTCTTCACGCTGGGGTTACACAGTTTCTCCATTGCAAACTCTCACCATTCTCTTTGTTTTCATGTGATGTAAATGTGAAAATGTATTAGTCTACAAATCATGTACTATGATTTTGAGATCATAATATAGTATTGTTCAAGGAACCCCATTTTGTGTGAAAAAAGTTTAAGAAATAAAAAGTAAATGTTGGTGTTCAGCTGGATACTGCAGTAAATTGTGTGTGAAAAGTGGTACTTTTTGGTTTAGTGTCTGGAGAGCCATTTTTCGAACCATATGTTGTGGAATTACTTCATCAATCAACCAAAAAAAGGAATGTTTTTTTCAAGTTCACCTGAAGTCAGCGCTCTTCTGCGAGCTTGAGCCATTTTCTTTTGACTTCTGGCATCACCAAGCATTTTTATCTCATTTTGAGCTACCATTCATTGTATACTTACCAGCTTGGAGGTCCAGTGCACAAATTTTATGGACTTACAAAGATGGATTATATTTCTTAAATAAAAAAAAGTCATAGTCATTCAGGACAGCATGAGGGTAATTGAGTAGATATTTTGAATAGTTTTGATTTTTAGGTGGACTATCCCTTTTTTTCAAGTTCAAGTTTCAAGTTTGGGAGAGGCACTACATGAATAAAACTTTTTTTTTTTTTAATACAACAACCCACAATTATAAGTTTCTTGTTGTGACTTGTATGGGACATGTCTCTGTGTTTTCACATTGTTTCTCTGTTGTTCTAATGAGTATAAGATACAGCACTGAATCAAGATTGAACCAGTGGATTTTGCCACGTTGTTGACTGAAGAACAAATCTGTGTTTTCTTTTTTTGTTGTTGTTTTTTTTCCCCACTGTGTCAGAGTTGATATTCCCAACTCTCATCATTGCCATTGAACTCATTGTTTACCTGCTGTGTGTGTTTGTCTTTGCTTGCCTCTGCTTTAGTGAAGATGATCCAGTGTGGTCCTGTTTCCAAGAAAGTCTGTCATAAACCTTTCATGTTTTGGGGTTTAAAATCATGATGATGACTTCTCTGAACCGCAACTCAAGCACACACAGTGATCATCAAGGGCCCTTGAAAGAGTTTACTTGAATTTGATTCATGTTTCATAATATTTGTATCTGGCAGTGTTGCTGTATGTCTGCATGGCACTTCCTTTATCAGCTTTGTATCAGCATTTGTAGTTCAGATCCAGTTATTTATTTGTCTCTGTATTAATTCAGTGACATGGACATGAGGTTGTCAATGACAGGATTTTTTAAGCAGTAGTAATGTACACAAAAAGAAATTTAAATTTTATGGTCTATATCAAGTTCATTATAGACATGTTAGAATAAATGGAGCCACTGAGTCAGAGCTCAGACTGAGCTCTAAATGCTTATTGATCAAAGTCTTTTGGCCTTGTTTGGAGAAAGTTAACTCTTTCCGTAGGCCAGCAGATTTTCTGGACATAAAACCTCTTGGGATTCAAAGTGTTGCTTTGAGGGTTGGACAAAAGCAGAATTTAAGATTTTGATCCATTTCTATTAACAGGATGTAATTAGGGCCCTAAAAGAATTTGGCAGCATTTTTTCCATTTTAGTTGCATTTTGGTTTTTGTTCACCAAGCCCCCATTGATTTCCAACCCTGGTCTACACACACATAAGCATGTATGCCGTTGTTTACACACATTGCAGCATGGCCTCTGAAATGCTGGTGGAACATAAATGTAACGTTAGATTTAATTACATTTTAATAAAATTTTCAGTAACTCTTGTGTCATTGTTACATGTAATAATAATACATTATTATTAATGAAGCCTCTCTGACAAATGTCTAGACATGCTATTCACCAAAAACTAATTTTGCAATTCAGTTAAATGTGAATTGATTAAACAAAATTGCACAGGACAGCCCAGACTGTAGGCTAGTTTGGACTGCTGTCAGCATACAGCTAATCAGTAATCACCACAATCTGGTGCAGCTGGTGAAAGCAACTGTATGTAAGGTATTTTTAAGGTTTCAAAATAATTCTGATGGTACATTGACTTATAATAATGGAAATGGGTTCTGTTATTGCCAATGCTGTACCCCAAACAAAATAAATATAATATTATATATATATATATACTTTTTTTTTTGTATATATAAAGACACACTTACAACATATATCATGAAAATATTTACATGCCATTTACATTAATGTATTTATAGTCATAAATTACATAATGTGTGTGTGTGTGTGTGTGTGTGTATATATATATATATATATATATATAATATAAAGTTAATATATAAACGCAATACATTTTTCTAAAATATATACATGCATGTTTTTATCTATAATAATTAATAAACACAGAATACACAAATGTATTGTGTAAACAAAAACATTTATTTGGATATAGTTAATTACAATTAATCATTTGACAGCACTTACAGTGTATAAAGGTGTGTGTGTGTGTGTGTGTGCGTGTGTGTGTGTGCGCCCTACAATGCGGGGATTAAATCTGATGAAATCTGATGAAGATACACACTTCAGCAGTCAGGGAAATGCCAGGGTCAGGTGACTTATTGTGCTGCTCGTTCTGTGTGGGATGTTTATGTGTGTGGTTGTAGATGTTCAGCGGTACGAGGAAGCACAACATGAAGGAAGTGTGGTGATACGCTGCTTCAAAGAATGTCATATCTGATATAGACTTGTTTCCTGTTAACTGCTTCTGGAATAACAGGCAAGCATTTTACATATTTCTACCATAAATTAATTCTCTCTGTTGCACTGCAATTAACAACGGCCTAATCTCCATTATAGGAAAAAGTAAAACAACAACAAAAAAACTGGGAGGGTTCGGGTTGGACGCTGAGCTCTGTCCAACCCTCGCCACCTAGGGGTTAAAGCCCCTAGGGTTCGAAGTCCTCCGAGCTCAGGACAGCACACCAAACACACTTTTCTTTTGATTATTAATGAGGAAGTGTGAACTTGTGAAAAGCTGATTTGAGTTCATGTGAATAACATGTAAACAATGTACACTAAATGTAAAAATTGTGCTTTTACTAATTCTCTGTCATTTTCAGAATGTCCAGAAGTTCTGAAATTCCTATTATTATGATGTTGTTAATCTTATTTTAATAACAGTTTTTCCAATTTAATTACTTTCTCTGTTTGCAAAATGCTATTTAAATGATCACATTTAGTCTAAAAGGAAAAAGCTTTGCTAAATAACTTTGCCAGTGGCGGCAGATATTTATATTGACATGAAGGCCACATCTGCTGCAGGTTCCCCAGTGAAGAGCTGTATGCTTCTGCCAACCGCTTTCTTAGCTGCAAATTTGTGACAAACATTTGTAAGTAAACAGTCTTTTTGCAAGGGTTTTAAAGTAGATGCTTAGTAGAGCTGATGTCGTTTGTGTGTGGTGTTTTTGCATCACTCTGGGGCTTTCTTGGCAGCAGCATGTCCTGTAACAACAGCGCTTAGAGTTTCACCCTCTGCACTTTTACCCTCGCTTTGAGAGACAACAGAAACTCGCTTTACAGTATTTGTGTTCCAGCTCAGTAATAATATTCCTCAAACAAATGTTCTGAACCGTTAAGCTGAGTGTGAAACTATTCCTATGAATTCTACTTGACAGACTCACACATTTGAATTTTTTATGTAGCTCATTTCTTTCAATACACTGATAGATTGATCTTTCTTTTCTTACGTTTAGCCTGTAAAAAGGACAGTTCAGCCAAAAATGAAAATTGTCATAAATTTTTCACACTCCACCTGTAACGCCGTGGGCGTTGTCTTTGTTTTGTTCTGCCATGTGTTTCTCTTGTCTGATGTCTCCCCCGCTGTTTGTGTCCTTTTGGTTTTGCCCAATTTAGTTCATTCGTGTCACCTGTGCTTTACACCTGTCCTCACTTTTGCCCTTGAGTTTTACCTGTATAAATACCGCTGTCTTTCTGTTGAATTCATGTCTCGTTAAAGTTGTGCTGTTCGTCCTGGAGCTCTGCGTAGCTCTCGCAATTTCCTTTTGTTTTTATATAAACCAAGTCTGAAGTTATATTCCTGTCTCCGTGTCCTGCCTGTCAGTCTGGAAGTGAGAGCGCGAGCACACACAGCCGTTCACATTACACCACCACTATTTATTGTAAACCTATTTGAATTTCTTTCTTCTGTTGAACACAAAATAGGATGTTTTGAAATATGCTGGGAACCAAACAGTTGATGGTAGACATTCAGTTCCATTTGTCATTAACATTCTTCAAAATGCACTATATTGCCAAAAATATCGGGTCACCCTCTTCAGATGAACAGATCTAACTACTTTAGTAATTTCCATGAGTGCAAACCCTAATATTTATGCATATAATGATATTCTAGGAAACTGTGTGCTTCTAATTTTATAGTAACAGTTCGGACAGGAACCTTTTTTTATTCTAACATGACGATGCCTTTGTGTATAAGGCAAGGTTTAAGGTTTACCAAGTCATTGGTGTTTGGTGATGAGTTATTGGCTCAAGGTCTGCATTAAAAGTCACACCAAAGGTTTTCAGCTGGCATTATGACTTTGCTCTCTACGGACCAGTCAAGTTCTTTCACACTGACTGAGTCAATCATTTCTTTTTAAACCCTGCCTTATACACAGAGGCATTGTCATGTTTGAATAGAAAATGATCCTGTCCAAACTGTTACTATAAAATAAAAAGCACACAGTTCCCTAGAATAGCATTATATGCATAAATATTAATGTTTGCATTCACTGAAATTACTAAAGTTGTCAGATCTGTTCATCGGAAGAGGGTGACGCGATACTTTTGGCAATATAGTGCATTTTGAAGAACGTTAATGACAAATGGAACTGAATGTCTACCATCAACTGTTTGGTTCCCAGCATATTTCAAAACATCCTATTTTGTTTTCAACAGAAGAAAGAAATTCAAATAGGTTGTAACGGTGCCCCTATAAATAGTGTATTACAATAAATAGTGGTGGAGCCCAATACTTTTGGCAATTTAGTGTATCTTTTTTGTGTTCTTTTCTTTCTGAAATGATTAACAACAGTGTTTACTGCTGGGCTGCTGTGTCTGATATGAATATCACATGTTCATAAATTAATCAGCACTGAAATGTGCCATTTCAGATTAGACTGAAATGAATTCGTATTAAAATAAACCGTAGTCACTTCTTTCCAATGTGTTTCTAACTTTAGGTACTGCAACAGCCAGAAACAGCAAAAAGTTTTAAGTCATTTAAGACATTTGCAGAAGTTCAGAATGAGTCATTTTTGCAGCTTTGTTTCAATGAAAGCTCTTTTTTACTTTTGGTCTTAATGCATTTTCTAGAAGCTTTTGCACAAAGCGACATGGATTGTATTCCCAGTTATTTCTGAGTTATTGTGTTCCAAAATATCAACAAATATAGCTAAATTCAAGCTGGAGTCCACAATTTGTTTGACAATATTTGGCCTGATTGCACTGAAAAGCATTTTAAACCCATTGACAGTCCTAGTTTGTTTAGATCACTAACCCTAAGTATGAGAAACAGGAAGATCAGTGCTTGCCCTACCAAACAATAATAACGTGAACCATTTAGTTTAGTTTTTGGTACTTTTGTGTTAACTGTAGTTTCCAAGCATTATGTAAGTGTCTCTCATTCTTTGTGTCCTCCTTAGCCTCTGCTGCTCCACACCGCTGTGGGACGACTCCGATATCACGAAAAACAAGGTAGGCCAAAACTGCTTTTATTTTGAGCCACAGAACAGAACAGGATTTCTTAATTAGTGCATTATTCTGCTGCTGATATGTTGTTCTCGCGCTTCCTTTGACTTTTTTTTATCAGATATCAGTGAGTCCGTGGATGACAACAGCATGATGTTTAAGGCCTAATATACAGCAGTATGTCAGGTAATGTAAAAAAAATAAAATAATAATTAACTTTCAACTCAATAATATACCTTCTGCATAGGCAACTACCTTCTACCTTCTACCTTGTTGTTGTTGTTGTTGTTTTTAAATCCAGAACAATCCAGGATGGAATGTTGCAATGTTTTGTTTATGAGTACAGAAGTTCTTCTTATTCTCCTCCAAGAACTCTTCCAAGTTCTCTAATGTTCCAGTTTAATTTGTCCCAGAATACACACTCCATTCCATTTAGCAAGGGTTTCCCAAAAGGGGTTCCAGAGGGTATTTCAGAGCATTTGTGAGTTGATGAATAAAAATATAGTTAAATCAAAAAAAAAAATAAAAGACTAAAGTAAATTTATAATTTTACAACAAAACAAAAATAGGGTACATACAATCTTGCACACAGCGTGTCTGATGTTTTTGTGCAGGCCAAAATTCTCAACACTTCAGATAACAAGATAACCAATGTAGAATTGTTTTTTACAAAAATACGCTTTTATGCCTGGCGTTTTGCGCATCGGTGTGTACACTCAGATTGGCGCCCTTTGTTTAGTCACGGCGAGTTAAACGTCTGGCGATATCCGCGCGCGATATTTGTCCCGATGTGAACAGGCCTTTAATCTTTAATTTGGTGAAGTGTTTTATTTAGATACATTTATTTTCATTTTGTCTATTTTTTTATTATTATGATGTTTTTATTGTTTATTGTGCTAGTTAACTATTTAAAATAAACCAACTGAAGTTTGATTGAGATTACTTGGAATGTACAATGAAAAAACATGATTTTTGAAAATGATTGAAAACTGAGTTACCTGTTTTTCCAAATGAACTCTTCATATACATAACTTTGTGTGTTTTTAATTTCAATCGAATAGTGCCAGCATAAATGCTCACCAGCTTTCAATCCTGCTCATAAAAGATTGAAATGATTCCCTCTTTATTACACTGATAATGTTCAGTGCTTTGCTATAATCTGTATTGTTAAAAGCATTATATAAATAAAAATGACTTGACTTGACAACACACAGAAAAAAGTAAAAAAAAAAAAAATGTTTCATCAGCATATTACAATGATTTCTAAAGGATAATGTTACACTAAAGATTGCAGCAATGATGCTAAAACCTAGGGATGTTAACGGATGACCGTTGTCGGTAGTCGGTTAAAAAAAAAAAGTGATAGCCTATCTAAATTAGGCTATTATAGACAGCGGACTATACGCTACTACAGTTAGCCATCTCATTCCTCATCTTTTTGTGTT
>JAUCMS010000038.1:1240057-1256180 GCA_032357445.1 Enteromius radiatus
TTTACCTGCACAGCACTTACTCGCTTGCCTCCGTTACACTCACCCCCCTAAACCTCACTCCCATCCGGGTCACGGCATTACATTACATTAACATTTAATTGTTGCATGTTTGCGTCAAATTAACATTCACTGTTTTTTTATTTAATTTAAGGAATTTATGTGTGCTTGAAATGTGTAAATGCATGTTCACATTTAGTCTAGATCCAGTCTAACATCATGTTCACACATGTTCTTGTTACTCTCAATTTCACTCAACATGTGGACAGGAAAGCTGTCAAGTCAGTACATAGGAAAAAACAAAGGGCAAACTTATTTGAAATAATAACTCAGATATTTTCTTGTAAATGTGTGTTTTTCGGCTGTTTTTTTGCTAGTAACTTGAATAGTAATCTGTTTTTTTAACTTGTGTTACTTAAATGCGTTACCATCAAAACTATTAGTAAGTATTGGAAAAGCTTTTATTACAGTATAGAAAAGCTGCTTGTCTTCTGGACTGAATTTGAAGAAACTGAATTTGAAGACCTTTTTTCTGATACTCGTGGAGCAACATTCTGTAGTGTATTGATCTTCAGTGTAAGATGGACGTTTGTGGTATTGTAGGTTGTATTGATTTGTAAGGACACAGACAGAGGAACAGACGGTTTGAGCTCATGTCCTCTTCCTGACCTTCACTAAAGACTCATTGATCAGATTGATTTGTGAGCTGCTGCAAGCTGCCTAAACTTGTATTTCCTTGTGTTTCTGTCTCAGTATAAAAACATTCTGCTAAAATTATCTTTTTCCCTCTATTTTTTATTGTCTTGCTCAAATTGCTGTATTTTTTCCTACTTTTTTTTTATTTGCACAAAAAAATTAGTCACACTTTCTAAATGTAGATGCTATATTTGAATATTATGCCTGTTTGACAGTACATTTACAGTATCTTGAGTTTTTGTGTAATTTTAAAACTTTACAAACTTTTTTCTTTTTTTCATGCTGATTTTTTTTTAGGTTAAATTTGCATATTTTATTGTAGTGTTTATGACTGTATCTGTAACCTCTTATAGGGTACATACCAAGTTACCTGGACAAGGATGAGCTGTGTGTTGTGTGTGGGGACAAAGCAACTGGTTATCATTACCGCTGCATTACCTGTGAGGGCTGCAAAGTGAGTGTTTTAGCTATTCTGTTCTCTTAGAAAAGCAAACTGTAAGGAAAACAATTTCATTTTTCTAGAAAGATTCAATTATTTCTTGTTTTTAAAGGGTTTTTTTCGACGCACAATTCAGAAGAACTTGAACCCGACATATGCGTGCAAGTACGAGGGCAAGTGCGTCATTGACAAAGTCACACGCAACCAGTGCCAAGAATGTCGCTTCAAGAAATGCATCGCTGTCGGCATGGCAACAGACTGTGAGTGACACATTTTCTGCAAATATAGGCACTTAACCATCTCTGCAGGCACTTTTTACATCTCTCTTGCTACACTACATTTCATATTAAATATATTTTAATAATTCATTACATTAGAAATATACTACTTCCTTACTTTTACTCAAGATTCAAAGATTTACTTGAGTACAAAAAGTTATAAATTTTTAATATTTTATTTTAAGTGAAAGTGTAGTGAAAAACACTGATAAACTACAGATATTTTTTTTTTATGTTGCCAAACAAATTTCGGGAGGAGCACGAACGATTAATCGGACACAGCCAGCACCGCATTTCCAACCATCTCGTTAGCCAAACTGGTTAATCGGGAAGTGACGATGTTGTTCACTTCAACTTGATGGAAACTGTGCTGTATTCGCAAATGTTTTACGCATCATTCCAATTCTGCATTTAGCTTGTAAATGTGTTGTTGTTCCTCCAGTGGTGTTGGATGACAGCAAACGTCTAGCCAAGCGGAAGCTGATAGAGGAAAACCGTGAGCGACGGCGGCGCGAGGAGCTGCAGAAGACGGTGTGGGAGCGACCTGAGCCCACGCAAGAGGAGTGGGAGCTGATCCGAGTCGTCACCGAGGCCCATATGGCCACAAATGCCCAGGGCAACCACTGGAAGCAGAAGCGCAAATTCCTGGTGAGAGGTCTCTTCCCTGACGAGTGCATCGCAGCCATATTTCTCGTGTTTTAGGATTTTCTTTATTTTGTTTGTTTGTTTTTTTTTTGGTTTTTTTTTGTCTTTTGTTTTTTTTCTACCCTACCACAACCCTAGATTCCCCTTCCCTTCCCCTTCCCACACATTTCCCAAGCCCTTCCTCACCACTGTTCCCAATGTTAATATGTCCATGTTTTTGTATCTCCTTGTAGAATGGGGAGTGTTAGATGGACGTTGGAGTCTCTACCACAAAGGCAGCAGCACTAACTTTAACGGAACACCTTTGTCCTTTTTTCTCAAGCTCTGTTCCTAAACCCAAACTGTTATCTCATGTTTGTTTCTCTTCTGATCTTTTTCTATCTGTCTTTCTCTAACCCAGTTTCTAATTGTTCTTCTGTTCTTTTGAATCTAACTCTCCTCTACAGATTGATGTTCTGTTTGAGGACTCTTTTAACACTGCTGTGGGTTTCCATGAGACGTTTAATTGCCTTCTTAATACATTTCATCACTGGCAGATGTTTTATTTGGCCATTATATATACTTTACAGTTCTGCAAGTTACAACCACTGGGAACCAGATAAAAGTGCATTCTTTCTGTATGAGCAGCCAGACACAACAACATAAGTAGCCTATAATTTTGTCTGTTTGTTTGTCTGTTGATTCAGAGATTTGTTAATATTGCCCAAAAATGTTCCCGGACGTAAAAAAAGGTATTTCAATATTACTCTATTACAATATTATATTATATTGGTCCATATGATTTGATTTTCACTTTTTAAATGACATTTTAAATATATGACAAAATGGACCTCATTTATGAAAGACATGACACATGTTCATAAAATAATCTTACAGAAGTTGTTGCATTGAATGAAATGGTTTTAACAAACCTTATAGCCAGTGTTGTGAAGGTTACTTTTGAAATATAATAGGTTACAGATTATCTATTTCAATTACTTTATTAATGTAACTATTTGCATTTGATTACCTTTATAAGTTACAAATGTTTTCAACTGTTAATCATTTTAAAACATTTAAAGCAGGCAGAGTAACCTAAAGGCCTGTACACACCGGGACGAATATCGCATGCGCATTTCGTTAGCGTTTTTCGAGACGTTTTTCGGCAGGATACCCATGTGATTTTCACTGGCGAATCTTGCATGACGCTTACAGAAATACCTCTGTACATAAGGTGGCGCTGTGCTTCTGACACTTGCTTGTCGCACAGAAGAAGAGGAGAGCCGGTATTTACGCTCTTTTCAAAACAATTTTCATGCTTTCTCATATTTTAAAGCTTTTAAAGAAATCAAAATCAAATCATCTGTGTATTCAGATGTAACCCCTTTTATAATCGTTAACATTTTCATAAGACTGTTAAGACACATTAACATGCATAAATAAGGAAATGTTTATGAAGATGTGAAAAAAAAATAATAAAATAAATCATCCATTACTACGTTTCACACATTGCGTAGTAGAACATAAAATTAGTTTTCCTAAACCAAAAAAGAGAGATTTCTCATAGTTGATAAATCGCTATCTAAAACAGTAATCAAAGACATCTATGCACAATTATTCTGTGCGTAATATTATACAAAATTATTTTAAAGCCTCGGAATCCATGGAAACTCCACACAAACATAATATCTCACTGTCTCTTTCTGTCTGTGCTCTCATCTGTCCAGTTTAAACTTGTTCTTTTTAGTTGACTTGACTCGGGTTCTTCATTGAAACTTCACGATCCCTGTTGATTGCCCAACAGGTCGAGGAAGCAATGCTACTTAATGAAATAACATGTAATTTATTCTGTACTTCTGACCAGAGTGCAGTGGTGGGGGTGAAGGAAGCCAAGGTAAGAACCAGCAGAGCAAACACATTTATTTATGTTTTTACCTAAAAGAAACGCTCTCTCAAATTCTCAGCTGCTTCCATTTCTTTCACGTTTTTTTTTTTTTTTTTTTGCGGAAAAATCGGCGTGCTGAATGCTTAAGGCATTTGTTTGGCGTGTTTGTGTAGCTCTCTGCTCGCTGTGTCAGAATGAAGGTGTACACAGAAGAGGAAAGCTGAATAATTGACTAAAGTCAAAGGGGAACATCAGGCTGGTTTTGTGCTGTACTCAGCTCCCAGTCTACTTTTGACCCTCAGTCTGGCTTTGTTTGTTTTTTTTTTGCCTTGTCTTTCACGTCACATTTTTCTGGTCAGAAGGGCACAAATCAAAAAAAAAAAAAGAGAGAGAGAGAGAGAGAAAATAGAAATAACATTCAAATATCAGTGGATAACCCTAGTCAATAAGCTCCCCACAGAAGGAGATATCAAAGACGCTTCTCTGCTCTGATCTTCTTCTAGTTTAAGTTTCTCATCTTTCCTCTTTTCCCTCTTAATAACTGGGCTCCACTCTTGTTTCGATGACGTGTCTTGCTGTATCTCTGGCCTTCTTTGTGCTTTAGAGGGGAATGAGGATTTGCTGTGTCACACCTTCGTCTCTGTGATTGTTCACTTCCTGTAAGTGCCTGTGTTACTGAGCTCCATGCCCCCCTTCCCTTCCTGTCGTTGCAGCCCGAGGACATCGGTTCTGCGCCCATCGTCAACGCACCAGAGGGGAGCAAAGTGGACATAGAAGCCTTCAGTCAGTTTACAAAAATTATCACCCCCGCAATCACTCGAGTTGTGGATTTTGCCAAAAAGCTGCCCATGTTCTGTGAGGTAAGGGCACTTTTTCAGCCCGTTGTGCCATGCATCAAACCCAGTCAAACTGAGCTCACATCCAACCAAGTGAGGGTCAAGGTACGGTGGGTGAGAGACCTCAGCGAGCTGCAAATGAAAAAACACATGTAAATTAAGAAAACATCTTCATCACAAGCACTGCAAATATTTACAACAGAAACACTGTTATAAAGAAACAGACCACGTTGGAAATGAAAGATACATATTTATTATTGCTTGCTCGCACAGGTGAGATTTTAGTTTTTTTAACATCCTGATTATACAATTCTTTAGCTTTTTTTTTTTTTAATTAGCCTAAATAAACTGACGAAATAAACAATTACTGTAAATGTGAATCATAAGCTAGCTAACTTGCTTTTAAAACTTCCCCTAAAAATTAACCATGGCCTATGTTTAAATGCACACACATGCATGTATATATCTATAAAAATGTATATACAAATAATATATTTATATACAATATAAACTATAAGAGGTAAATTTATACTGTACATGTACTTATGTACTATATGTGTGTGTCTTTAAATAGACATAATTAATATACACAGTACACACTTATTATGTACACAAAAAAGTTTATTTTGGATGGGATTTAATCATAATTAATCATTTGACAGCACTAATTAATAATATAGGAAAGTACAATGGTTACTATAGTTAAACCATGGATTTACTACACTAACCATACGTTTGGTATTTGTACTACTGTGGTTATGCAAATGGTGATACATTTCATTTTTGTTCGTGTTGCATGTGCTGTCAAATTGATGAAGATGTTTTCTTAATTATCTTGCTGGTTTTTCTATTTGCATGTGTGTTTTTAAAGTTGCAGTACTGTATAGATGTCCTGTATGAAACTAAACAATTTAGAGATTACATTTGGATACACAACACTACACGTGATGACTGATAAAAGTGTCATTTGTGTCCTTGTTCAGCTGCCTTGTGAGGACCAGATCATTTTGCTGAAGGGCTGCTGTATGGAGATCATGTCTCTGCGAGCAGCGGTGCGATACGATCCAGAGAGCGAGACTCTGACGCTGAACGGGGAGATGGCCGTCACACGGGGCCAGCTCAAGAATGGGGGTCTGGGCGTTGTATCGGATGCCATCTTTGATCTGGGCGTCTCGCTGTCCTCCTTCAACCTGGACGATTCGGAAGTGGCATTACTTCAAGCCGTGATTTTGCTTTCCTCCGGTCAGTGCCATGTTCACTTTCAAACAAATCATTCATTCTTTTTCTTGTTTGGTCATATTATATGTTAAATATGTTCACACAATAACCAGCCCTTTTAAATATAATTCTTGATTTCTCTGCTCTTCTTTGAGCCTCTTGTTTCAGTGAAAATGTTAGATAGAAGAATGTTAGATAAGAATGTTGCATGGTCCAAAATTCCTTTGAATTTTATTTCCGCCGATTAATAAAAAAATAAAATATATATATATACTATATATATATACACTACTGTTGAAAAATTTGGGGTCAGTAAGATATTTAATGTTTTTTAAAGATGTTTCTTCTGCTCATCAAGGCTGTATTTATTAATTAAAAATCCAGAAACAATGTAATGTTGTGAAATATTATTTCAATTTAAAATAATAATTGTGTGAATATATTTTAAAATGTAATTTATTTATGTGATACAAAGTATCATTACTCCAGTGTCACATGATCCTTTCAGAAATCATTTTAATCTGCTGATTTATTACTAGAATTGTCAATGTTGGAAACGGTTGTGCAGCCAAATATATTTTTGATTGGATATGGATATGATTAGAGATGTAGAATATGGTCGTGGAGAATATGTGCTTTGTATGTACTAAAAAACAGCTAATAATTTAATAATAGTGAGAATTGGTCCCTGTACTGAAGTGTTTCAGAATATCCTTATGCATGCAAATGCAGTCAGAGAGAAAAACATGCATGCCTTAAAGAAGGATGTACTCTAACTAAAATTATCCTTTTGAACATTGAAAAAAAATCTTATGAACTAATATATCTGGTGAACCTCATAAAGAGGAGCCTTTGCTCTCCTTCATGAGCGTTTAATGACAGTTGTCAATACTAGCCATGACTTCCATCAGGAGTCTGTTTAAAAGCTATTAGGCCAGTTGCAGCGGCTGTTCCTGATTACCCTGGATTACACAGACCACTAAGGGTAAACCACTTAATAACGCTATTAAAACAGGATTACATTTCAACTGAGAATGTCACAATCAATAGGTAAAGACTTCAGTGCTTATGTCCAGTCCTGTATAGATCTGATATCGATCTCTGCCTGTCTAAACAGATTGTCCAGTGTTACAGCTGGACGAACCTGACCAATGACTGTAGTTAAATTTTCGGTCACACTTTATTTCGATAGTCCATTTAGACATTCTACTAACTTTAAGTAACTTTGTAAGTACATGTAAACTACAAGTCAACTATTTCTCATTAATTCACCACTATATATCTACTAACTCTCAAATTAGACTGTTAAGGTAGGCTTAGGGTTAGTAGAACAAGTTGACAGTATGTAGTGTGTTGTGGACCAATCAAAATAAAGTGTTAGGAGATATTAAGCAGACAATCTACTCTAATTACTGAGTTGCAAAGTTACTTACTGTTAGTAGTAATAATTAACTAGTGTCAAAGGTCTTTTTCTTCCTTTCTTTCTTTTTTTTTTGCATAAACACTTGTTTCTAGTACTGTAACAAATCAGCTGTTATTCGTCATGCAAATATGATGTTCTGTAGCACACTGATGGCACAGATTTGCAGTCAGGCAGAGGCAACAGTTGTTCCACTATAGTGTTTAGTATTAAAAATGTAATTGTTTACTGGTCAAACTTCCTTCTTTTCTATGCCATTGAAGTTCATTATAGAATGTGCTGGATTAACAATTATTACTGTCAGGCTTCTCAAAATCCTTCATCATTTCAATTTAAGATTTCATTTACTTCACAGCCACGGTGAGCCACTACAAAATCAGAATTTAGCACCTCCGATGTTAAATAGAGATTTACAATCATAATCATAACAATAAACAGTTCAATAGTGAAACTGGTTAAATAAATGAATTAAATCTGTGCGCATATGTTTAGTTCAGGTGTACCCTAAGTTATAGGGACAAAATGGGAAACAAGCTTATAAATCATACAAAATGTGATTTTTTGAAAAGGCAGAAAGTCAGGTGAAGATTTAGGGTGAACGGGAATAGAAAATAAATTTTTTTTTACAGTATAAAAACTCCTATAGAATGAACCCATAAAACATGGGAACCCAACCTTGGGTGTGTGTGTGTGGGGGGGGGGATATATTCAAATGTAACCCCCTTTGTAATTGATAACATTTTCAAACTGCATTTTAATTACACATGGTTTAATATAGAATAGGAAAAGTAATGATAAAAACACAAGGCATCACCTTCAAGCTCTTGCTGTATTTAAAGGGGTAGTTCACCCAAAAATGCAATTTCTGTCATTAAGTACTCATCTTCATGTCATTCCAAATCCTAAGACCTTTCATCTTCAAAACACAAATTAAGATGTATTTGATGAAATCCAAGAACTCTTTGACCCTGCATAGACAGCAAGTATGCTTCCATGAGCAAGGTCCAGAAATCCATGTGACATCAGGAGTTCAACCACAACTTTATGAAGCTAGAAGTATACTTTTTGTGCACAAGGAAAACTAGAATTACTTTATTCAACAATCTGTCACCTTATAGCACCATTCTGGAGAGTATCATATTAGTTTCATTTCAAAGCGCAAACAACAAAGAAAAAGCATGTGGGTTGTTTATGTATGTGATACTATCCAAAATGGCATTATAGGGTGAGGCAAAGTAGACGAATTGTTGAATAAAGTCATAATTTTAGTTTTCTCTGCAAACAAAAAGTATTCTAGTAGCTTCATAAAATTACGGTTCAATTATTTTAACAAATTTCTGAACTTTGATCGTGTAAGGACTTAGCTGTCTATGGAGAGCCCGAGAGCTCTTGGATTTCATCACAAATATCCTAATTTTGTTCTTAAGATGATCAAAGGGTCTTACAGGTTTGGTTTGGAATGACACGAGAGTAAATAATGACCAAATGTTATTAACCCTTTAAATGATTTAAATGCATTTTAAAAATAAAACTTACCCGTCATCTTCGTTTCGCTGGCAGATCGTCCAGGTTTGACGAGCGTAGAGAGGATAGAGCGCTGTCAGGAGGAGTTCCTCTTGGCCTTCGAACATTACATCAACTACCGCAAGCACAAGGTGGCTCACTTCTGGCCCAAGCTGCTGATGAAGGTGACAGACCTGCGCATGATTGGTGCCTGCCATGCCAGCCGTTTCCTGCACATGAAGGTGGAGTGTCCCACGGAGCTATTTCCACCCCTCTTTCTGGAAGTGTTCGAAGACTGACGGCAACAGTCAGGCCAAGCTGCTCCCACCAACACAACCTCCACAGATCCGACCTCCCTCAGACTCCCTCAGTCTCCCTGTTCCCGGTCACACGACTCTGTTCAACACTACTGAGCGTCATTTCATTCCATAGTTTTAGGAGTAGCTCTCTGGCCTATTTTGAATGGAACCATTCCTTTTACAAAGCGGGTACATGTGAATAGCGTTACAGTTTTTTTTTTTCTCTTTCACTCTGTGTAAAAAGAAAAATCAGCTTTCTGTTACCTTATAGTTTTGTTTTTTATGTTAAATTGTTTTGTTTCTGATCATAGTCTTTGGTGGCGCTTAACAGAGATGTATGAACTATGCATTCGGGTTTCGTGTCACAAGTCAGGCCTCAGAATGGAGACGAAGACCACCACACTGCGAAGGAGGACAGAAATATTTGGTCTCCTTTCATGTCCCTTATCTGTTAGTTTAAAGGTCTTTTCATGCTCACATTAAGCCATAGATTGTTTATAGTTCTGGTCCAAACCCCAGTGAGCTGCCTGCCTAGACAACATTTTGAAACAAAATAGAAGCTTCCTCATATTGAGACTAAAAAAAGCTTAATCACAAACAAGGGCTCATATATCGCAATTGTGTGTTCTAGACAAGATCACTACATGGAAAGCAAATTGTGACTTGACCCAGCAGGTACAGGGCATCAATATAACATCAGATTGACATCAGGCACATTGCATTTTGGTTGAGAATGAAAATTGGGTTGACGTCAGTATTTGACACCAATTTGACATTGATCAACAAATATCAATGTAAGCTGATGTCATTATTGGACATCAAATTAACATTGACATTAGACATTGATATTTAGTTAAAATTTTGGCTGTGACCAAAATTCAGAGTTTTAATATTAGTATTTTAATATTACATCTCATCTTCCTCACTGTTCTTCAGTTCACTTTAATGCTTTGTACTCCTTTTTGTCTTATGTTACATTTTAGAAGAAACATCTAAAAAAAAATGAAGTCTTTCTGTAATTCGCAGTGGTTTCTACACAGCAGTACTGTAAAATGGTGAACAGTGAGCATAAAATTACACTGCCTTCTATTGTCAGGATTTTCAAAGTTGTCACTGTTCCTTTCATATTACACAACTGTTTCTTGAATTTGCTGGGTTCACACATTGCACAATATTTCATTTAATTGAGAAGAATCTCTAACAAAGCATTTACAAAATGCATTCATGAGAAGTGATACAGAGAACAAAATTTCCCTTGCTGTAAATCGTCACTGATTTCCAGTCAAAACATGCTGCAAGGCTGCATTCCAGTTCTTTTTTTTTATGCCCTTCACTTGCTAACTTACCTTTTTTTCTGCTTATTAATTTTGTGCAGCATTCTATATGTACATAGGTATGTTTGGGAAGTTATAAATGGGGAAAAAAAGTGTATTATAGAGTGATTTGGGGTAGGGATAAATCTTAGTAATGTTGCATTGTGGTCTGTGGAGCGGCCTAACGTGTGCATATGAAGCAGACTCGCTTAAAATGTGTTTCTAAAATTGGAATGGAACGCAGCCTGAGTCACAGACCTGTCCAGATAATTAGCCTGCTAAACATTTTCGGGCACTGGCAATACATCTGTGCTTCTCTCAAATCACTTCATTGATAACACATGCTTATGCTATCAATGCCCATTCAATGGAGCCTCCAGAAAACCTGGAGTCGGCCTAAAATGGTGTAGCTTATACCATGCAAAAAGATAAAAAGAATTTGTTATTAATTATTAATTCTAAGGCAGTATTGTATTTGTGATACGTACTTGTTGTGTTGCTTACAAATGTTTTTTTCAAAGCAGCTTGCTGGGTTTTGGAATAAGAAATACCCCCCCCCCCCCCCCCCCCAAAAAAAAGAGAGAAATTTCTAAATGGCAAGGTGGCATGTCAGTCTTGTTCAGGTGGTTGTGCCCTAAAGTAAAATCCTGTGTGAGGCTTTTGGACAGGCAGACCTTCATGATACCACAGTTAGAGTTCAGACATTTTTTGTTTTTGGATCTCAAATGTTGATCCATCAATATTAGCCCTTAAATAAAAGATATTTTCCTGCCTCTAGCCAGCAGCCACTAACGTTAGCTCTTTATGCCTCTATTAAGGTGCCAAAAACCTCCCTCAAATACCCATACTCTGTTTGGTCTTGTGTCAAGCTGTTCGGAGGAACTTGAGGTCATGATCTTTTTTCCATCAGTCGCTAGATCCTTTGTCCCGCAGGGATGGAACTCTATTCAGTCGACCGCTTCTTCTCTTCTATAGCTGTCACATGATAGACCAAGGCAATGCTTCTGCTTGAACTTGTTGGTGCTATGAGTTTGCCGATTTATACCTCCGGGAGTGCTGTCAGTTAACCTCTGGGTGATTGACAGGCGCAAATACACAAAACGCTGAGGTCAGTGGTCAACCCTGCGACAAACAGAGACGCTTTCGGATGCGTCTGTGATTGTTGTTTCAGCCGTTCTCGTTTCTGTCCTGGTTTTCTTCATTTACTGTAGTGTTTTTAATCTTTCTAGAGACGTCCTTGTGTGCTGCAGGAGAGTTTGAATCTCACATACCTCTACTGATTATCAGGAACCGCCAGAACTGTTTTTTTTTTTCTTTTCTTTTCTTTTCTTTTCTTTTTTTCTGTTAAAAGATGGACATCAATTCAGATTCTCACCTCAAAGCGCAGAGCATGTTCAATCAGTGTTTTGTTATAGTGATGCCTTTTGTAATAATAGAATTGCTCTAGTGGTTTTAAATGTTTTGGATTACACATACAAACTTACACGCCAACGTAGATATTCAACAGACTCAAAGTCATTGCACAGACAATCAATGTGTTCGCAGAGAGTGTTATGGAAAGAGGGAAGTAAGGGCCACAGCCAGGGTCCAAAATGAATGTTTTGCCACACCTATCACTTTAGTTATGGTCACTTGCTCAGACAAGCTAAGACAGAATGTCCCATACAAACATGCCCAGGCTATTTTTTTTTTTTACTGACAGTGTAAAATTTAATTTACAGCTTTTCCCCAAATTAATTTAATGCAAACAACAAATAAATACATGAAAACCACAATTATTCTTCAGTAGATTGTATATATTTGATTTTCATTCCGAATATTTTTACAATTCAAGTGAAATTATGTGTATTTATTTTCTTGGTGTCAGCACTTGGCAAATGCTAATTTTGGACCCTGGCCACAGATCAACACATGCATGCACAGACATGCTGGGAGTCAATACTCTTAGCGCACAGGTAAAAAACACAAACGCACTACAAAAATAAAGATATTTATGGTGTAAAGGAAAGAGGCTGTATTTTTTCAGACTGCAGATATTTTTTACATGTTATATGCACAATATGAACATTTTTGAGCAGTTTTACAACAAGGAAACAAAAGACTGTCTTTTCTCAAAAGTCTCTCATCATTCTCAAACAGAAATCAGAGTCCTGTTTTTTTTAACAATCTCTCTTTAATGATCTCTCCTTAGTGTGCATTTCATCATTTAAATTCATTGTTTAACCATGGTAATGGCAACTAATATATGCTATCTAATAATAATCATAACAACAACCAAGAAATCCAGCACAGCCAATCACAAAAAGCGATTCTTACTGGATGTCGGAATAAAGCCTAAAACCCATTTTCAGAAGAAACCAACCAGATCTCACCACGCTGAACTGAAACAATTGCATCCCCAGAAACAATAACAGCACATGTACGTCTGTTTCTATGTGTCTTAGTTAACATTTACCTGATTAGTCCACAGTATGCTGGTGGCATGAAAAAGTGAATTTTGAATGTGAATCAGTTCTCAAACATGACAAGAAAATGTATTTTACTTTGTCTCAATCTTTTTTTTTTTTTTTTAACCAAAACGAACGAATTGCACAAGCCTGCTGTGTGACAGTGGAGCCTTGAATTTGAATTTGGATCATGATGTGAATTAGATATCCTGGAAGAGACATTGCACTAGAAAATAATCCTGAATATGACAAAAGATCATGATGATGATGACAGTGATGACATTTGCACCTAAGGTGAATAGGAGAATAAAGATGGTTTTGAGAAACCCCTGCAACATGTGTTGTGTTTTGTGTAGTATATGAGTAAGACTCTGTATGTGAGACTCTATGCATTTTTTGACCATAATATACATATTAACTTAAATTATTTTAGCAAATGGCTGCAATATAACAAAGAGTGAAAAATTTAAGGGGGTCTGAATACTTTCTGTACACTCTCATCTGGGGGTTTACAGTACCAATTAATAGCTGTTTCAAATTGCAAAACCACAAATTTATTAACATGTTTTTGCAGTTTTGTAGCCAATCACAGGCATCTCTGTTGAAAGCAATGTCCAGTCAGATGTGTTTTCTGTAAGTTAATCAGAAGAATCCCCTTTGAACTAATTTTTATTTATTTATTTGATAGTATTCTGCAGGTGAAGAGCAGAGCTAATTTCCTTCAAACATGATGCTTACAATTGAGTTTCATCAAACCAGAGAATCTTGTTTCTCAGAGCCTAAGGGTCCTTTAGGTGCTGTGTGTTCTCATGTATCTTCACTGAGGAGAGTATTGAGTCTTGCCACACTGTAGTAAAACCCAAATTGATGATGTTGCCATAATGTTTGTCCTAATTTTCTCCTATATTCACATATGATCATGTAGCTTAACAAGAGTGACCATTAGGTTCTTGATCATCACAGTAACCAAAGCCTTTCCCCATCAGTTGATCAGTTTGGCAGGAGGCCAGCTTTAGAAAGAGTCCTGGTTGTTTCAAATATCTTACATTAAGGTTAACATAGACTACATACTTCTGTGACCCTTCACTAACGCGTGTTTCTTTTTTTTCCGAACTCTTTCACAGATGTATGGCTTGGCACAAATCTGTTTCTGAGCTCTTTGTGCAGTTCTTTTTTACCTCAATGCATTGTTTTTGCCCTAATATGCATTATAGGCTGTTATTAAGACGTGCATCTTTCCAAATCAAACCCATTCAATTTGCCAAAGGTTCACTTTACCCTATTAGTAACATCTACAAGCAATATGCTCCTGAGCTAAATTTCAACTGTCCCAGATAAGGACAGTTAGGATAATACTTATGCTTATTTATTTTAGCTTTTTTATTAAATAAATAAATAAATTTAAGCAATTGTAATTGCAGAGTAAATGCATTCATTCCACCTCTTAAGCTTAATTAAAATTCTCTGTAAATATACCTTGGAAAATCTTGGTAATGGCTACAACTGTACAACCACAACTATATACACAACTTGATTTCACAGCTTAAATTAAATAAAAAATAAATTAATAATTAAAAAAAAAACATTTTAATTGCTGCAGAGCACACCAAAGTGCTGCACATTAAAGTCCATCTACCAATTTTATTTTATTTTATTTTATTTTTTTGCTTATTTAAACTCAATGGTGATCAATAATTCATCATCATATCTTATCAAATCTAGTCAGAATTGCTTATTAATTTGCTTTTAAATCCCATTTAAAATATAATGTTTCTATATTTTAAATACAGCAGCTATAAACACACAACGGTGAAGCCAAGTGCAACACTATTGTCATGTGTTCAGATCTCAGGCAATGCATGCATTTATAATATGTGTACCTTGAATGCCAGTGTAAGTCACTTGTGATAAACGTACCTGCCAAATACACATCTGTAAATATCAGCATGTTCAGAGTGCAAAAACACTTTCCTCGGAGTCTGAGAGTCACCCCTGACCTGGATCTTTATCAGAGCATCTCAGCAGATCAGAGGAGTGTGTAAGTGTGTGTTAGTGTGAACAGACCCTCCGGCTCTCACCTGCTCTACTCGTTTACAGAAGGTAGCCTAATTGTTTATTTTGGATATAATAAGCCATCAGCAGCATTTGAAAATACAGTTTGAAGTTTACACTTCAAATCTACTGATTTCAGTTTAGATGATGTATCATTTAGATGAAACCATTCATTTGCGTGCAAGTTCAAGATAATGTCTGTGTGAGAGTGACACAGTGGGACTAATTCAAATGCTTTTCACATTTCCACTGGTACAGTGTAGCTTTTCTGCCCCCATATATGCTGACTTTAGCACAAGCTGGTAGCATTTTAGTGTGGCTTGTAAAGGAGCAAATCTGCAAAATTATCTGCAATTAAATCTGCAATTAGTTGTAAATCTGCTGACCCAATCTGTGTTTGGAGCCTGAATGAATCTAATTTGTGAAGTAATATAAACATACATATTGTTATTAATTTTTTTTAAATTCCTTTGTTGTGCTTTGTCTAGCTAGTTAAGTGCTCATATTATTTCAAGGGGTCATCCGGTGCTACATGCACTTTTACAAGCTGTTTGGACTGAAATGCGTGTTGGGAGTGTGTGTACAAAACCGCCCTACAATGATAAAGATCCATCAGTAGCTTTCTTTTAATAAAAAATAAATAAATTGCGTCTTCTGAAATCAAGCCATTCTCAAATGTATGTCGGTGTGGCCAGAGCCATAGAGAGAGAGAGTTGCGACAACTCCGTTGACGCCAGTGGACCATTTTTTTTACAGCAATGGCGGATCATGGGGCATTCAATAGTTCCCGGAAGTTAGTGCAGACTGCAGCAGCGCCATAGAGTTACAACAGAAAAGGCTGTTTATGGTGCACTTTTAAAAGGTAAGACATTTAAAGACATTTAAAGAATAAGATTGTATATCATTGGCACATCTTAAACAAATTACCATGTACATTAAAGCATATCATTGGATTATTACGCACTAATTTATTATCATAAATAAATGATCAAAGAATATCATCATCAAAAAAATAAAATAAAATACTAAAGAAACTAAATAATCAAATGTAAAATAACAATATAAATATAAAAAATAGTCCTCACTGTACACATGAAATACAGCTATAAATTAATT
>JAUCMS010000038.1:1256432-1279476 GCA_032357445.1 Enteromius radiatus
GTATTTACAGCAAAAACACGAATACAACACGTTGTTGTAAAATTTATTGTAAAAAATACATCAATTGTTAACAGTGTAGCTTTGCATTTCAGCCCGCCAAAACAGGTGGAATCATCTGCCTATGTAAGTTAGATGCCTTTCATCAAAATCTTTTAAATAGCCTAAGTGACAACACACAGTTTATATTGTGTATGCACTGCTCGTCATCTTATTATTTCTAATTAATTAAAACATTTTAAATTAATTTTACAAGTAATTTAAAGCAGATAAATATAAAGCAGAAACAACAAAATGTAAAACGAAGGGGTATGAATACTTTTGCAAGGCATTGTATGTATTATATATATATATATATATATGTATATATATATACACACACACACATACACAGATAAACCATTACACTATGACCACCAGTTACATTAAGGGTTTCCTATTTAAAACAGCAGAGGACCCTTCACGTTAGTTAAGTTATTAAACAAACAGTCTAATACTCTGTGACTGCTAGTTGACATGTAGGCTAGTTGCAAAGTTAGTTCATGTTAGTATGAACTACATCTAACTTTAAATGACTTTGTATCTATATGTCAACTAATTCTCATTAATTTGCAACTACACGACTACTAACTTTTAGAGTAGAATGTTAGGGTAGGTTTTACAAATACGCTATTGACTGCTAGTTGATGTTTAATGATGTTTAGGTAGGTTTTGAAGTTGGGATGCTGGTTTAAGCTGGTTTATACTGGTCCTTTAAACCAGCATAAACCAGATTAAACCAGCATCCCATCTTCAAAACCTACTTAACCAGCATAGTTACTTAATGTTAGTAGAATGCCTGTTAGTAGAAGTGGACAATCAGAATAAAGTGTTACCTGACCACCTATCTAATAACCTGCAGGGGCTCCTTTACCCACAAAGTAGCAACCTCATGGCTAGGCATTGGTTCAATTGTATCTGGTACCATAATGTTCGCAAAGTGGGTCCTCCAGTTCCAGTACATTGCGGATTGGTGGCGATTTAGTGCAAACCCCCTGTTTGATTGGACACAATGCACTGGTCACCACTGTTTTAGCTGCTGGCCATTTATTGCCCTGCGGTCGTTATGAACAATGTACAACTGATATCAGCTGTTTGGGGCAATTTTGTCATTTGGCCATCTGTGCATTACTTTTGATACACAGTCATTACACAGCAGCATGTGCACAAACCACAAGGTGCACCATTTCTGAGATTCTGAGATTGCCATCTCCATATTGGTGGCCTACAAATTTTCTCTGGGGTTTTTGGATGAAGTTTTGTCTTCATCTAAGTATATTTATTTATTTTATTACAGAAGGATCTTTTTTTTTTATCTACAAATGTGGTTGGATATCATCAGGGCAAACTCTGGAACTAGAAACGCAATCCTGCGGTAAATGACAAAAATAGGTATGTGTGTTTGAACTAAACTACAGGAAAGTGGTTTTCCGAGAGCAGGCTTAAACCAGCATTCATACTTCAAAACCTACCTAACCAACAATGTTAAAGAGTTGCAAAGCTATTAGCAGAATAAACATTCTGGTTTTGTTCATTTTTCTGACTTGACATGTTACACCTATAACGCAAAACATCCAAAATTACTGAAACTTGGAAAAAAGAACTAGCTACAAGGGGCGCTACAAGTGAAATTAATAACAATGAGTTGCTCTCAACTGTAACATTTCACAATATTACTATTTTATGGTCCCTGGTGAGCATAAGAGACCTCATCAAAAACATTCAAACATCTTAAAGATTGTAAACTTAAAAAAAAAAAAAAAAAAAAAAAAAAAAGCATGTCTGTCTTTTTCACTTGATTTGTACTTGTGACACATGGGTGCAAAAATGACAAAACACATGGAAAGAATGAATTCAGCATTTATGTGTTTATTTTCTTATTTTATATTATATATTTATATATAGATATATAGAAATCTAGCTATCTTACAATGCTTTCACAGAAGAAGACTGACAGACTGGATTATGGCAACACAACAATGACACTGAGTGAGCCACGGGCTGAATTATGAGAGAGGAACATCAACACCAAACAAAGATACTTTTTTTTCTTGACTATTCACTGACAGCAGCTTTGATATCAAAACTGACCCGAGAAGAGTTCAGATGCCCAGAGCTGGCAGGGTGATGAGAAGCAATGCCAGTGTTACTTGGTGGGGTTTAGGGCCATTTCCTGTTTCCTCTTCCTGTCTGGTCCAGCGGTGCTCGAGTATGCACACTATATTTGCTTACTGCAGCTGATCACACAGACACTATTATTCTACAAGAACTTTCACTGAACAGACTTAGCCAAAAGCAAAAAAACAAAACAACATCATTCAGAAAAGAGAAATGAACAGAATTACAATTATTTGAAGAGGAGTGTTCACTTAAATGAAATATTCAGCCTGAAATGATCACCCATACAGATGCATGAAGGTATCAGGTGTCAGTTAGGTTGTGGTCTATATCATGACATCACTGTGGATGGCTTTGAGGCCCATCTGTATCGGGGAGAAGCATGCACATGTCTTACAGTGATAAAACGCATTATATTCTACTCTTCTTTTGTCATTTAGCATCATCAAACACTGTGTCTTTACTAAAAGCCCTACGAATCAGAACATACACAAATGCACCACTACGCAGATCTAAAATCAGAAACATACTCTATGCAAGAATGCAAATGCTTGGCCAAGCCTGCGGTCTGATTCAATCTTGGCGGTAACAAACACTCAAGCGGGCAACTGTCGACTTTGTGTTTGTGCTAATAAACCAAATGCGTCACTCGTCAGGTAGCGAGCTATAAATGTCAACAACTGAACTAACTTCAAATTGCTCTGCAAGACTTCAAACTGTTGCTCCATCATTGCAGTTGTTGACCTGGAAGAGAAAAAGGACTGTAAAAGACATTTTGTAAATGTCTGCTGCATACAACATCAGCATGCCGCGCGCTGCACTACAATGTGCGCTTTAATGCATTTTGGAACGCATCCATCCCATGCATCAAGAAGCATACGCGTTCATAACGTATCCAAGCCTATGAATGACTTCCTCTGCATTTAACTACAGACTTTAAGACACAAAAACTACAAAAATAGATCTATCCATTAAACATTCCTGTGTCTTTCTGCCAAAAAAAAAAGAAAAGCTCAGATTAGCAGCTTGTTCCACATTCTTACATCTCTTAGTTGGTGCTTTTTCTTCTCTTCTAATTTAGAGAGGATGTCAAACTGTGTTCTGTGCACTTATTTTCTCGTTTGTTTGTGGGAATATCCCTTTATAATCTCCCCTAAGCAACTCTCAGCATTCATACGGACAACAAAATACCTTACTTCCTCTTCTCTGAAAGTATTAAAAGACCAACAAGGAACAATCACAAAACCAGTGAACGCGTCACTTATTGCACAGGCAGATTTATAAACCTAAAAACTAATTCAAGGTACCTCTGCGCACACACAAACCGCGTAATCGTACAAACTCTCGTAAGCATCTACAACGAAACCCCTCCAGTTTGTGTCAGCTAGTCGTGTGCTTTAGCACGAGCAGAGGCGTTTTACAGTACAATGACTTCTTAAGTATCTGCCCCCCACCCACCTCCATATTTAACCAGCAGTGCTTTGAATGTCATGGGGATAAGTGTCAGAAAAGGGGTACAGAGTAAAAACAGTTCCCCTCAAGCTAAATGGGCCGCAGGAAGGAGGCTCTGGAGATGGATGGGGGTGTGGTCCACAGTTACGGGGTTGATGGGTGATCAGGGGTGGACCTTGAAGGCCAAGAGCTGCTCAGAGTGCATGTTGTTGAGCGAGCGCAGGTCTGGCAGTTTGAGGAGCAGTTTAGTGAAGATGGCAATCTCGTTGGGGTGATTCTTGGTGATCAAGCTGCGCAGAGCTCGAATCAGAGTTTCCTGAAGGGCCTCAACTGAGTTGACGTTCTCGAGACCAGAGCGATCTATGGGAAACACAAATCGTCAAGGCATCATCTCAGATTAGGGCTGGACCATATAGCAAAACCTTTTTTTTCAAAACATGTTACAGACACTCTCACATTTTTACTATTTTTAAATTAAAAATGTAAGTACAAAATGATTCAAGTAACTTTTTCCTTTATTAACCCTCTAGTTGAAGAAAAATATATTCCAAGTGCACAAAAATATATTAAAAGTGCACTGTGTATATAGTTATTGTCTTTCAAAAGTTCTCTCTTAACTGTTATCATTAGCAAGTGTTTAAATTCTAACTTTAGGTAAAATTTCTACTTAAAATTCAAATTGTGGAAAGACATTAAAAACTAAAAACTACAGTTATACCTGCAGACACCAGCACTACGGCTGTGAAGAGGCTCATCTCCTCCTCGCTGAGGTTCAGTGCTTGCAGCTTCTCTGTGAAGTCAAACATTGAGTTGAGGAGATCTCCAGCACCCATTGAGCGCAGAGCTTCCATGCTGTACTTCCTGCCGCTCAGAAATGTAACCGTGCGCTCCTTTACATCGAATAGGGATGTAAAGCGCACCACCAGCACCTACAGGCCAAACAGGAAACCAATCAAACTTAATTAAAAATTACGTTAATATTGTAATTACTGTACTATGTTGTCTATAATGTTAAATCCATTATTTTTGAACTGTTGTCAATAACAACAAATAGGCTACAATAGAAAAACAGGGCTGCAATATGACAAAAATCACTCTTACTAAAAAAATTACTCTTTATATTGTAATAATGATTCATATCAATGTAGAAAAACTATATAAAAACTTTTTGTTTCATATCTGTGTTTTGGGCTTGCCACAACAAGCTTTACAGGCTTTACAGACAAACATTAGTCTAGACTGGAAAACGTTTTGCAAAAACTCCTGTTTAAATAACCTAATCTGCTAAATCATGTGATTGGTTATACGGCTCAATGCTGCACAAAACAGCACAAAAGAGCAATCTGATGCAGTGTGAGTGGATCTAAACATATTTACGGAAATGTACACTTTTTATGCATTTTAATATATTTCCCACAGCTATAATAAATTGTTTAACAAAGCAGGGTAATTTTTTGCCCCTTAATCTTTAAATTATGAGGCTTGTTGGTGGCATTTTTGCCAAAAGCCGTTGTTAAAAACTGACCCTGATGTGGGAATTGAGTTTGTGTATATTTTGTTCATACCTCAAAGGTGCCGGCCTTCAGCAGGCTGACCTGGTCGTGCTGGGACAGCTCTTTGAATCCTGGGATGCGTTTTGCAAATTCCACCACCTCTCTGACAGCTGGGGTGAAGCTCATGGAGAACTCCTCCCAAATACTGTGGCCTGACTTCTGAGGATCCACATATGGCGATGTGTTCATGGGGCAAACCTGTGAACAAGAATCATAAGTACTTGTACAGGCCATTGAAATTTTGGTATTGCTTCTCTGTGTAACTCACCAGGTGCATCCTGTTAACCCTTGCAAATGTTGGAAAACTACAGCTGCCATTGACACGCGTTTGATTGTCATTATGAGCTCTCAGAGAAAGGTTCTGCAGAGATGGTCCCACGGAGCTGCTGTTGGGCAGTCTGACAGGACAGCCTGAGTCTTCAGGCCCCTGAGGAGCACAGCTTGATGGGGGCTTCTGTCCGCTCTCTAAGGATGAATTACTCTGCTGTTTCCAGACCTCTTGAGGCTTCTCTAAACAATGGCTGTAATTGTTGGGGGCCTCTGAAGGCACGCTGGCCTGCTCCTGATTGTACATGAAGGTCTCCTGATGTGCTCTAGTCACTGTGCCGAGGACCTCCTCCTCGCCGCTGTCAGTGGAGCTGGAGGAGTCTGAGCTGGGGCTGGTGTCCATGGCGCTCAGAGGCTCAGGGTCAAGGCTGGGTTTGGAGCGGTGGCTCCGAGGGGAGTTGGAGCGGGATGAAGGGCCGGAGCTGCTGTCCTCTGAAGCTGCATCGCTGGCTGATGGTTGGCTGCTCAGCGGTTGGTTGCCGTGACTGTTGTTCATCATGTTGTTCATGGCGTTCTGCATCTCGAGCAGCATGCGCTGCTTCTCTCGTTTGGGAATCCGGCCAAAACGCACAGCTGAGTAGAACAGACACTGTCAGCATACAGACTCCAACAGACTGACACTTCTGCTGAGATCTATCGATCTATCGTCTGCCTGTCCATTGTGTCTATCTATCTGTTTTGTGTCTATTGTATGTCTGTCTATCTCTATCCATTTTCTCGGCTCAAAGTTTCATGCAAGGTAACTGGCTTTATTTATCCATTAATTTTTTTGGATCTAGGACACAATGCCAGATGGAGCTCACCGTCTCTGGACATGCCCACAAGCAGACACTTCTTAAAACGGCACTGCTGGCATCGGTTCCTGTTGATGCGCATGATGGGACAGCTTTCATTCTTAAGGCACTTCTTATACTGAATGTTCTGCTGAATGCTCCTCCTGAAGAAACCCTGTAGGTGGAAAAGTGAAAGAAACAGAGAGCGGTGTCAGGGTCACAGAGCCCACACAGAGAGTAACAGGTGTGGAGCCTCAGGTTGGTACGGAGAGCAGGTGTCCTTCTCAGCGCTCAAGACACCCTTCTGTCCTGGAGCTTTGCTCCGATGGTTAAACAGGCTGCTGGCTAGGAGGTTTTAGTTATAAATAAATCAATGTGACATGTCCCTTCAGAACAACGTACAGGTAGATGTGACCCAGATATGGCATCACAGCCATGTCACATTGTCACATAAGCATACATGAAAAATAAAAAATTTCAGACCACTTTCTGAGCTTTTGACATATTTCTGTGGTACAAAGAAGTACCAAAATGAAACCTAATTCTTATTAAACACAGAAACTTGGCTGATGGCTCACTCTAACATTTCACATTTTCTCACCTTGCATCCCTCACAGGCGTGAACGCCATAGTGAAATCCTGATGCCACATCTCCACACACTTTACATAGCAGCACCAGCCCGTTAATCTCTGAAAAACAGAGGTTCAGATGAACAAGGAATGCTCTGCACTCAGTTTAGCTTTCTCCTCAGCTCTGTTTTCTCAAACAGCTAGAAAACCATTACTACCTGATCAAGCACACAAACACAAATAAAATCTAAAATAGAATCTTGCAATGTCAACTGACAAATATTGGCTCATTACAATAAACATGACATTATTTTGATTATTCTGACCAATCAACAGTCTGTTCCATTTTGACTTGATTTTTTTTTTTTTTACATTTTATTTTTACAATTTGAAACAACTGTTTTCTATATGAATACTTTTTAAATGTACTTCACTGCTGTTATTTCAATGCTGAATCTTTAGCATCATTACTATAATCATATGATCCTTCAGAAATCCTTCTAAAATTCTGATTTGCTGCTCAAAAACATTTATTTTTTATTATTAAGCTTATTTTTTTCAGGTTTCTTTGATGAATAGAAAGTTCAGAAGAGCAGCATTTATCTTCTTAAAACAAATCATAAAAGGACTTTTAATTAGTTATGTTAAAACCTTGGTAGTAAGCTGGTAGTGTATATACTAATTCTAATCATACAACATACTAATTATATACTAATTTACATTATGACAACATAAATAAAAACAAGAGTTATATATATATATATATATATATATATATATAAAATAGTTCCATAAAATGTGTCATTTGTCATATTCAATACTCTGTTGAAGTATGAAAACACTCTACAGATTTCTTTGTTTTGACGCAGAGTCAGTCTCTCACTTGTAATCCCACTTTTGGATGTGGGGGGCGAGCGTGCCTTTCCTCCGCTGTGCCGCGGTGGGCGGGACTGAGGGGCCACAGCAAGAGCCTCGCCCTGTTGGCCCTGCCCCGCGTGGGGTGGAGAGCAGGACCGATAGCTGCTGTTGGAGGAGTCGCTGTGGCACGACTCTGGACTGGAGGCCGAGCTTGCAGAGCTAATGTAGGCAATAACTCCACCTGGTGGATGACACAGAAGAGCAACAAATTAATTTCTTAAACCTCCTTTTCCAAATCACACCGATTCTAGTATTCTAAAAGCATATGAGAATGAGACATTGCCTAGAGTTGATTCCAGCTTTTTCATGCATCTACTGACAACTATCTTTATCATTAATAATAGAAAACAAATATATAAACAGCAAATGCAGTCTGTATAGGTTTATATTTCCTGATGAAATTACAAACTTTTTCTTTACCCTAGTGTCTTGTTTTAAAATGCATGCGGTTGCATTGTCAGAAAGTGGACCAGGCTGTATGTGCTCTGTCTGTACGAGTTGACCTAATTTCTGCTGCCCTACTCTCAATGGTTAAGTAACACCATTACATAATACCTCTTTCAGGGTGTAGGCCTTACAGAGACAATAGGACTCAAACTTAATTCTTAGAACTAACAAACAAGTTTTTTGTTTTTTTTTTTCAAACATTAATTTGGCATTATATCATGCTAAATATTAGAAAAGGAAAACGTAGTCAAGACATCTTATAATAATAATTACAAATAATAATACATTATATACAAAAAAAATGTAAAAGTAAAAAATTCCATGTGAAATCAAATGCTTTTTCAAATTGTATTTTTTTTTTATTTTTAAATGACAAAAAAAATGATTGGAGGAACGTCGTGCCGCTTAGCTGTTGATTGAACTGTCCTTAGCCCCGCCCCCACGTGTACTAGGCATGTCTTGTTGGGAACGTAAAAGCCAAAAAGTGGGTCAGACTTGGCCGCCTCACGTGTATCAGCAGCTGCAGACGCATCCATACTGCCATGCAAATTATGCAACAAGCACGTCACGACTTCTCTCGACCAGTCAGAGCAGACGCACAGGACGCGTAAACACAGATGCACATGGCTAGGCTGAGCGGTCCATGTGAGTCTGTAGACCGCAGTTCAATAGTAACCCACAATCTATGGCATAACAACACAAGCCTGGCGCTATTAACCTACTTAGACTTTTCATGCTGCAAATAAAGTGATAAAAGCCCAAAACACACCTTAAAGAGTAGTAAACATTAGGAGCATTACGTGCACTATACACGTTTCTGTGTCATTTATTAAAATAAGAGTAAGCTTAAGATACCAACCCTTACACAGGCATATTCGAAGATAAATTTAAAGCAAGCTGATCTTACCAGCCTTTGTGAAATCCATGTCCTCCGACAGCTTGGAGCCGCAGTCACCTGTGTGTTTGTGCCGTTTTTAATCAGTTTACAGCAACTATCTAGTCGCTGTGTGATCCTGTGAAACGAGTATAACCAGACACTACCTGAGGAACATTTCTAACTAACCTACCAGATAATCTCAATCAATTAACGCCGTGTTGTTTGGGGGGAAAAGCACAAAAAACAAAATATCAGTTGTATAAAAAAATAGTAATAAATACATACGTTGGTGTTAGTTGAAATAATTAGACTCGTCCAAACTCTCTAATAAAAATCGCAACGACTAAAGAGTCTAAATCGGAAGGGTTTGGTGTCTATTAAAGACTCTATGATAGCTCGGTAAGTCGACGGAAGAGATGTGAATCAACGCAGAGAGTGGGAGCAATAGACTGCAGATCACGTGACCCGCTCCGCTAAGGCTCCGCCTCCAGCTGCATTAGTGTCAGTATAACCCACTGACACACTTTCACTGTTCCTGGAGGGGCCTCCAGCGCCCCTCAGGTACCTCACCCGGGAGGGCAGGATCCCTAACATGCTTGTTGGTCAGTATTTAAAGAAATGTAGTGTTGGCAGTGCACCCCAACTGAGAGAGAGAGAGATTTATGCTTCTAAGAAGGCATTAAGTTGCATTGGGGTGATCCACAAAAATAAATAAATTAATAAATAAAAATACAATTTATTTATACTGAATATAGGCTATATAAAAATGTGGTTAGCCTTACACAGAACCAAGAGTAGCAAGGTTATATATATATATATATATATATATATATATATATAATTTTTGTCCCAGTTCCACAAGATCTGTCAGGGTTGTTTGATATAGGGCAATATTTGGCTATTTAAGCTGGAATCTGAGGGTGCAAAATATTAAAAAATATTTAGATAATCACCTTTAAAGTGGTACAAATTAATTATTTTCAATGCATATTACTAATAAAAAATTAAGTTTTGATATATTTACAGTATTTACAAAATGGAACATAATCTTTACTTAATATCCTAATGATTCTTGGCATAAAAGAAAACCAATAATTTTGACCCATACAATGTATTTTTTTACTATTGCTACAAATATATCTGTGCTACTTATTGCTGGTTTTGTGGTCCAGGGTCATCTAAATGACTTGTCATAGCACTTGCATATCATTGCTTTTTGATTTTGATTGCTTCCATTGTCCTTATTTGTAAATTGTCATGGATAAAAGTGACTGTAAATGTATTTATATAAACACGCACAAAGAAAACAAGACAAGATTATATGGGCCCTTTTTATGAAGAAAACAAGCAGTTATGAATAGAGAGTGCAGGTTTAAGAGGGTTGAGTGTTTTTTTAATGAAAAAGAACACAAATAGATAAAAAAAAGAATTACAATAGAGTCAAATAAAGATTAACTGGACAGACATACATAAAATCATTCCATGTTTTCATTTTGTACTGTAGCAATTGATATTAATCTCTACAGTTCTACACATTTCTATTAGCTTAATTTTTCTTAATTAAAAGAAATGAAGAACAGAACTTGAAACTACTATAGACTAGAGAGATTATTTTGAATACAGTATTTGTTATAATTAGATGTTCATCTATGGTTTATTCATTTATGTCACTTTATGGCTCTAGAAAGCTTTAAGGAAGTGTGTGATAAGCAGCACTGAAGTGATGTGAGATGGTTCTCATGCCAAACACTGCTTAGCTTTTCCATTCCATTTCAGGCTCGGGCTACAGAGGTCAAGGGTCAGAGCGTCAGGACCCCCAGCTAAATTTGAGCATGCACAAAGAGAAATGAGTTTAATACATTCACCAGCTGTTCGTATAAACTTTTAGTGTCATCATTACTAAAGCTCATCATAATACAGAGCAAAAAAACAGCTACAGAATGTTGTTTTGTTTGAGTAAGATTTATTTTAAAGAAAGGTAATGCAAAAATTGTTTCATCAAAAACATTTCACAGTAAGTTTATTTTTGATTTATAGTTATATAATAATAGCATATTATATTCCATATTCCATTTTTTTTTTTCACTGCAAATATATAAATATTAATATTTGTTTAGTAATATGCCTTGCTTGAAACATTGCTGGACAACTTTAAAGTTGTTTTTCTCATTGTTTCGATTTTTTTCTTGCCCGGCACTAGATATTCACAATATTCACTTTTTTTAGATGGACCTGTAGATTAAAGCTCATAGCTCATGAAAGTCTAAAATTCAGTATTTCAAAGTATTCAAATATTTACGTTTTCATTAAATGACCATCCCAACAGTATAATTTCTGGGTATCACTTGTTCTTTGAAACAACAATAATGGGGAAGACTATTGACTTGGCAGTGGAAGACTTCAAAAGAGGATAAGTCACAGAAGGTCATTACTGAAATGGGGGCTGTTCACAGAATGCTCTATCAAAGCATATTAAATGCAAAGTTGACTGAAAGGAAGAATTTGGGTAGGAAAAAAAAGAGTCTGGGGTATGGAAAACTGGAGAGGTACAAAATCCAAGCTGCTTGAAGTCCAGTGTGAAGTTTCTGAAGTCAGTGATGATTTGGGGTGCCATGACATCTGCTGGCGTTGGTCCATTGTGTCCAAAGTCAAGACAGCCTTAAGCGATTTTGGAGCACTTTATGCGTCTATGATGTGCTGACAAGCTTTATGGAGATGCCGATTTCCTTTTCCAGCAGGACTTTAACACCTGACCACACTGACAAGACCACTTCCAAGTGGTACATTTTTAAGAGAAATATGAGAAATTGTCGATCCAACAATACAGATGATCTGAGGGCTCGATAGTGCCTCAGCAGAGCCACAGGCTGATCGCTTCCATGCCAGTCCTCACTTATGCTGGAGTTTGTGCTGAAGGAGTACCAGCCAAGAATTGAGTGCAGAAATTAATATACTTTGAAGAACTTGAAACTTGTCGGCATTGCAAATTCTGTTTTTGGATTGAGTTTAGGAAATATTCTAATATTTTGAGATACAGATTTGGACTTTTTTGGTAAGCTAAATCATCACTATTACAATTTTTTTAAAAAATGCTTTAATTTACATGTAATAAATCTAAAATATATGTGCAAGTTTCACTTTTTGAAGTACGTTTTTCACGATATTCACATTTTTTGAGGTACCTTTATATACTGGAAATCAATCAATCAGTCACCTTTATTTATATAGCGCCTTTAACAATACAGATTGTGTCACAGCATTGAACATTATCAAATTGGAGAATAGAGTGTCAGTAATTAATAATGGTAAGAATAAAAACTCAATATTCAGCTAAAGGCATTTCATTATTGAATGGAGATACGTTGTTGTCTCGATCAGCTCATTTTAAATAGGACTCTGAACTCTGCAGCCCTCCAGAAACCGAGATTGACACCCCTGATATTTGTGGAGAGAGGAGCACTTTTAAACAGGGCCACACACAAACAAATGTGATTGTGACTAAAAGAAAAAAAAAACTTCTTGGCCAACCAAACCTCCTAGTTGAAACAAAGCTAAATTAAGAGTTGATGTGATTCTAAGAAATTTCAAAAATATAGGCTGTATTATCCTGAGGTGACGATGCTCCTGCATGTCATCTCTCATTCATGGGGACTTGAATAGACCAATGTAACAGCATAGATGGAATTTTGCTTTTTTAAATGAAGCGGCTACAATACATTACAAAAATAAAACCGCATTAGTATTTTTTTGTTCACTTTTGTCTTCAAAGACAGAATTAAAGTTAATCTGATTGTAATTTTAATACAATACTGGATGAATTTGATTGCTTGAGATAAATTCCAAATTTTAACCAAGTTACAGATTTAAATGGATAAATGTCACTCCCCACAGTGCCATTGTTATGAATGTCACACCGTATATAAATAACCAACCTGTTCTTGAAAAGATACTTTTAGAGGCAAATACAGGCAAAATTGCCAAGAGTTTCCAGTTTAGCTTTAACCAGAGAAGAGAGAGAGAGAGAGAAAAAAAATAAAAATCAACCTAACCCCTAACCTAACACTCAAACTATCCAGTAAAGCTGCTGAATGTATAAATGCAGTCTAAACAACCTCAAAATCCCAAACCAAAAGAAAACCATAGAAAACTACATCTCATAACACGCCACTCACTCTAGCTAGCAAGTAAAAACCTTTAGTAAAACAAACTTCCTATTCATTTACAAGCTCACAATAAAGACACACCACGTGACCATACAAAGGTACTTTATTTGGGCAAATGTACAGTTGTAGCCTGCGTTGTTTAGCGGTAACGGTGCAGCTGCAGGGTGTTGCGTCTCTTCCAGGCCGCGCGCCGAGAGCCGCCAATGGTGAGGTGGAACTTGTGGCCCTTGCCCAAACCACGGCTCTTCTTGCCAGCGGATGTGAGCCCGCGCATCTCCCTGTGCTTGTGCACAGCCTTGGTGATCCATTGCGTGTCGGGGTTGCGTCTGATGGCTTTGTGGAAAGTGTCGATGAGGATCACTTCGAAAAACTTGTAAGTGGAATCTTCTCCCACCCAGTAAGAGTTAAGCACCCGCAGACCTCCACAGTGACGGCCAGCACGCTCCTGAAAACACAGATCACAGATTAGAGTCAAAACATCATAAAGTGCATGGGAAATGAATACAAAAAGTAAACAAAATAATGCCTCGTTTTATGCAATCGGTCCCATTTATGAACAATGTTGGGGGTAACGCATTAATTTAGAAGGAATTAGTTACTATTTCAAGTATGTGGTTTCCCCATGTACTGACTCACAGCTAATGTTGCCGTGTTGAGAGAAATCAGGAGTTGTGTGAGCTCTGTGAAAATGTTACTGTAGTTCTAGACTAAATATGTACATGCATTTACTCATCTCACACGCACAAAAATGGATTTAGTTTTCCTCTGAATAAACAATCAAATGCAAATTTAGAACATTATATAAAGCTGCTATAATTAAAATGTATGCATTTAATCCCATTTTATTAAATGGCTTTGCTACTGATCTTTGATGATCCAATTTAAGTATACCAAGTAAAAATTAAACGCGTTTCATTTGTTATTGCTGAATATTATATTCAAGCAATTTGTCTGGGTTGTGCCCTCTACTGTACAGACAAGAATTTACATTTCCTTCAGCCTGAGGCATATTCAACCTTTAGTGAAAGGGGTTTTTACATTTGTAAAACATATTAAAAACATGCAAGCAACTTTGTGGCTTTGTAGAAAAACAATTCTTAAAGTGAAGACTGTGCGGTTTTTAATTTGACTGCCTTCTACAGAAATTAAGTTATTTGAATACCTAAAGCATTGTTTCTTTAATTTGTAGATTATTTTTAACATTGTATTCATCCTTTGCTTTAGTACTGATGGTTTTATTAAACTTTTTCACCTCCTAATATTAGTCACTACTATTTAGCTGTGGTATTGAGAATTGTGACATATCACTGGTCTTTAAAATGAAGATGTCATAGCAACCTCATCAAATTTTGGTAATTTGGCCTACTCATATATATATATATATACACACATTTACCATAATCAAGCAGCCCTAGAAGCAACTGTGCTATTCTGGGAAACCATGAAAACGTACTACAATGTGCTTAACATACTTGTATTTAAAAAAAATAAAATAAAATAAATTGTATTTAGTTACACTTGTAGCATGCTCGAACAATAGCGTATGAAATACGTTGTCAAGTATACTACACAGAAAATTTTTAAAAAGTTCATTTTTTTTTTCGTTTCCATTTATTCCAAACTAGCACATTTGAGTAGACAAAGTATTTTCTAAGGTAAACTTAAAATCTAAAAGTTTAGTTTATAGGATAAATCATGCAATTATCAATCATTGGATAAAAAAATTACAGTGATACAAATATAGTCCAGTAGGCCTTATCCCTATATTTTAGTGTTTTTTGTTTTGTTATTTTTAAAGGCAATAGATCACATCACTAACTTAAATAATCCTGGGATTGTAGTGATGCTCAAGTACTGTGCCTTTGTCTGTGTGTCTGATTTTTAATATTTCTGCTTCAAATCAAGATGGGGTCATAGTCCATTAACAAAGACCCTTTTTCTCAATACCTGTGACAATACAACATGGTAAAAAATAGTTCTGCTGCATTATTACTCTACATGGTGTTTATACAGTTATTATTTGATAGCAGGGATCTCTAAAGCACATATACTTTACACTAATTGAATGAAGTAATTCCATCTCAGTGGACAAATATGTTGTAATGACATTTAGAGCTTGTCTTCTCAATAGGACTTTTGGTGCTTATACAGTTAAAGAAAAAAAAACTTTTCCCCAAACCAAAAGAAATAAAGAGAGAAAGAAAGGTTGTAAAATACATAAAGGTAACCATAAATCCATGTAAACCATGTAAGCTTTTGGAAAGTGCCCACTGTGCATATAAAAACCTTACATAAATGTGTAGAATTGCCAGTTTTAAAGTGCCCTATGATTAATTTTTAAAATTGACCTTTCAAGCAGTGTGTAAAAGTGCTAAGTCAATTAAAACATCCTGCAAAGTTTTAAATCTGAAAATGCACAAAGTGCTTAAAGTTATTGTCTCTCAAAAGAAAGTTGACTCAGAATAATTGAAGTTATTTTTAAAATCAGTTTCATATTGACGTAAAAATAAAACGTTAGCATATTGGTCTTTTCGCACTAGTTCTTAATGAAAATTCATTCTTAGCCACTAAGCGCTGCTTTTAGAGCGTTAAAAGCTCACTACAAATGAAATTGACCAATGACTGAAGGGCTTTAGAAAAGTTAATCGTTTAACAAATAATTTGGGAGACATTAACGTCAATAAAGGTAAAAAAAAAAAAGCATATTACAGGAAAATTAAAGTGTTTTTTGACCTTGCATGGATCTGATGTTTGGGACTCCCAAAACCCCCCAAAAAATATGAACTTTCGATAACCCATAATAGAGGCACTTTAACAAATCTGATTCTGTTTAAAGGGTCAGTGTGTCTCTCAGGCCAAGACGCTGCTCAAGTACCTCAGCTACTGACTGCAGGCTGCGTGCAAACTTGATCTGGTTGACGCCGTGGTGAACAGGTTTGCCATAGGTGGCACCTTTAGGCACGGGGCGCTTGCGGCCTCCACGACGCACGCGAATGCGGTAGATGACGTAGCCTGTTCACACAAACAAGAGCTTAGATACACAGACTCAAGAAACATGCGTCATGAACTATAGAGAGAGAGAACAGAGAGTCTCAAGTAAACAAGGAGTTAATTCATATAAACCTCAAACTCATACAACTTCTGAGTGCTTTGTGTGACACAAGCTAAGTTTCCACTCACGTATTTATGTGCCTATTATGGAATACTGCATTAACAAAAGCTGATTGGAAGAGTCACAAAGTAACATTTACTGTTTCATCGGTTCACTCCGAGGCACAAGCAATTCATCATATGAAAATTATGTCTTAATAATAGTTAGGGGTGGTTTATATGGAAGTGATGACTGTGTTCTGTTTGACACATCAGATGGAGATGGCTCCAGCTTGTATATACATTTAACGAAAATCCCTGAATGGAAACATAGCTAGTGCTTTATAAAAATAACGCGCAACCAGTGAAGCAACTCATCACTCACCCTGCTTGGCTTTGTATCCCAGCCTGCGGGCTTTATCGGGTCTAGTGGGCCTTGGGGCCCGGTGAAGGGCAGACAGCTGACGGTACTGCCAGCAGCGGACACGCAGCAGAAACCTCATCACATCCGACTGCTTCTTCCTCCAGAGCTCCTGCATGTACTTGTACGCTCCCATGATGCCTCACCTGCAGCACCAAAAGCAAAGTCAACAACCACACCAACAAATCTAATATGAGACAATAGTTTTGACACTAACACATGTAAAATGATTATAAACTGCATTTTACTTATTGCATGTGTGCAGATTTATCAAAAAGGAAGAACTGTACTGAATAAGACCTATATAGAATAAAAATAAGTATAAAAAAACAAGCATAAACAAAACAAAAAAGACAAAACATAATGTGGAATATAAAAAAAAAACTTATTTAACAGGGATGCAAGGTGATAAGTATTAGATTATCGTAGTTAATCACCCTGAAAGACTACTTTAACTGTTACAATTTTTAAAACTTAAAACGAAGGCAAAAAGTTCTGCACTTAATCATAAACATAACTAACTTGAATCTTTATGTCCGAGTAGCTTTTTATCGACAAGCATAACGCGGCATGTCAAAAACCTGATGTCTGAAGCAAGTAGTGTACAACTTAAACTTATTAGAAATATATTATTCATCTCAAGACTTCAAAAAGAAAACAGTTGCTTTGGACTTGTGTAATCCACAGTACTAACGTTATATGCCCAATAATGTTCTGTAGTTTGGCCATGCTAACAGTTACATACAGACAAGTCAAAACAATTCCAAGCTTAAGCCACGTACAATGATTTCAATAAGCTTAACAAACGTAAGCCCGAAAACGACTTATTGACGATGTATGAAGTGTCATTCGGTTTTGACAGAAACGGGAGAAAACGTGCAAACTCCGGCGTCACATTAGCAACCCTACGCTTCACAATATCGCTTTAAAATTAACGTTCAACATCATTATGGCGAAAAATAACGTTCGGAGAGTAATGCTTAGATATTCCGCACAAAAGACATTTATTGTGTGATTCGGATGACATGAAACGCGTTAAGATTTTTGATGGATTCTACATTCAGGAAAATAAGAAAGTCTCGCTTACTTGATGGCGTACTAACCGGAAAGGGAGAGAAAAAGTACCCATAATGCTTTATGAGACCGTTTCGTCGTTTTCCGGTTCCGGTTATTAAAGATTTCTGGGAAATGTAGTATGTACCTAAGTGTTTGATTTTAACTTAAAACATCAAACGTATTTAGTCAACTACATGCACTGCGCTTTGATATATTTTATTGTAAGTTTATTCTTAAACCTCAGACTAAATAACTTGATTAGGGAGAAGAAGAAGAAGACGCGAGACATCGTCTCCCGGAAGTGACATTTGACAACACAAGCATACAGCGATGACACTAAGAAGTCTTATATTCACATTGATCTGATTTATCAGTGATCAGTGTCGTTGATTAGATGTTTATCGTCGTTTATTCGCGTAAGGTGAGTTAGTATTTCTCCGTGTACTAGTAACAGTCACGAATGAATGAATGCATGTCTGATCAGCTGATTAATATTTTTTTCTTTTACAATCATCACATAACAAACACTAAACTGAGCATTTGAAATACTTGTCATTGCCTTGGACCTGAACATCTGCGATGTGTTTTCAAATAATTCTACAAACAATTTCAACAAACAAACGCCTGCATCTCAAACTCATTGCTCAGATGTAAATGTGTAATACATAACGTTACATACTTACACACTAAAATACAAGATGCTCATTAAAATATTCTTTATCCTGCTGGAGAACATGTGTATTAGGTTTTATCAATTTTATCATTTTAAATTGTGCTTATTTATTCAGATTTATAACCTTAACCTAATGTAGAAATCTCATGACCCTTATAACTGCTTCTGTTGTATTTATTAGTAATCTCAGACATTTGTATCTTGCTGTACATATAGTTTTGTTGTATAACATGTTTGTTTGTTTGTTTGTTTGAGGGCAGCAGTGATTATGGGGAAGGGTTGTAAGGTGGTAGTTTGTGGGATGGCATCTGTGGGGAAAACAGCCATCCTGGAGCAGTTATTGTACGGTTCTCACACTGTAGGTATGTGTGATCAGTCCACTCACAAGACAGCAAACACACTGTGATGTGCCATATGACATCTTTGACTCAGAGTATTTTTATGTTTGTATGCATTTGACTTAATCAGCTAACATTTTGATAAAATATCACAAAATTGTACCAAATATTCACTTGATTATCAGTTAAATGCATTGAAATTAATACATTGTATGCCTTTTCAATTTTAGTAATAGTTTATCATTTTTGTGTAACAAATACTGAAATAGTAAATAAATTATATATTTCTGCTTGACCCTGGCTTGTGGCAGATGAAGACCATCATTTGAATCAGTTGTTACATTGACTCCAGATTGTATCGATCATGCATTTAATATTCTGAGTCAGTCATATTATAAAGATCCTGGGATGTGCTTCATTCATAAAAGGAATGAATGGTGTCTTTCTGGTGTCAGGTGCAGAGACAAACGACACTCAGGAGGACATATATGTTGCGTCTGTGGAGACGGACCGTGGCGTGAGGGAGCAGTTACGCCTCTACGACACTCGAGGTCTACGAGAGGGACTGGATTTGCCCAAACACTTCTTCTCAGTGGCTGATGGATTTGTGCTGGTCTACAGTGTCGACAGCTTGGAGTCCTTCAGAAAAGTCGAGCTCTTGAAGAAGGAGATCGACAAGTCCAGAGACAAAAAAGAGGCATGAAAGAATATTTAAAATACAAACATGCAAAATTTCACTGGAGCAATGATGCTTGAAAATTCAGCATTACGTCACATGAATAAATTATACTTTAAAATATATTTAAATAGAAAAGTTATTTAAAATAGTAAAAAAAATTTCTAAATTTTACTGTTTATATGTACATACTACACTACCAGTCAAAAGGTTTTTAATATACTTGAAAGAATTGTCTTCTGCTCACCGAGCCTATATTTATTTGATCCAAAGTACAGCAAAAACAGTAAAATTTAGAAATATTTTTTTACTATTTTAAATAACTTTTCTATTTAAATATATTTTAAAGTATAATTTATTCATGTGACGTAATGCTGAATTTTCAAGCATCATTGCTCCAGTCTTCAGTGTCACGTGATCCTTCAGACATCATTCTAATATGCTGAAATTGTTTTTATTCAGCAAATATTAATTTATTAAGCATTAAATTGATTGAAAGAGACAGTGAAAACCTTTCAAATTTTAAAGAAGATTCTATTTCAAAAAAGTGTTTTCTTCATCAAAGAACACAGAAAAATGTTTACACAATATTAAGCAGCACTTCATCTTCTCAAACTTTTGGCAAGTACTATATATATATATATATATATATATATACATATATATATAGTATTAATATTATATATTTAATATAAATTACATTAAGAATTCTTAAAACTTTAATAACAATAATAAAAAAAACATTAAGATTACAAACATTCTCCATTGACAAATAAATGTGTATTTTCAAGTAACACCTGATGCTGCTCTGGATTGCAGGTGTGAGCTGTGCAGATGTCCTCATCGTGTGTATGTGTTTGCAGGTGATGGTGATGGTGCTGGGGAATAAGTGTGACCTGCGTGAGCGGAGGCAGGTGGATCAGGACGCAGCACAGCAGTGGGCACGTGGAGAGAAGCTCAAACTCTGGGAGGTGAGCGTCACAGACCGAAGCTCTTTGATCGAACCCTTCACCAGCCTCACCAGCCGCCTCACTCAGCCGCAGAGCAAGTCTGCCTTCCCTCTGCCCGGCCGCAAGAGCAAGGGCACACCGTCCAGTGACATCTAAAGAATACATCTATTCAGACTCAAAAATAAATGCACTAATCCTTTCTTCAGTTGTATTTGTGCTCAGTGGTGAGAAAACGGTTCAGCTTATGATGCACAACACTCACTGTGCTAAGCTCACTATAGTCAATCAAAGAAGCTGAGAATTACTGTCTCTTTTTGTCATCAGGCTGCAGTGAATCTACAAAATGAATAAGAAGTTTTTGGACAGGATTGTTTTAGACCATGAAGGACTTCATGATGAAACTCTAAAGCAAAATGTTTCATTCTAATTGGTGCAGAGTTCTGACATTTGTTTATGGTTCATCTTTATGGTTCTCATTTATTTAATAAAAATGCTGTATTTTATAATATAAATGTTGTAGAAATCTGTCTTTTTACATTATAGGTTTCTTTTTTGCAAATATAACAAGTGTTTTATAAAATAATTTATTTTGTGATGGACTATGACCTGGACATGAGAATCAGTAGTTGTATTTATACAAAATGGTACAGCAAAAAGAAAATTGACCCTTTAAGTGCTTTTGCTGCCTTCAGTCAAGAACTGGCACAAAGTGCTTTAAGATGCTAGTTAATAAAAGTACAGCAACACTGTTATGTTAATATCATGTAATGTTATGTCTTCCAGCATTAAAACAAACTATAAGCTTAGATCATCTGTTCTTTCCATTTCATCTCAAAGCATTAGAAATCCAAAGCTATGATGTGTAGTCCGTGAGATGAAGCCTGTAGGCAGTTGCTTTAAATGCCTGAACTCACAGGAAAACATTATATGAATTCTACAGTAAGTAGGGGAAAACTCCAGCAGTTATCAATGGATATTTGTGAAATCCTCCACTTAGTAGGGTGTTCTAATTTATACGAAATATATTTGAACAGCCATACTGTGTTTACTCACCATGTAATGACTGATTAAACCAAATAAATGTTTATTGACTGGATGGACTGTTGACTTTTATTTCTGTTTGCTGCTATCAATGTTTAACATCAACATGCTGTAATATTGGGCAAGAGTCTTGACAAGATCAGATTAACAATCATTTTCTTGTGAGCTATTCATCCTCCTAGTCAACATAACACCAGTTTGGAATTTTCTCACAAATCTTGCCACATTTCATTACAAAAATATCTAAAGAAATCAACTTATATTTTGTATTTGCAAAAACGATCTGGGTCACTGCATCATGATTTTAATGAGAATGAAGAATAAATCTCATTCTTGTTATCAGCATAAATGAAAACAGCAAAACAAATACCACTATTAGGTATACATTCTTTTCATTTTTTATTTGCATTACTGTAAAGAGATATAGATATATTTTCCTAAGATGTTCCTGACAGGCTTTTACCAGAAATATACCCTCAGTGCTCTCCTGAATGCTTGCATTGAAAGATACGGCACAACTCTGTACACCAACGTCAGCTTTAATATTGGTGGGGAAATACATACATGGAACAATCCTGCCTTAGGCTCATGCTGTGACTTCATTTGACAAGAATGAGGAAGCTCCAAATAAAACCAATTTACAACAGGAAGGCAAAGAAAAACACACATTAAGACCCATTTTGTCAAAATATGATGCTACTTGAGCCAAGTGAAACAAACACAACAACAACAACAAAAAAAAATATATGCAGGGAAAGAAAACAATTGAAATGGGAAGTTAAATTCCATCATAAAATCCACCCTGTATCTCTACCCTATGGATCCCCGTCCCCCCACTTCCTCCCCATCCCATCCCTCCCACTGACACCCAGCAAGCAGCGGCGCTCCGCAGTCAGGGGAATTATGTGGCGTAACGTTTGGTCCACTGTTTGGCTATCCTGTCATGCTCGGGTCTGTTGGTTGTGTACTGCGTGGCGATGCTTCCTACCAGAGGATCAGCTGCAGAAGAAGATTTACCAGGTTAAAAATTAAATCATCTGCTATCTACAGTCAACATAAACACAACGTTAAAGGGGTTATGAACTAAGAAAACAACATTCCCTTGACATAAAAGGTCACTGTACTATAAAAACATCCTGCAAGTTTCAAAACTTTGCTATTAGTCTAAAAGCCCCTTATATTGAAGGCTATTTGAGAAATCAACTTTTTAAATGAAAATTCAAAAAGATTTTGCTGTGCCAAATATATTGGATCCAACAGTAATGGCACAACTCACATGTTAGTAAAGGTTTCTATTATGTGATCACAATTGCTTTAGCTGTTCTTACAGATCATTTGATATTTATGATTTTTAACCTAAATCACAAAAAATAAGCCAAACTTGCCTTACTTTTAAATTGATTTTTTTTTTTTTTTTTAATATAATAATCTTCATACACTGCTCACAAAAATTAAAGGAACACTTTAAAGAAACACATTAGATACATAAGATCTCAATATGAAGTTGGATATCTATACAAATAACGACAGGGCAATGTCTTAGGAACAAAAGGATGCCAAGTCTT
>JAUCMS010000038.1:1280185-1292763 GCA_032357445.1 Enteromius radiatus
ATTAGAAATATATTTCAGCGGCACTTGAGGTCAATTTGTACACAAGCGACAAGACTTTTGTCAGGGACTGTATACACATATATACTTACACACACACGCATATATACACACACATGATGACAGCCTGTCTTTCGCGACTAAAGAGGGGAGCTCATTTCTCATTGGTTCCCACATTTTTGTGAACGGAAATGCTCTAAAACAGCAGCCGAACTGACTTTCCTCGCGAAATTGAATCTAGCATCACAGGAAGAATGGGGCAGGCCCAAGCTAGTCATAGGATGCGATTTAAAATTTTCCTTTGTCTTTGGTGTGTTAGTCCATAGATAAGATCTTTAAAGCGGCAAAGACCAACGTCTCAAAACCAAAGATATATTCTTTTTATAAAGAATATTTCTCATTTAAACAAGCCCCCACTTTTCTATGTCACTGTGTGGGTTTATTTTCATAACATCGTCCAAATGTTTATGCAAAGAAAGGCAGCGGAACTATTATTCTTGCTCCAAAAACTACTTTCTTTGTGCTTCCAAAAGAGGACACAACTACAAATCAGTTACAACACTGTTCCAGAACAGCTCAACACAAATTTTAGAATGTTTTCAGCATATTTACGGAGAACTGATTCCTAAAACCTGCAAAGCAGGCTGGCTATGCACAGAGACTATAAAGTGAAGAAAATCCAACTTTACAAGAACAGTCTAGCCCTTCTGACTAAAATCGAGAAGTCAATCATTTTCACCCAGCTCTAATGATGGCCATTGTTTTAAAACCTGGTTCCCAAACACGTTCCTGGAGGAAGTTGTTGAGCAAATAAACTAAAAATAAATCCATATTATAAGACAAAGTGTTTTCTGACCTTGCATACTAAACCAAAATATAAACCTTTCATTACCCATAATAGGGGCATTTTAAAATCCAAATGCACTAGTATATAAATAGCCTTAGGTGCAACTTATTTTCCGCAAAATACAGTAAACATGCATTCAAGGCTCAGACTGCGAGAAAATTGCTGCCTTTTCACATCCATTTTCCTTACAAGGAATTCAAATATCTCATACAGGAGATGAACAGAAAGATATGTGTGCAGTTTCATACATGAGCATGAAGTGGCTGTATCGATGCCCACACCTGTAACTGCTCTGCATTGGTCTCGGTCAAACAGCTGCAGCTCCAGCATACTGAGCAACACTGGAGCTCCAGCCCTCGACCGCCTCTATTAGACAAGCCTCTTACCAGGGTTACAATCTGTGAGGAGAGAGCAGATGGACAGCAGAACTTTGGAGATGGTGAGCGCCGGGCTCCAGTTGTCCTTCAGGATGTCCAGACAGATCACACCCTGACTGTTGATGTTGCAGTGGTAGATCCTTGTGCGAAAAGTCACCTGAAACACCACAGAGAAAGAGTTGTTAGAAAACATCTTAAGAAATTATTGTGTCCATTCACACAGAGATGTGGAGGTAGTCTTTGCACTGGAAGTAATTAGCTACTGTTCAATTTCTCTGTCTTTTCTTATAATATTTGTACAATGCCTCACATGCCTTCTTAGCAGCCCTGTTTCTTGTCTTTCGTAGACTGAACCTAACTATTTCACAACACTATCTATAAACAAGCACTGAAATAACTCAAGTGAACACTGAAAACATTTACAAGTCACAACTTAATTTTGAGTGTAATTCACTTCAGTACTAGAAAAAGAGAGGTCTACATCAACCACATATTCTGCTAGTCCTAGAATTTTTGTGTGTATTTTAAGTGTGTTTCTATGCATTTGACAGCAGCTTTCAACAGGGCTCATTAAATCAGCATTTAGCGTCGAAACTACCAATCTTATAATAATACTTTAATTCCTAAAAGACATGATACAAAGCTTTTATGCTTACTATTGTTAAATGTCACAATAGTTATGAATATTTCTATCAGCTGTCGCACGAACAGGGCAATCTAAGGGCCACACCTGGTATGTAGCCTAATTATATAACTAGGAATACCGGTACCTGCCCACTGTGAAATTAAATGAATGGAAACATGACTCAGCAACAGAAGACTGTGCATTTTACCAGGCATAATTAAGAGTGAAAACAACAAATTAGTCATTATATTTTAAGATCCAAATCTCGCTATATAAACATTAACTACAACTTTGGCATTAATAAGCTCCTAATTTGATGCTCATTACTAATTAGTAAGGTAGCTGTTAAATTTAGGTACTGTGTAGGGTTAGGGATGCAGAATATGGTCATGCAGAATGTGTGCTTTATAAGCACTAATAAATAACCAGCTATACCCTATATTCCCTATATTAAAGTGATACCAAATAGACCACTATTAGGCCATTCATACTCATCTGATTTCTTTACTTAACATTTTTAAAAATGACAACAGCAATGAAAATAAAGGTATCAATAACTGGTATTTGGCAAGCACCAAAAATGAAAGTATCAATATCGTAGTATTATAAAATAAAACGGCTCTTTTCTTTCATGAATGTTGACTATCCATCAAAAAGCAGGCTCTGACCTTGGGTGGTTTGAAGGGGTAGTCTGGGGTGAAAGCAATGTCCAGGAAGAACACTCCTCCTTCATACACAGACCCTGGAGGACCCAGGATAGTGGACCTCCACTCGTAGATGTTGTCTCCTTTAGGACCCGCACTGACAACAAAAGTACAGAAGCAGAGCGAACACAATCAAAGTGATTTACATCAACAGAAGATACAGTAAATACAATACATTTTGATTTAATCCGGTATGAAGATGTCATTTTGAAGAGGTGAAGATGATCTCTCTGGCAATTAAATTATTCATAATAGGATATAAAAAGATTTACTGTTAATAACAGTTAAAGGGATAAAACTATCAGTACTAAAATAAATCGGATCTTTTGTGTTCAGCAGAACAAAGAAGTTCATACAGGTTTGGAAAAAACTTGAAAGGTTTAATTTTCGAATAAATTATTCTTTCAAATTAGCATTAAATGTGTAATGACAGCTAAAATGTAAATATTCTATGCACACAAGAATATATTAGACAAGATAAGACAATATTCTAATGTTTATGTTATAATATTACTTTACTAAAAACAGCTTGTATGCATTGAAAGTACTGACTAACTGTTACTAACACTGTTAACTAACACCTCCGGCCAGTTAGCATGACAGAAATAGCTCATACTCATCCACAGATCTGTGTGACACAAACACAGTGTCAAGACACCATTATTTATATAGCGATTTTTACTATGCCACAGAGGAAGAAAAATCACCAAATATGTTTTTTTCTGAGGTAAATGAGATTTTACATGCATATTGTTTACAAGACATAATATGATCAATATAACACATACATTATATAAATCCACATTGATGTGTTTTCTGCTTTATTAATGCTTTGAACTGAGCAAAAACTGTATATACACGTGATTAAGAACAAAATTTATTTTGGGGTGAATTAATCCCTTAATAGCAAACAAGCAAAAGTAATGCAAATCTGGTCTGGTGCGCGAGGACCGGGATTGGGAACCGCTGGTCTACTTGATTCCCAAATGACCAGGCAGAACATCACCAAACATTGACATTTCTTTTCTTTCCTACTGTTGCATATATCAATGTAAAATGGCTTCTCAAACAAGAAGAAACATGCAAGTAAGGGCTTGATTTTGTCCATCAGGAATTAGGTGTGTCAATATATTGATTGGGTGTATTAGGTCTTAAAGTGACAGGAGCCTAATAAAGAATTGTGAAATTCCGCTGCTGATATCATAACCTTACTTTCAAAAAACCACCCTTGCTTCTTGAAAATGGTTTTCATCCATTACAAAGCATGCAAATGGTTTCTGGTTCCCAACTCTATTGTTTTAGTTAGTATATATAAAGGCAGTGGACTTGTTTGCAGGAAAAAAAAGAAATGCCTGTTTAATCAATACCAGTAATTGGTCTGGTCGCAGCTTCTATATAACAGTGTGAGTGTGATTACAGTATCTCTTAGAAGAGACAATCAAGCACAGAACAGAGGAAAACAAGCTATTTACTTTTAGCAAGATAAAGAATAAATCAACACGGGTGCAAAAAAAAGCTGAAAGACTATTTTAAAATTGTAAATTACGGACCTGAAACTTCACTGGTGCAATGAAAGTTGGCCAAATATACCTGTGCCCATCTGTGTTTTCAGAGCAGTGCAAATAATCTGACCTAAATATATCTCCTAAAAATAATCTGAGGCAAATTTAGGCTGAATTTTTCTCCCATAACCAAACACGCCATTTGGGTGACCGTACAAGGCAGCAAAGCCTGACACAAGCCCTTCCTGTGTCAGCGTCGGAGCGTAACACCCATGAGATGAGTACATCAAACGTGTCTTTTCCACCCGGATTTATGCTTCACAACAGAAGCATCTCAACAGCTGAATACAAGCACACACAGGAGGCAGTGTCTGAACACACACAGTCTTTGGATGTGTCAGGGGTCCGTCACACTGCTGCTACTGCCATTCAGTTCAGTAACACAGGGCTCTTTTCTGCACAGATAAACAGCTCACAATGCACATTAGACACAAAGTCATTTCAGACGAGCTGAAACCATGATTGGAGACTTTACTCTCACTTATAAAGACAATGCAATGGGGGAAATTTTGCCATTTTTAAATAATTGAAAAACAAAGCAAATCCCATGCACTACCAATGTTTCCAAAAAAATCAGGAAAAAGGGTTTACAAAAGGTTTTTTTTCATAATTTTTTGTAAACATTGGTAGTGTATGAGTCAATTTGTTTTATTTTCCAGGTTTGAACGTTTTTTCCTCCTACGCAGATATCTATTGCCATCAGATGTGTAGATTGTTAATTGCATTTTTCAATTACCATTTTAAACTATACGATTTATAATATTGCCGCTCTCAAGTTTGTGATTAGTATGATTTTTCAAAGCTAAATTAATACTTTCAGCAAAATTTTTTTTTAATTGATCAAACATGACATTTATGTTACAAAGATTTCCATTTCAAATAAATCTTTCAAACTTTCTTTTCAAAGAATCCTGAAAGCATATTAGAAAGACTAAAGGATCAACTGACAATAATGAGGAATGAAAAAGGAGTAGAAATTACATTTGTACATAAAATATTAAAAGTTATTTAATTATTGCTACACAAAGTCATAAAACATTTCAAAATACTGGCACCAAAAATATATAAAAGAAACTTGAAAAGTGGTGCATAAGAGTTAAACTGGCCATTAGTCATCTCCCACTATGATAAGGGTACAAACACAAACTGTTTGATCACTTGTTTGTTTGGTTTTTTGTTATCATTATAAAAATATGACATTTCTACAAGCAAAAAGCCTTGGAATTCTACTGTGCCTCATGTTAAATTACTGTTGCGTAAACCATAAGCTGGTTTTACACCACATGCAGTGCATATTTATTTTGGTGCCCACATTAGCAGGTCACAGCATTCACAGTGTCTGTGTGATTGTCTGTGCAGCTGCAAGCTTCAACACTTACAAAACACTTAAAATGCTCTAGTCTACAATAACATTCATCAATAGTGTTTGAGGGAAAAAAAAAGTGTGATACAATTAACTAGCTGTAACTGACTGATACTGGATAAAGTTATATTGAATAACAATACTTTGTTGCTTTAATATTTAAGATAATTTTGATGGTTTTGATCAGTAATATTTAAGATCATTAAGATGCGTTCCAATTCTTTCCAGACTTGTTTACAATTAGTTGCACTATTGCTCATTAAAAGTTCCCTGCAAAGATGAGATGACACCTCTCATCTCACTATACATTTCATGCTGCTTATGTGTGATGTGAAACACACCAAACTATAGCTGCAATAATTCCACAATTCTATTCAAGTACTCTTAAAAAAAAAAATAAAAATATTTCATATGTGAATAACAGATAACAACTCCAGGACCTAAATTTGGTTCACAAGTTACAGTGAGTTATTAGCATTCCTCAGTGTCTCCAGATGTAACGCGACTGCTTTCTTTAATGAAAAAAAAAAACAAAAAAAAAAAACACTATTTCATTTTGCTTTTGTCGAGTAAATCAGCTAAATTTGACAGACGAGAATTCATGAAACACACCATTAGACCATTTTCCAAAGCTGAATGATATTAAACCCATTAAAAAAAAAATAAAAAGCATAATGCCATTGTGAATTCACAAACCATATGATTCATTTAAATACGTATATGCAGGTGTAATATATGTGCTTTAATTTTCTGCGTGCGTGTAGGTTACGTGCATGCATATCAGAGCAGCTCCGCTCACAGTAAACGCTGCTCCGCACAAACTGTTCACTGTATCATTCACATGTTTTAAGCAACTCAAATTCCATCTCTGCATGTTGTTCTGAGTGTGGGTTTATTACAATGTTCATCTGGAAACGCAACATGTCATGCACCAGTTCATCAGATTTGTAAGGAAAATAATATATAAACCTATGTAAACACATTAATCTTTATCAATATGCTAACTGTTTATTGTAATTTCAATTAATTATAATTATCTGATTACACAATTAATCATTAAAATAATCGTCAGATTACTTGATTACCAAAATAATAGTTGGTGACAGCCCTACACCAAACACAGCCCTTGCCCCATGTCCTGCCATAGCAAAAACACCCAAGCAGTCCTCGTAAAATTGTGTTTTATTGCTAATTATTTGACAGTCAAACGAGAACTGCAAAGTGTTCACATCATCACCAAACATATCACTACATGCCAATCACGTAAAGTGATTCTCTCTAACACACAATACTAACACTCTAATATTAAGTTGAGTGCAAGCCTGTCAGATACTCCAATAGTGAGATCAGATAACAACTCCAGGGCCTAAATTTGGTTCACAAGTTACAGTGAGTTATTAGCATTCCTCAGTGTCTTCAGATGTAACGCGACTGCTTTCTTTAATGAAATTTAAAGCAAAAACTTGAGTACAGAAGCTCTCAAACGGGTTCTGTTTGTCCTGCAACAATCTCCAATCTCTGACATCTTCTATAAACACACACACACACACACAGATAATACTTGTGTGACAGCACCTAAAGTCACAGGAATCTCTGAAGTGTTTCTAACATTTCTTTTCACCTTCAGACACACAAACAACACCTTCATGTGAGAAGGCCAAACAACAAAGTCAAAATGTAGTGACTCTTGCTGAGGTAAATACTATTTGATTAATGACAAATACAAATTACACCTCAAATCATGTGGCTCACTTAGAGTAGGTGTGCTATTGCTTTTCTATACCATTGGATTTCTAATTGTTAATCTCTTTTCTATTTCACTGCAAATAAAGTTGGCCAGCCAATAAGATTCACGCTTTTGGGTAGTGGCCCAGAGCCACTACTGTTGCATAAAACAAAAATCTGCATGGCTGATTGAAAAGGTGTTGTTTGACTTCCTCTCTTGTCTGGGACAAGTGGGTGTCAAAAACAGAAAGTTGCTTAGTGTTTTGTGTCCTGGGGACAATCAGGGAATTACTGAGAGAATTTGCTTGCCTTTTTTAGCTCAATATCTGGCCGAATTTTAATGCATTCGTTATGGTCAAATATCAACAAATATCTAGCAAGAGCCAAAACACCACAGACTTGCTTCAGACAAACATCAGTTTTCTAATTAATTCAAAATCTGTTGCTGCATGTGACAAGTGTGTGCACTAGACAAGTTTCATTGAAGTTGCAAGTTTACTACAACCCATGACCGCTTTGCTCAAGATCTCAAATACAAAAGCCAACACAAGCCTTAGTGGTGTAGCATGAGTTTGGTTTTAGCGAACACTACTAATACATCAAATTAAAGGAGAAGAAAGCCACAGGGAGGGGGGAGGGGGGCGAAATGGCAAGGGAAGAGATGTGACTCTTATGCCTCAAGATAAAAGAGCAAGTCAGAGAACACAGCTAATAACTGCAGACGCATGAGAGAAAGAAAGAGTGGAAGTGTATAAACAGATGCTAAAGATGACGAGTGGTTTTAAAGACGAGGTATGTCAGCTGCGCAATTCTGAGTCAGGTGTAATTACCTTCAGATACAGTCCCAAAAAACACACTTTACACTATTCATACGGGAAAGTGTACAGGCATGAGGCTGATAAAGCCTTGCATCTGCCATTGCTCGTTTGAGTTTATGAGATCAGTGAGGTCCATGCTAAAACGACCATCACACTAAGTGACAAAATAAGAGACTTCCTCACAGTGACTCCGATCAATAACCATGCGTAACCTCAGGATGGTTTAATCTTCACATACACACCAACCACAAAAGGAAACTTCTCAAATAACACACAACCGTCAAAAGTGATCAGATTACATCTATGACTTTCATGTATGAAACCATCTTTCCAACCACGGAAACAATTAAAAGCAGTTGTTTACTGTGTTTCTTAGAAACATCTGCAGATGAAAAACAAAACAGAATTGTCTGATGGTAAGGAAACAATTAGGAGAGTGTTTATTTAGGCTAACTATTTTATTTATTTGCTTATTTTTCAATTGTGAGCTGGGGCCTGTTTCATAAAACAAGTTTATCAAATAAACCAGATTCACAGTTGCACACACAACCAAAAAAAATCATTTTTCTTCCATCATCCTTTTCTACGGATATGAAAACGCAGAAAATCAAACCTGATTTTCTTTTGTTTGTTTTTAAATGATGGACCAAAGTTTTGCGTAAACTTTAGTCCCTTTGTGATTAACTTGTTTAACATAACATGGTCATATAATTTTTTTATGTGCGAAAGACCTTTATTCTCAATTGATTTAGATCAAAATAAGTCAGACTATCTAAAATTACAGTCTAAAAATCTGTGAATCATTGCTGTATTCAAGCACAATATTACTGATCAATCCTCATCTGACAAAAAACGAATAATGACCTGAGAACCACTGTCATCTGTCATCTATATTGTGTGCATGTTTCTATTAACTCATCAGAAACAGAACTAGCAATGTCACATTATAAATAAACCCCACTTGTAATTCAATGTGGTCTAATAGGTTTGCAAAAAGATTCATGAATCAGCTTGATTCATTTGGACAGTTCACTCTCACATTGAAGGGTTTGTCCTGGTTTCCCACAACGAATTAACAACAGAATTTGTTTTTTTAATTTGTTAAGAGTCTGAAGAAATATAATTTTGGATATTTACCTACAGATCCTTCGCTGTAGGAAACAAACCAAGCAAATTTAGTTTGAATCATTTTTTTTATATTTTTCAGAAACATGCTCAACTCAACTAAATTCAACTAGTCCCTTTAACTGAAAATGTGGATTGAGCAAATTTAGCTATTCTCTTTACAGTTCTGTGTATTTGCACTTCTTGTAGTGATCCCACTGATTTGCTATTAATTGTAATTATTAATATCTGAAGCAAGCTTATTGACACATTTAAAAATCATTTAAAGAGATATTCATAAAAAGTTCAAAACTAAGCAAATGTTTTTTTTTGGTCTATGTAGGGATCTGACAGGTTTGATATGCGCATAATGTCACTTTAACCGCAGAATATCTGTTCTGTGGTTTAACTGCTCTGTGAAATTTCATGGGAGAAACTGAGTCATTTCAGTAGGAGTCCATGTGATCTCTTCTAGTGAAGGTGAAAAGGTTCCTTACACAGATGTAGCTGGTGTTGGTCACACAAACTCAGCTCCTTCACCAACAGAAAGATGCTAGGTTTGGAAGTCACTTCTGTATGAGTGTGCTTCATTCTTAGCTGCACTACTGACTTTTGCCTGCAAATCACACCTAAATTTCGCTAATGTGGCAGCACCTTTTTTGTTGAAGGCAGCAGATCCCACATGCAGTTCATTTCTTTATGATTCTTTAGCATCCAAACATCCAGACCAACTAATGCAACCAGAGAATATGAACGAACTCCAAAGCATTTCCTTACCTGCAGTTTGGTGGCGGGTCCAACATGATGTCAGCCAGCTCTTTCTGAATCCTGAAAGAAGACACATGATTCCGATGAACATCTCTAAACACTGACATCCAAATACATCTAGATAAAGTACTGTGGATTCAAATAACAGCCGTCTCAACCTGGCAAGCTGCTTACCTAAACAGCATTTCTATGTACACGTGCAACATCCTGTCTATTAATATGCAGTCATTTTCAAATGCAAGATATTCCACAATCCTGTGTGTGCAGTTCTGTGGTTGATGAAAGGTTAAATGCCATCTGCTGGCAGACTAGTTACCACTAGTAATAAGCCCCACATTGTTGCCCCCCGTTAAAAAAAACAATGATATGCCACTCTGTATTGTTAGGAAGACATTAGGAAAACATTTTAAAAGTACTTTTTTTTTGTTTGGTCTCCTTGAGCAGTCTAATAATGCATGTTAATATCAAAATGACTGAGATTCTTCACCAAGCAGCAGCAGAGCATGTTTTCCATTCTAACGCTTCAGTTTTAACCATGAGAGAGAGTGTGAAGTAGGTATAAAAATTGTCAACTATTTACAATGGAAATCTTACATGACCAACAGTAATATCCAGTGATTAAAACGCACCATTACCACCTACACCACCTTGTCTAAAATTTAAAATAAGAAAATTACTTAATTTTCTTAAATCACAGCTTTCATTTCAATTTTGAATCAAAGAGTGTAGTCATTAAATACTTGCTTATCTTGAAGGCTCGCTAAATCATTTAACACAGCACTTCAGTGCCATTGAACTCTGTCTTAGTTTCTTAGTATATAAAACCACTTCTGACCAAAACTGGGATCTGCCTTGGCTTTGGGACATGGCCTGGAGATGCATTTCCCAAAAGCAAGGCAAGTCACAGCTCCACTGGTTTTAATGGGTCTATACGCTGTACACTTAAGATATTTTTTTGGAAATGCAGCTCAGATTGGGGTCTCCTCACCTCTTAGCGCTGGTGGAGAGGAGTTTGGAGGTCTTGCTCATGTTGGCTTTGTTGTCTCTCTTTTTCCCAGGTGTGTCTTTCTCCTGCTGCTGATGGGTGGAGGAAGAGGAGGAAGAGGATGATGAACTAGAGCTGGCACGCGAGTCCTCATCCGACATCCCGATCTATGAGAGAAACACACATCAGTGATGTGAAACACTGTGGGAACGTAGCATATCGACGCACGCACGTAACACCGTTCAGCTGTAACGACGCAAAAGGTGCAACAATGTAAGCAATGTATCAAGCGACGTATTTGACCTTTAACTCCAATCAACAACACAGCTTTTGACTACTAGGCATTTCGGCTTGAAAGAACCGTGAAACCAGCTTCAAACGTTAACCCGTTACGCAAATGTAACGCTGATCCCGATCGAACCGAATCCGTTCACAAGCGATCAATGACAAGAGATTAAAACGAATGAAGTGGAGCATAAACACGCCTCGATGTCGCTTTCAACAAACTCAAACTTCACTCCATCCCACAAACGTGGTGAAGGGATGTGGTAAAAACACGGTAAATGTGTCGTCAGCTCTGTAGGCTCGCAGTTGTTGTCTTCATTTATCGTCGACGGAGAAATGTTTCGGAGCTTCAGCGTACAGACAAGAACAAAGACATCCTAACGCGCCGCTGTGGGAAATATAATATAAATAGAAGGTATATTATAAGGTTTGAAGGCTTATGTACCTCTCTTTGTGTCGGTTTGTGTCCGTGGACGCGCGTGTCTCTTAGAGCGGAAGTGCTGCTGCTGCAGACGCGGACACACACACACAACGCGCGCGCGTACGCTCAAACACGTAATATCAGCACAAAACGCTCCTAGAAGAGTTGGATGCTCAACGGACCGTTAACAGACACGCGGAGCAACATACTTCATACACTCCCACACACATTTATTATGTTATATTATGCACACTCCAATTTATTTACTAGCTACACGTCCACTCTTTCACTTTATTTTGTAGAGTTTTGTCTATAAAGTAGAATTAGAGCGAATAAACGAATAATAAATATTACGCAATAAATAAAACAACCAGAGTAAAAATAGCATGTTCAATGCAATAAAATACAATACAGCAAAATAATTAGCATTTAATAATTAAGTTAATTAATAATAAAGGTGGAAAAATAATGCAAACAATAAAAATGAAAAAGACAAAATGAAGTTTACTGACAAAAGCAAAGCAGATTTCTATGGATGTCTTCACACACACACACACACACACACACACACACAGAGAGAGAGAGAGAGACTATTTTTGTGCCATAATCGTATTACAATCTCTTAGTCAGTTAGTCTCAGCTTAAAAAAAGACTATAAAAATTAAACTAAAATATTAAATTAAGAAAATATAGGCTATAAGTATTACATAGACACATTAAGGCCACTGTGCAAATATCCAGCAGTTGAACATCTGTCATCTGTCTGTGAAAGAATAATCTGTTGTTTATTCAGGCAAGTAGCTGCAACTAAATTGTGTCATTTATATTAATATTTTAAGGACATGTATGTATAATGTTTCCAGGGCTGCTGCTGGCCAAATGGGTGCCCATAAGCAGAATAGTATCGATGTGCCCCCTCCCTCAAAAAAACAAAACAAAACAAAAAAAAAAAAACACAACCACCTACTAGCCATTGTTATTACTTTGTATTATTTAT
>JAUCMS010000038.1:1332778-1353095 GCA_032357445.1 Enteromius radiatus
ATATATATATATATATATATATATATTGCATGTAATCTTATGTAATATTTCAAAAAAGTCATTATACTGAGGGCTGTCTGTGTGATTTTGTAAACACACTGCTGAAGTCTTTGAAAGAATAGTTTACGGATGCAAGTTAGCTGAAAATGTACTCACCATCAGGCTATCCAAAATGTTGATCAGTTTCTTCATGTAAACAGATTTGGAGAAATGTAGCATTACATTCTTCAATGGATCCTCTGAAGTGAATGGGTTCCATCAGAACAGCTGATAAAAACATCACAAGTGATCCGCACCACTCCAGTGCATCAATTCAGTAAAAAGCGGAAAAAGGTGTGCGTTTGTAATAAATTAATCAAGACTTTTTTTTTTTTCATTTCAAACCATTGCCTCCATTTCAAACCATTGTAGTGTTGTTATAATGTGGTTTCAGTTTAAAACACCTAGTTTTACTGTAAATTTCCAAAACAAACCCATCTACATCTCAGATGGCCTGATGAAGAGCAAATTTTCAGCAATGTTTCATTTTTGGGTGAGTTCCTTTAACTAAAACATCTAAACATATAATGTAAATAAACGTCTAGATACATAATGTACTAAATACAAATCATGCATTGTTTTTAGTATCCTCTGCTTGACATGGGTCACCTCCAGAAAACCCCTCTGGTGTGGAGACCTCCATAGTAATCCTTCAGCCTTCATTGTCTCTTGCTGTAGTGTGTCAGTAGGAAATATTAGGTTACATTTTTCACATTTATTTTTCACATTCAGATCTGGCTGCCGTCTATTTGTGCAAATCTTACTGAAAAACTAAAAATAGTAGAAAGACAACGTAATTTGAGGGGTTGGCAATATGGGTGTTTGTCATTTCTAGATAAGGGAGAGATATGGAGAGGGTGATATGAGCCTGTTGGCTCTATAGAGTTTTTACTCATCCTGCCATTATGAGGAGCATGCAATAGTTGGTTTTGAAAAGTGATTTTAGTATGTATATTGGTTAATGATTCCAGCTTCTTGTGTCTGATGTCTGGTAAAGCTCACTACTGGATGTCACAAATTTGTTGATATTGTAGAAGGGGTAATCTGAACCAAAAGTCTTGGGGTAAGTTGAACCAGTGGCTCACCCCTCGTTATGATTGTAAAGTATTATTTAAACAAATTCTTTTTCTGGAAAGGAAATCACCGGAAGGTCATGTTCAACATACTGCATTCTGTATAGCTACTATATAAATATATGTATGCAACCTTCAAGAAAAATGTCCTAGTGACAGTGAATTTTGAGAGTGGAGAAATACTCAAATGACCCAATACTTTTGCTAAAACAAAAGACACTAGAAGAGAATACTCCATCAAACAATGCAGTTCAGAGTTTTTTTTCCTCACAGTTTTGACAAAGTTTATGCAGTTTACACAATGTATGATTAAATTTAAAAAATAGATAACCAGACACCATTTGCAAAATGTAGCATGTGAATTTTGGTTTCACTTTATTTTGAAGGTCCTTTTAACACATACTGTTGACTATGAGCTGATTTTGACTATATGAGCTGATCTAGCCAACAACGTATCTCCATTCAATAATGAAATGCTTTTAGCTAAAAAACTGAGTGTTTAATCTCGTCATTATACATTACTGACACTCTATTCCACAATCTGATACTGTTCAGTGCTTTGACACAATCAGTTTTTTTTTTAAAGTGCTATATAAATGAAGGTGATTGACTGATTAACTAAGGTTGCACACACATATCTACTAACTCTCATTGGAGTAGGGTTAGGGTTAGAATAAGTTATAAGTTGACATAAACTTGTAAAGTTACTATAGTCAGAAGAATGTCTGCTGGGAGACCATCACATCAGATATTAATTAGACAGTTTATTAATACTCTAATGAGAGTTATTTGACATGGTTGCTTATCATCAACAGAATGCTCAAAGGGGATCATCAAAATAAAGTGTTACCAAAATTTCATGACAACATTCTACTGTTTGAAATGTTTACATACTGCAGCTATTTCACACACACACACACACACACACATATATATATATATATATAATTTTTATTTAAATTACTTAAATAACGCGCGATAAGCATTCACTAGTATTACGCTACACTCCACACAGAGACAGGGCTCCAGCTGCACTTTTGATTGGCGTTTAACGAGCGCGTCATGTGACCCACAGAAGCACATGCCCAATTATCACATGAAGAGAGTTCTGCTTCTGTTCGATGTATTTAATTAGACGAAGCTTTATGACTAACACGACTAACAGGTGCTGTTCTGTTTCCTCTGACATGAGTCAGCAACCTGTGCTCTTGTCGAGAGTGCGTTTGGGAAGCTGATGAACGGCATCCAAGAATCCTGCATGAATATTTAATTGGAAAGTGGATGCGGCTTTAATTGTGTTTGCGGGTGACGGGCCGCATGACAATCCAAATACAATCATCAGAGCAGAACCACAGCAGGAGCCCCGACTGACTCACTGCTCCCCATTCACTCACTCACTCACTCACACACACACACACACACACACACACACTATAAAATGCATTCGAGGAGAGAACTAGTTGGACTGACACGTTTAGGTTCTTCCAGGCTGGATACCAGTCCTCATTAGTTGGTTAAACAACAAAGAGAAAACCAACTATTTTTAAGTCGTCTAGATGCCTCCGGCGAATCCGCATCTCAATCGCACAGGTGAGAACTTGATATCAGCCTTATGTAGCATTATAAAATATAGCATTTTATAAAAATGCTATAAAAATATAGCATATATATAAAATGCTGTTTTGCTTTTTATTTCCCTCCATACTTTAAGGAGTTTTGCAGATATTATGTCATTGTAAATTGCATTGTAAAGTGTGAATGGGGTGTGAAACCGGCAACACATTCATTATGTGCTGACGTCAGAGATCTATTAAATAACATTTACACGGCTCAGTGTCTCATTGTTCACTTGTTCTCTGCTTGAGGTTTGACAACAATAGGACACTACCCAAACAAGAACTGCTGTCATCTCTGAGCAAAGTCAACATCATTATACAGAGGCACGTCTTTTTTATTTTTTTATTTGAATAATAAAAATAAAGCTTAAGCACGCACACACATTTTCGTTCTTTACACTAATGTATGTTATCGTTCTGTTGAGAGAACTATCGTGACTACATTGGCATGCAAAATGTTTAAATGGCAATATTTTTAAAAGTTAATAATAAGGTTCTATTTAAAAACAATAACAACATCATTTTGAGGTGGAATGTGAGAATAGAAAACAAACGCATTTAAATAAATCGGTGAAATGAAAATGAAAGCGGTCAGGTTTGTGTGTGTGTGTGTGTGTGTCAGCATGCTGAGTGTTTAAGAGGGGAGGGCACTTCCTATTCCCCAAGCTTACTTGTTCTCCATCTGCGATTGGCCCATTGGAGAATTTGGACCCTATCGCCGCAGAAATGGGCAATTCATCAAGCTCAGTGAAGTTGAGCATCACGTAGACTTGACCTAAAGCCGAAGAGATGCTACAGTGACCCGTGTCCTATGATTCACTCCGGAATAAACACTGACCACTGGTTTATGCTGTTTGGGGCCCCAATCAATGATCTTTTGCGGTGTGAAGCAAGAAGAGGCTGAAGACATCCTGCAGACATGGCTGAAGGTGAGGTCGTGGGTGATCTTCCAGTGGGGGGTCAGTGAAGAGAGAGAGTGATAAAGAAGAGGGGGTGGGACGGATCTCCTGCATTGTCTTTCAGATTTCGGGATCTTTACAAAGGGCTCTTCCCAGAAGCCCTGGAATTTTCACGTCGTTACCGCTAAAATGTAGGGTACCCCAGCTCTTTTGTTTGTTGTTTCTTCTGGCGTGGGTAAAGTAGTTTTTGTTTGTTTTGGATCGAGTTTTGAAATGTGGAGGAAAGTCTGAAGCTTTTTTCAAACTTGGATTTATTTGGAGGTTGATGGGCGAGATGGGTGAAATGGGCTCAGTTTATGAGCAATATTACACAGGTGAGCGAATTCACGTTTGTGCTTAATTACTGAGAGTAGCCTAGACAAGACGCGGCACTGATAAATCAACGTTAATTTATATATATATGTGTGTGTGTGTGTGTGTATACATTTCATTTTGTGTAATTTCATGAATTCCATGCGTTTATATAGATATGATGCTGAAATAAAATACAACCTAGCACTAACTAAATGAGATACTGATTTAAAAATAAAATGTATATATTGTTTGATTGTCTTTTTTTTCAACATGATACGACCAAATATTGATCACTGGTCATTTACATAATGTGGGAAAATTGTTTCTCATGGTTTGCGATATTCTGTTTTTGTATAGCCTTTGAATTTCTCAGATTTATTGGTGATTGTAATTTAAGACATTTAAATGTATTTAATTAAAAGGGGATTAATTATTGTCATTTTTTCGTTGATGTCTACAAAATGTGCAAAGAAACAAACTGAAAAGTTACCTGTTGAAGACCCTTTAAATCCGGATTGTGCATTTATCTAGCCTAAACAAACATTCTTTCTTATGAATATTTGTTTATATATTATTTTTACCTTTGAACAATGTAAAATAAATGTTGAACAAAAAAATCATATTTATTCACTCGTGTTTTGCACGTAGCTCCTGCATTTCCACGCCAAGCGTGATGAGTTCGCTGCATGTCGAAAGAGCAGCGTAAGAGCCCACAGATTAAATTGTTTTTTTTTCGTTCACTTTCGATAGCGTGATTTTATTTTGTATTTTTTTGTAAAGTTAATTGAGACTGATCTTTTTGTTTGTGCGCTTTTATCTAGGGGGCTGTGCAAAGACAGAGGAGGAAGAAGCCGCGAGCTCCGAGGAAGACTCGAGTTCGTTTCGTGGAAGTGGGGTGTGTAAATGGTTTAATGTGCGGATGGGCTTCGGCTTTCTGTCCATGACCCATCGTGAGGGCATCTGTCTGGACTCACCCGTGGATGTGTTTGTCCATCAGGTGAGAGCGAACATGTCGTCGTTTTTAATGGCACGGACCTGTGTAAGGCCTTCCTCTGTGTCTATCGTCTCATTGCTTTATGGCTCAAACGACATAAACACCGGTTACTATGTTAAATTAAATATTTAGAGTATCAGTAGGCTGCATTTATAATTATTTCCCACAGTTTATTAAGCTACAATTATGCGTTCGGTGCTCACGCACGGGCATTAACGCCTAAATATATGGTATGCTAAATCAAAACCTGCTTTCGTAAAAATAGAATTTTCAGTCCTTCAGCAAAGACACCTTTTTTTTCATCCTTCCATTTCATCCACTTCATTTTTAGACTTTAGAAGGTTCTAAGCGGCATGGTGATTTGTTCTGGTGCTGATTTGGATTCTGTATTTAGAATTATTTCCTCCTTCCTTCCTTTCTTTCTTTCTTTCTTTCTTAAAGGTCTAGTGCAGTTTTTAAGAGTTTTAAAGACTTGTTTTATTATTATTATTTTTTTTTTTAAAGATATGTGAACCTTTTTTATCACAATGTCTTGTGATTTTGAAATTGTCAATATTTGCTTGGTTCTTTGGAAATGTCTATATTTCTTTTGTTGTTCCTATACTGTTTTTGACTAAATTTATTTGATAAGGTGAGATGATAATTTTTACATATGAAAATGAACAGTTAATTTTCTCAACTCTCCCAATCTCAAATAGGGTGAATACAGTCATAACTTTGAGACACATAATACAAGGTTAATTGCTGCTATTTGTTTTAATTATAGTCCCAGTTAAGTTAACAATTGTTTTTAAATCGCTACACTACATGTATAAATTATTAAATACAACAGCTGTAATATTTGAAAAACAACTGTGATATTTTGACAGTGGTCCTTTTGCGTTATTCACTTAATTTGGATGTATCCTTGGTTTTAAATGCAACTAAAATGTAATGCAAGCCTGTCTTTCCACATTCCTTGCAATGATTGGCCTGATATAGCCAAAAAACTGCTTTTTTGTGGAGTTGAGTGCCCTTCTGTAGAACAAACTGTCCCAAAGAAAAGATTTATAAATTATTTTGTAATGTTTAAACCCGTTTCTTCAAATCTGGTCTCCGCTTGTCCTTGTTCCTTACTTTCCTGCTTATGTCATACAGTCTTATAAATAAACAGTAAAGGCCAGGAAATAAAACCACAATGAATAGTATATTCAAAGTCACTTTGTTCTGCAGTGATTGATACAAAGTGCTATATTTTAAAAATCCCATTGGGCAGTATACGGTCTACAGTCATGAACACTAACCTTCTCAGTCAGCAATAATTCAACAAGCTATTGCCCCAGAACAACCAGCAAGTCGGCAAACAGTGGATCACCTATCACCCTGAGCCAAATGAGCTGCTGCCTCATGGCTTGAGGTCATTGTGTAAAATTACCCAGAGATTAGAGCATCTTACGGGCAGGCAGCCCTACACACGGGTGTCAAGTGATCTCTCTGTCTCTCTCTAAGTAAGAGGTCTTTGGTTTCCTCCAGAGTGGCTGTCTGGGTGGATGAACGGAGGGTGTTAGGGCTTAGCAGACTTTGACTTTAAGTCTCATTGACTGCACGGACGTAAAACTGAGATGGGAACATCAGTAGAGAATTGTATGTTTCTTCCTCAACCCCCTGAATTGATGACTGTGTGGATAGTCATTCCAAACCTGTATGACTTTCTTTTGTCATCAAAAACACTAAAAATTACTTAATTTCAAAATATTTATGCTTCCTGTTAAGCTACAGACATAGCATTCTGAAAACAGCATCAGAAATCATTTTCAGGTTCTTGATTGATTCACATTGACCATACGTAATTTAATCTAGCAGATTACACGTTGTAGAATGTAGATTACAATAATCAAAATCTGTAGTAGTTTGTGTTTGTTTTTTGGGTTAGCGTGGTTTCCTCAACTGGTTGTGTTTTTATAAACCTCCCATCAATGTGAATCATTCATAAAGCAGCCAATTGGCCATGGTTATTGCTCATTGTTTATTTATAAATGGCCAGACATCAAATTAATTGGTTTGCCAGTTGTAGAAATCAATGCATGCTTTCAGCACAACTCCTTAATGCTATTGATGTGTACATTAAGGGATTTTTTTTTAACTGTCACTTTAAGATTTCTGACCTATTTAATATTTAAATGTGAAAGTGAAGTGACTTGTGGCCAGGTATGGTGACCCATACTTGGAATTTGTGCTGTGCATTTAACCCATCCAACGTGCACACACAGAGCAGTGAGAAGTGAACAACCACACACACACACACACAGTGAACATACCCGGAGCAGTGGGCAGCCATTGCTGTGGCGCCCGGGGAGTAGTTGGGGGAATGGTGCCTTGCATCAAATATGCATTTAACCCATCTGTAGTGCTGGATGTGAATTTGACCTTGGCTTGTTAAGAGGCAGGTATGGACATTCTTGAGCTGTTTGGTGTTGATAACCAGGAAGCCAACAGCACTTAAACCTACCTGGGTCTCTGGATGTATTGATAATTGTGAAACCTAAAAAGACAATGGCTTTTCATTCTCAAACCCAGAGGAGGAAATCCTGTCTTAGACTAGGGAATCACTGAATGAATAGTGTTTGTGTGTGGAGATGACCAAAAAAGACAGGCTGATGGAGAGAGATTTCAAAATTAGTGGGGGAAATTGTTGAAAGATGTGCTAAGTGAGAATGTTGGGAATGAAAACCAAGAGATTGGAGAAAGGGGGCAGGGAGGAAAGGAGGGAGTATTTGGAGAGGGGGTTGTTCGCTGAACTCATTCATAAAAAAACCTCTGTAGTAAAAGAGGAGGGTGAGTGGTAGAGAAGGTCAAAGGATGGAGCTACGGATGGTTTCAGGAAGCCTTGATGGGGGTTGGGAGGCCCTTTTGCCCAATTCCTTTCCCAGCGATCCACCCCCCCTCTGAGAGATGGGTGTCACTTAAACCTGACGTTGTGTGAGCGCTGAAGTGTGAATGGCTCTGGACCTGTCTCTTAACAAAATACAGTTTAAAGGCAGTCAGAATCCAAAGACCAGTACAATACACTTCAAATTTAAAACATTGCTCATTGCTTATAGTGTTTTAAGAATGATGTGTGCCCACAATGAAAGAGTAGAGTTCAAAGACTTGTAGAAACAAGCTAAATGTTTGCTTTGGAAAATGCATTTTAATCTCACATTTGCTTTTGTTAACACCTTAAATTAGGTTTAGGGTGGAGTTTAGCATAGGTGATTGTATTGTTTTCAAACACAATAGAGCATTATACTGCTGAACACCGACCTGTTAATTTTCAAATGGTTGCAATACAAACAACAAATAAATTGTTTCAAATAAACCCCATTGCATTTTATTGGAAATGTGCAGAAAAGATATTAAAGGATAAGCAAATATATATGCAATAAGTAAACATTTAAGCCTTTATTAGGTCCTTGTAACATGTTGTTTACAAGTGTTGGTAAGAAAGTTTCTGGTGCATATAGAGTGGAAAGAATGGGTTACTACACATGGTTTGTCAAGCCCACTGTGTAGTGCACTCAGAGGTGCAAAAATAGTTTTTTGAGTTTTTCAACAGTTTGCATGGTAGATAAGGGTTTCAGAGGGGGTGAGGTGGTTGGAATTGAGGGCTGTCACAGCCTGGGGGAAAAAGTTGTTGAGCAGTCTTGCAGAGTGGACTCTGATGCTCCTGTAGCATCTAAACCAACATGTCCGACTAAGTGAAATACGACCCATCAGAGCGTATACAACAATTGCACCCCTATCGGCAACAGAACATTTGCATATAATATTTTGTACTATTTTATTGGCCGTGTGATTCATGGTTGGTGTAGCTCAGGTTTAGAGCGATGTGTTATAAGATGAGATGCGATCATGTGATCGTGGTTTGAACCCAGGGGATGCATGCGCTATTGAATCCCTATGAAACATGATTTTGCTGCCTTTTTGTAACGGGTGGGTTAGTGTGGTCATTCGTACAAATTACACCTACTAAAAATAATCACAGTGAGATCAGTGTAGAAAGTCCACATACTGCATTTAAACAAAACACACAGATGCAATACAACACTGTCATTATTTTCACGCCCGCAAGAAGGCACTTACCTTTAAAACGTAAATATAGGTTGTAATACGGTACTTATAAAATTACCTATATAGTCGTTTTTTGTTGGAGGACAGGCTGGTCTAAACATGCACATGGCCTCACAGCAGCCATATATTTGCAGCGACCCTGAGTTGCAGTTATTTTAATGAAGAGCTATACTAATAAAATGTTTTAACTGTTATGACTTGCTTTTGTCGGTGGCACACAAGTGTATTTTTTTAATTTATTTTTGTCCATACTGTAAAAATAATTTGTATTCAGTGTTGTTTGGCCCATTCTTGAAAATATCATGTTTTCTTTCATGCAGAAGAAAGCAATGCATTAGGGTTTTGAATGACAAACTAAAAGATGGTATAATGTCCATCACTAAATTAAACAAGAAAAGCATTCCAGTGTTTTGCTCTCCGAGTGAATGTGTGGAATTTATTACAGACCATTAAGAGTTAAAAGACATTTACCCAAGCAATGGTCTAGTGTGGTGCAATCTTATTACAAGGGTTGGTTTCTTTTAAGGACCAACACCACCTAAGCAGTTTGTTCTGTGAACAGCATGGCTGGAGTCACATTGATGCATAATCTACTAGCCTAATTTTTGGTCTCCTGTTTTTGGTGGGTGGTTAAGAGTACAAGTAGAAGGTTTTTTAAAGGTAGATCCTTTCTCAAGCCCCATTTTCATGCGCCTATAGAGCAAGTATTTCAGGAATGCGAGCTTCCCCCACCTTTTCCCACTACAGACCCTCAGCACTGATGGCCTGGGTGAGGTCTAACCAGATGGCGTTATTTTGGGGAACCTCATCTGCCTGTCCCATTCATGTCATTCGTTTAACTTATTTTTTTACTCTTTATTTATTAGCTTTTTTTTTTTTTTTTTTTTTTTTTTTTTTTAAAAAACCCCCAAGTAAAAATGTAATCTGATTTATATCTTGTGACGTCGGCAAAATAGCTTTTGGGTTCCCTACATATGCTTAATTTGCCCTGTGTGAGTCATAAATCCTGAATATAGGCATGTCTGAACATATTGTTGAGTAACATCATGTCTGCTAAGGTGTCATGTTTTGCCATAGGTTGCTAGATTGAGCCACCAGTTTCAGATGCAGCCATTGATGGATGCAAATCTTCAAAGTTAATTGGTAGAGAGCCGAGATGAGAGAGCCATTTTTCTCTGAGTGTTGAGTCAAGAGGTGGTTGTGAAGGCAATGTAGCAACAGAACTGGGGGCAGGGAAGATGCATTTTACTGGTTCTTTCAGAATTGCAGATCTCATAGAGGTTACATTTAATGAAATGCACTTTTGTGAGAAAGGCACGCACAAAGTGATTTGCAGTATACAACAGAGCACACTGCACTCACAATGCGTTGAGGTAAGGGTAGATCTGCAGTGTGATGAGTCTGAAGTAGTGTAGTTAATTTATTATTATTTTTTTTTAAATTCTGGCTCTTCCAAGCTTGGTAAGGCTGGTGGATCGTGCCCGTTGTTTTGAAGTTCTGTAAATCGGAATACAAGGAATAAAGTGGTTATGTTACTAATGGCACAGGATATGGCTGGTAATCATGAAAACATTTATATTCATGCAGGTGTTTGTTGCTATATAGATGACAGTATAAATATGATCAAAGTATCTAAAGTTTATTCCCTATCTCTGCAGAGCAAGCTTCATTTGGAGGGCTTCCGCAGTCTGAAGGAAGGAGAAGCTGTGGAGTTCACCTTCAAAAGGTCCTCTAAGGGTCTGGAGTCCTTACGAGTGACTGGGCCAGGCGGGGTGCCATGCATTGGCAGTGAGAAAAAACCCAAAGGCACCCAAAAACGCCGTTCAAAAGGAGATCGGTGAGTGCTGCTCAGAACTACAGCATTCAGTGCTTTTACTCTATTAATGAATGCTTCATGAAATTCATCTGATTAACTTGGCCTGTGCCCCAATGTTTATACTGTCCATCCTAAAAAGTATGTGACTTTAGAATAAGTGTGTCCCAAAGCATTATACGTTAAAAAATATTATGTTAAAAGTCCCCGGATGGTAGATTAGGTAGGCTAATTTTTTTTAAGCATGGATCCATGCAAATGCTAATAGCTAATATTGCCCACAATTAATTGCGCTTTGATGAAAGATTTGGTTCAGAACTACAAACCCCAATAAAAGCATAAAAAAAAAAAAAAAAAAAAAAAAACTACAAACATGGCAGAGGTGCACGACCGATAGATGTTTCGATAAAAGGATTTGAGATGCCAATAATAATAATGAACATTTAATCTGGCAAAAAAAAAAAAAATGTAAATCTCTTTGGCCATTAACTCTTAGGTCTCCTCAGCATTTAACAGATCTTTATGAGGGTACATATAAATATGTGACTGGGCCATTAAAGCAGTTTTTAGGAGATTCTTCTGCAAGAACATCTGTTCTGCTTTTCTTGAAGCTTTCCTCAAATCCTGAATGTTTTGAGGTTGGTTTAGATATTAAACTACCCTCACATTCACTACCTATACTGAGATGTTGCGGTTCTAGGTAAATGTTTGAGATGTTGTTTGACACAGCATGTCAGGTTCTGACCAAACAAAGAGCTTCCTCCCCCACCCTGTGTGTCGGTGACTTGACCTGCTGGATCAATAGGTTGTTTAAAATCTCATAGATCAGAATTTAGGCTCACAGAGTCACCCGCCCCCCACAACACAGCCGCAGGTTATCGATAAGCACCGTCCTCCCACAATCTTCAGCTGTATCTAATCATGCTGGTTGGGTGAGTGTGGGTCCGAATCAGAGCCAGCGCAGTTTTAACAACTGTGCATGAACGATGGTGATAGCTTTTTGCTGCATTCTTGCAGTAATAACAGCTCTGCGGGAGACAACAAATAACATGTATTTTCTCCTGCTGTTTATCATTAATATTCTCTCTGGATCTGTGGCTCCTGATGGAGGATCAGATTCTGTCCATTAAATTAATAGCAGATGTAGGTGCCTGAGAAAGGTCAGAGGTGAACGCTGCCATGGCAACCCTGAGGTGTGTGATGTATGTGAGTGAGGTGGGGGTGGGCAGGAGAGAGCAGGGATCAAAGTGCAAAGGTCAGGCTGCATATTGAAACAAAGAGCCACAGAGATGCCACACCTCCTTCCTCTGGCCGATCAATAACTCCCCCCACAACACACAGAGCTAAGGGCCTGAAATGCACAGGAAGCTTTCATTTAAATGAATCACTAACCCAAACTATAACTTATTATCTTTTAAAAGTGTCACTGAAATATTGTACTAAACTTCTGTTAGTACATAGCGCACACACACATTGATTTTCATACAATATGAAAAAGGTTTTTATAATTACATTATTAAAGTGATAGTATCACTACTACTACAACTGCTGCTACTACTAATAAATAATAATAATTATTATTATTTCTATTCCTATTCTGGTTCCATATAAAGCTGGTAAAATAGCATAAATAATGTGAACTACTTGTAAATTGTGAATAAGCTGTGAATGTTATACTCAGATCTCAAATCTGTTACATTCTTATATTTGCGAATTCCGCTATGTATGTATATTTGAGTAAAGTAGATTTTAATACAGCACTTCAGTGTCAAATTATTATTATTACTATAGTAGTAGTAGTAGTAGTAGTAGTAGTATATGGATAAAGAAAAATTTCTTGCAACTTACATAATTTTTGAATAACCTATTAGTTGTTGTTTTATTTATTATTCCCTTTTTGGAGCTCAGTCATGTTTATAGTGACCCTTACTGTTTAAAGGTTTGGGCGCCCTCTAGTGGTCTTTCCTGCAAATCACACGTTTTCCTTCACCATTTACAGATGCTTCAACTGTGGAGGGCCGAATCATCACGCAAAAGAATGCCAACTGCCACCTCAGCCAAAAAAGTGCCATTTTTGCCAAAGCATCACCCACATGGTGGCCAACTGTCCAATCAAAGCACAACAGTTGTCACCGGGATCTCAGGGAAAATCAACAGCCTCCACCACAGGAGAAGAGGACATGAGCCACACCCCTTTCCCCCCTGACTGCTCTGATTAGTCCTTGTCAGGGAAACCCAAGAACCAATCAAAACGTTTCAATGGGAAAGCTGCTTTTGGAACTAACTCAGGTTTTTTCAGCAGAAATGAATGTCGCCGCTCACTTTTGTATATTAGTCAGGAATTAAAACCTGATTAAACTAATATAGAATGTTAAAATATAAACAGCACCATATCCATCTTTATTTTTGACAGTCATCTTATTAAACTATCTGTACCTCAGTTTTGCGCTGCGCAAATTCACACAAATGATTTGGGATGAACCCAGTATTTCAGATGGATAATCATGAAATAAAGGGCAGACCTCACAAAAACATGTCAAAGTCAATAATTATAGTTTGCTTAAATTAAACCTCTTCTAGGACTATAAAGGTTTTTATTATTTTGATTTCACTTTTATATATATAATTGTTTTTTCTCTTTTGATCTTAGAGTATAATATCATAGTACATAATTGTGCTTGACAGGTTTTGTGAGATCTGCCGTGTGTGAGAAACATTTTTATTTTCTTCCTTAGCTAGCAAAGTGTCTTAGATTTGTACTGAAACAATCATGTCATGTTTACATATTGCAATAAGCCTGGATGTTGGTGATACTGGTGAAATGCATCGCTCTCTTCCTTTGTGATTATTCACCTTTACACTTGAGAAATCATACTGACCTTTTTTTTTTTTTTTTAACCTGTTCTTGATGTTGTCGGAGACTTCTTCTGATTGTGATTTACACAGGCCAAGTGAATGTTAAAATGCTGTGTTAATGCATATCTTACCTCAGCCTCTCTGTATTATCAGTGGAAATATTGTGACTGCACTGTCATTAGTTAGTTACTATAAGAAAGACACAGTGGCTTTATTAGATTATTTAATGCTGTGTATTTGTAAGGCTCGCTCTTATTTAAAGATCTAGGAAATTCTAGGCAAAGTCCTGAAGAAATCCACCATATTCCCAGCTGGTTCTTGAAAACTAGAGCCAAAACAATAGGACATGTTTTTATGATAATCTTTTATCTCTTTCCTTATGTAACATCATATGAGAGACTAATGAGGTACCAGGTTTGTTGAAGCTTATTCCAAGAGGAGATCCTGACTAAACTGATCTCACTTTATTGTAAATAGCAACTGTAAACTTTTTTTTTTTTTTTAACCACTGTTATTTATTTGTAGTCACACAAACTGACCTCAAACTCTGTGATGTTGCGATGGACTCAGTTTGCTCTCAGTCACAACAAGAGCTAGATCCTTTTGATAATTAGTTTATAGTTAAATGTTATTTGTAGGGAATTGATTGACAGCTGGCGACTAGAATTCAATGTTTATACTATGCTGAAAATGATTTTGATGCACTATTTTATATTATTATTATTTATGGTCTGTTAAGGCCTAAATGTATTTTTTTTTTGCATGATTTATCCCCATGACTGTATGAAGTTCAGGTTTGTTCTCGTTTTGGTGGAGAGCAACTGAGCTGTCAAGCTTCACTGTGTTTGAGGAAAGCGTCTGATCTTTGCCAAATGGAAGAATAATGAATCGTGTTTTTAACTATTTTTTTGCATATTTGACATAATCCTCAAACTTTCAGAAACTCAGTGGATAAAAAAAAAAATGCGTTTGTACCTTTTTTTTTTTTTGCAGGAAAGCACAACCGTTTGGTTTCAATCACTGCATGTGTTTGAGAACAGGAATCTTACAGTGGTTGGTTAGTAACCTCTAAACTAACGGCACATCACCACTCCACAAGAGTATTTTGCTGTTTAGAGACAAATTTATACCTCACAATGACCTTAAATGGTTTTAGTATGTTATTGCATGGAAGTAGGTGTTAGAATAGTTGGATATAGTGTTGGGTGGATGGGTCTCGCCTTAAACAACCTGTTGAAAACTTCAAGTTTTCAGTTTAAAGGATGTGAAGGTTTCTTTCTCATTGATAAGATAATTGTATATTTCCATTATCATTTCAATATTTTATTATATTGTTTCTTTTTTTTTTATCTTTATTTAAAGCGAGAACAAGATACATAACTTGTTTTGAATCTATACAAATCTACCTCAGGGTGTGTTGAAATGTATTAAATGGACAGAATGCTGTCCATTTAACTCTGTGTGTGAGAGAGAGAGCAAGAGATGAGTGTGTGCTTTAGTTTTATTTTTTTAGGTTTAATGTATTTAATTCAGGATGTGTGATTGTTTGCGATGTATCTGCACTGTTTAAACTCAGTTTTGGTCAAGTGTGTGTGAATTTGTGGTTTAACTTTAGACCAACTCACAGAAGTGCAACTGTAATATTGCTCCAGTATGTTTTTGTTTTTTTATTTTTATTTTTTTTAGTCTATTGTATTCTGAGATTAACTCAGGAATATGTTAATTTCTTGTTTGGTTTTGATTAATGAAGATGATAATCAATGTTGGTGACCTTTATTGTTTTGTTATTAGAATTATTCTCATTTTTTGTTGCTTGTTGATGCTCAGGGCTCCAGATGCTGCACAAATATGGAGCCCTGCTCATGTTCAGTTAGTGTGTCCTTCAGTCATCATGTGTTGTCGTTCAGGTGTGGTCAGGACTGTTCGTTCCACTTGTTTGATAAAGGCAAATACGTTTAGTGTTCCCGTGACCAAAGAATGTAGCCACATTGATAATGGCAAACAAATAGCGTGGAGCTCGGTTTATGGAGTTTCCTCTGCTGTGATCCATGTTGAGTGGTTTCAGAGAGAAAGCTTTCATGTTCAGTTCATCGTGACAAAGCATGCAAAGAATGATGTGCCCAAAAACGTGTTTTAGTGTTAACGTTGACAACTGCTTTTAGTGAATAAATATCTTTTTATGATTATGTTGGCATTGTGTTTCTTTCATATGGTGTGTTCATATTGTTTTGGCACATTGATTAAAATAAAAATTCCAAATGGTAGATAAAAAACATTGTGATAATACAGTCCATAAGTTAATGCTTGCATTCAAAGACTACTCTACTCATCTTATTACTTTTCCAGTGAAAAAGTCCTCTATTTACAGGCCAAAACAGTTGTGGGTGGATTTTGATGTGGTGTTCATGGGAAGAAAGGATGGAGGAGCCACATGAGTGCAAGTTTAAAAAATAACAAGGCTTTATCCTTGAGAGCCAGCAAAACCGATGGAATCTAATATTTAAAGGTCGGCTGTGGAAGTTTTGCTGGACAGTCACTCTGGAGAACCGTTGGGCTGCTGGGAGTTGAAGGGATGGTAAGGAAACCGCTGGATGGTTGGGTTATGATGGTGGAGAAATTTTCCCACCAGTTAATCAGTGTGTATCAACAATGCTAATAACGGTAGTACCGTGGAAGTGGGGGTTCCTCTCTTTTTCTTGCTTTGCTTTTAAATAGCATAGAAGTGCTGTGCACATTTTACTATTGTTTTCAAAATACAATGTCAAACTCATTTATATGGGAAACATAGGAGAAGCAAAACCAAGCACCTGTAAAACGTGGACCGGTTGTGATGTTCCAATCATATTTTGCTTTTTTTTTCAGTTTAAAAATCCTTACTGCTGATTTGTAAAACATTGTCTTCTGGCCATTTAATGGTGGAACAAAATGAAACTAAAATCACGGTTACAAACCACTATAGAGACATCAGTACCAGCCATAAACTCCAGAAGATCTGGCCGAGGTGAGGTGCTCTCTGTGAATATATGAGAGCTGAATGATCTCTGACATCCTGGAGCTCAAATACCCAAAAGCAACTTTTCAAATTTTTAGTGTGTTAAGTGTAAGCCAGAGTAAAGAGATTTGTCTTTAATCTAGATTTAAACTGACAGAGTGTGCCTGCCTCCTGAACAGTATTAGGTAAATTGTTCCAGATTTTGGGTGCTAAATATGAAAAAGATCTGTCACCCGCAGTAGATTTTGATATTCTAGGTATTATCAAATAGACAGTTTTTTGAGAACGCAGCAGATGTCGAGGACTATAATGTGATAAGAGCTTGCTCAAGTACTGAGGAGCTAAGCCATTCAGGGCTTTATAAGTAATTAACAAGATTAATATGCTAATATGCTCATACTTCCTGGTTCTAGTAAGGACTCTACTTGCTGCATTTTGATCCAGCTGTAGTCTATTTTCCCGATGTTTCGATGCAGCTAGCAGGCTACACAATGCACCGCAGTGACAGGAAGGCTACATCTGGCAAAAGCAGAGGTGGAGGTTTGTGTATTTACACACACAACAACTGGTGCATAAACACTAAGACCATTACTACAGTCTGCTCCCCGGACATAGAGGCAATGTCTGTTAGGTGCAGACCCTTTTATCTGCCTAGAGAACTATCTGTAGTGCTAATAACAGCGGTCTATATTCCTCCAGATGCTAATGTTAGCGCAGCTCTTGCCCACTTACATGACTCAATTTCTGAACAGCAACGGACATACCCGGAGGGAGTTCATATCATCGCGGGGATTTTAATAAAGCATGTTTAAGAACTGTGCTGCCTAAATTTGTCCAACATGTGAAATGCCCTACAAGAGGGAGTAATATCTTAGACCATGTTTATACAAATATTAAGAAAGCCTACAGATCTGTCCCCCTCCCCCACTTGGGCATGTCTGACTATCTTTCCCTGTTTATTGTTCCAGCATATACACCACTCAGGAAAAGGACAAATATCATTACCAGAACTTTTAATATCCTCTCTGATGAAGCTTTGGCTCAGTTGCAGGACTGTTTTGCCCTTACAGAGTGGACTGTCTTTGAACAAGAGGACTTAGAGACTCATACATCTGCAGTGTTGGGTTACATCACACATTGTATGGACACTGTCATCACAAAAAAGCAGGTCCGAGTTTACCCAAATCGGAAACCTTGGATGACAAGGAAGGTCCAAGCACTGCTGAAGGCACGTAACATTGCATATAAAACTAGGGACCAGGAGACGTATCACAGAGCAGACCTCAAAAAAGGCATTAGAGAAGCAAAACTGGACTATTCTAATATGCTATCACATCATCTTTCAGACAAGAACCCCAGGAAAGTATGGGAGGGTCTGAAACATATTACTAACTACAAGGGCAACAGGACAGATACAGACAAGATGGATATCTCACTAGCAGAGGAATTAAATCATTTCTTTGCTCGTTTTGAGAAAACCACAGACACCTTTGGTTTGCACACCACTTTGCCTGTAGCTTCCTCTGAGCTCGGTCCACACACATTAATTCTTCAAGAACACCAAGTTCGTAAAATGTTCAGAGCAGTGAATCAGAACAAAGCTGCTGGCCCTGATGGAATACCTGGGAGTGTGCTCAAAGTTTGTGCTGACCAGCTGGCTCCTGTGCTTACCAACATTTTTAACCTCTCATTGTCACATGCTACTGTCCCTTACTGCTTAAAATCTGCTATAATAGTCCCAGTCCCCAAGTGTAACAACATCTGTGGCCTAAATGACTATAGACCCATTGCGCTGACATCTGTGGTTGCAAAGTGCTTTGAGAGACTGGTCCTAAAGTACATAAAGGACTGCCTACCACCCAGCTTCGACCCCCATCAGTTTGCATACAAAGCACCCCCACACATTCCTGCAATAACATCATCAAATTTGCAGACGACACCACCCTGGTGGGGCTTATCACCAATAGTGAGGATACCGCCTACAGAGATGAGGTCCAGCGTCTGATAAGATGGTGTGAGTATAATAATCTAGACGTCAACACAAGGAAAACCAAGGAAGTAGTCATGGACTTCCGTAAGGTAAAAGATGTCCCCCCTCCTCTCTTCATTAACGGTGACCAGGTGGAAAGGGTATCCACATTCAAATTTCTCGGGACCCATATTTCCGATGATTTGACTTGGACTATTAATACATCCGCCCTAGTGAAAAAAGCCCAGCAGCGTCTACATTTTCTAAGGGTCTTGAGATGGAATAGGTTACAGACTGAGCTCCTGGTGTCCTTCTATCGAGCCACAGTTGAGAGTGTGCTGGTGCATGCCATTCCCGTGTGGTACGCTGGGTGTACAGTGGGCGATAAAAAGAGACTCCAGAGGATCATCAGAACAGCTGAGAAGGTGATCGGTTGTCCACTTCCTTCTTTGGACTCTATTGCCAGCTCGAGATGTCTCTCTAGAGCCAAGGCGATTATTAAAGACTGCCATCACCCTAACCATTACTTGTTTAACATCTTGCCCACTGGAAAAAGGTTCAGATCCATCAGGTGTAAAACCAATAGATTAAAGAATAGTTTCTTCCCATGGGCTATCAGAACTCTTAATGTATTAGAACATTGATGCTAAACACTTAAGTTGCTGGGTGGATGGGTGGGTGGGTGCGAGTGGGGGATACTACTTTTTGTGTAGTAACTGTGAATAAATTACTGTTTATGAATAATAATTTACTGTACATCTGCAACTGTGCAATATCTTATTTTAACTGTGCAATATTTTATCTGTTAAATGTTAATAGCCTTGTAAAATCTCTGTCTACTACATATTATGATTTGTTGTATTTATAAAGTCTTGTCTCCTTTGTCTATGTCTTTGCACTTTTATGGTTGCACTTTATACTTGAACTTTGTGGTGTTGCTGATGAATTCCGTTGTCCAGGTAACTGCACAATGACAATAAAAAGTCTAAAGTCTAAAGTATTAGCAATCATAAATCAAAGAAGTTCAGAAACATTTCTCAGAAACATAATTTAGCTGTTATGTGTCCCCTTATAGGTGACAATGATCACTCAAATGCCCTCTCTCGGTTCTCACCTGTCTCAGACCTAAATACAAGCCTTTATAGACATTGTCTTTTTTGCATAAAGAAAACTGTACATATTTAAACAACAATATATTTACTGTTGAAAGACTTTTCTTTATTCAGCTGCTGTGCAGGGTTGCCAGGTTTTCACAACAAAACCTGCCCAATTGCTACTCAAAACTAGACCAAAACTGGCCCAATCGCGTTTCGAGCTTTTAAAAGTCACATTCCGGGAGGGTAATTTGTAAGTTGTAAATTTGCATTCCAGGAGCTAGATATCACATTAGGTCTCTTCAACTTGCGGACATGAAAAACATCCCGCAGACTTGGCAACACTGAGCTCTGTGGCTAAATGTTTGTATATGGAAAAGAGATGAACAGACGCAAAGGGATTGATCACATTAATTTATTGAAGGAAAAAAAAACCAAAAAAAAACACCACCAAAAACGTCTAGGTTACGAATGTAACCCACGTTCCCTGAAGGAGGGAACGGAGACGTTACATATGGGAACTCGCCAG
>JAUCMS010000038.1:1353195-1370581 GCA_032357445.1 Enteromius radiatus
ATGGGGAAGACACACCTGAACAGAATATGCAATCAACAGAAAACTAGGTCACGGGAAGCACATGGGGAAACACTATCGAACATGGAACGAAAACAAACATGGGCACGTGACAAGCATGGACGTTACACTAAGCAGATTCGCTTAGTTATGCTAACAATAAAAATTAATTTATGACATTAAAACAGTGATATCTGTTGACAGAGACAGTGTAGTTGTCAAGTGAACATCCCAGCTTATAAAGATAAAGAGGAAATTGCATTGCTCCCTCCGCCAGGTGCATTGTAAACAACTACATCATGACATTCACATGCCCCTTCCAAGGGGATAGGGATGATCACTTCCATTTGGAATTTGTCAGAGAACCGAAAGATACGTGTACTGAACCATCCCTAGTGCCAGCCTATAGGATTGTGGGGCTCTAGGCAGAATAATGAAAAAAGGCCCCACTAACAGGCACAGATGGCATGGGGAATGGAATTTATTCATAGATCTTCAAATAGGAAGAAGGAAGTCAAGTGATGTCATCAGAGTGATTTTTATTTCAAATTAAAATAAAAAAGTGTTAAAATGTAACACCAGTGAAAACTCCAAGGTACCACTACCTTCATTATATATTTTATCAATCAATCAATCACTTTTATTTATATAGCGCTTTTAACAACACAGATTGGAGCAAAGCACTGAACATTATCAAATAGGATAATAGAGTGATGGTAATGTATAATGACGATATTAATCTATTTATTTATCAAATGCAGAGTATGTATCTGTGTAATCAAAACTACGATAATCATTAGAAATTAGGTGCTCCCAACTAAGCAAGCCAGAGGTGACAGCGGCAAAGAACCAAAAAAAAAAAAACCTTGGGAGAAACCAGGCTTAGTTGGGGCCAGTTCTCCTCTGGCCGGACGCCCAGCACCTAATTTCCAGTTCAATATTAAGAACATATCAGATTGTGCAAAGGACTTAGTGTGTGTGTGTGTGTGTGTTTGTGTGCATTTGGTTCTGGTGATCTGTCCACAGGGCTCATCTAGGTGATCTGGTCTCTGATGAAGATCATCTCTTTGTGCTGATACACTATCTGGTCTGGATATGGACTGAGAAACAGAATAAGAGAGAAACAGACTAATATTAGCGTAGATGCCATTTTGTTTTTACAACGTAACAATTTGAGTATATTGTAAACAAGTATATTGTGTTTTAAAGGGAGTGTTCCCAGTTTTGGCTGATCTAATTAATGCAGCCTAACAATCCTTTAATGGATTTGATTAATAAATGTGTATTAGTGTGTTAAGTGTTAGCCAGAGTAAAGAGATGTGTCTTTAATCTGGATTTTAACTGAAAGAGTGTGCCTGCCTCCTGAACAGTATTAGGTAAATTGTTCCAGAGTTTGGGTGCTGAATAGGAAGTAGATTTTGATATTCTAGGTATTATTAAATGGACATAGTTTTGCGAACACAGCGGATGTAGAGGACTATAATGTGATAAGAGATTGATCAAGTATTGAAGAGCTAAGCCATTCAAGACTTTATACGTAATTAACAAGATTTAAAAATGTATACGATTGGAGTCAGTGCAGTGTTGACAGAACCGGGCCAATATGCTCTAGCTGCTGCGTTTTGAACCAGCTGTAGTCTATATAAAAAGTAACGGCTCTAGTACTGCGCCTTGAGGTACTCCATGTTGCACTTGTGATCGATATGATACATCATCATTCACTGCTACAAAGTGATTGCGATCAGATAAGTATGATTTGAACCATGCTAAGGCACTTCCACTGATACCAATAGAGTTTTCTAGTCTATTCAAGAGAATGTTGTGTTCAATATTGTTGAACGCAGTATCACGCAGATAATAGAAAAAGGTCATTTGTAACTCTAATTAGAACAGTCTCAGTACAATGATACGGTCTAAATCCTGACTGGAAATCCTCACAGATACCATTTTTCTCTAAGAAGGAATATAATTGTGACGATAATACATTTTCTAGTATCTTTAACAGAAAAGGTAGATTTGAGATAGGTCTGTAATTAACTAGATCTTTGGGGCCAAGTTGTTTTTGTTAATTTAGTCACTATATTGAATAGAAACTGAGGGTTATGTTTACTTTTCATCTATATTACAAGAAAAAAAATTAGATCTAGCCCTTTTTAATGCTTTTCTGTAAGTTAACATATTTTTCTGCCAAGCTAAATGAAACACTTCTAGCTTTGTTTTTCTCCAAACTACGCTCCATTTTCCGGGCTGCTCTCTTTAGGGTACAAGTGTGCTCATTTTACAACAGAGTCAAACTGTGTTCTTTTACCTTTCTTAAGCGCAAAGGAGCAACTATATCTAAAGTGCTAGAAAAAAGAGAGTGTATGGTTTCTGTTGCATCATCAGGTTTTTCTACGCTATTCCTATTATATATGAATTAAGATAAATCAGGAAGCTTACTTACAAAGCTATCTTTTGTGGTAGAGGTGATGGTTCTACCATACTTGTAACAAGGTTTAGATTTTACAGGTTTATCTATATGGGGTTTACACAAGACTAGATAATGATCTGAGATATCATCGCTTTGCTGCAGAATTTCAGCACCATTAACCTCAATTCCATGTGACAGTACTAAATCTAGAGTATGATTTCGACAATGAGTAGGTCCTGATATGTGTTGTCTAACCCCAATAGAGTTCAAAATATCTAAGAATGCTGCAATTATTTTCAGGGAACCACACAGCAAACGTAGTTCCAGGAAGCTCTTTGACCGCATTACAGTTACATATCACTTCGCCAAATAGTTTCTATTATTTCAAAGGTCTTACAACAGCAAAATAACCAAAATCCACAATGACAAACACACACACACACACACACACATATATATATATATATATACCATTTAAAATTTTACAAACACTTGGTTCTTGTTGTTACCTAAATGATCCACAGAGATCCACAGTACACGCGTCTCTTGTTTGTCCTGAACAATTAAACTGCCTGCATGCTGTTCTTTAGAAAAAGTCCTTTTGCTCCAACAAATGCTTTTTGAGCCTTTTCCAACAATGACTGTATAATTTTGAGATCCATCTTTTCACACTGATGACAACTGAGGGACTCATATGCAACTGCAGAAGGTTCACAACCCTAGCTGATGTTCCAGGAGGAAAAACATGCATCAAAAGCCAGGGGGCGAATTTGAAGATCAGGGTAAAATTAACTAGACAATTTTGCGTGTGCGCGCATGTGTGTGTGTTGTTGTCTAACGTCTAAAGTTTCCCTTTTCCTGTGTTCTTTATTTGCAAGTTTTAGTCTATCATGGAATAAGCTATTATGAAAATTACTTGCATGTATAGCCTTATGCAATATTGGCATTTCTGTAAACCATACATAATGGGATCTATAGTATAATTTTTCATTGACTACTTTTTTTTTTGCATAACAACTATGGCTAATACGAATTCCTATAAATGATTTAAAATGTGACAGTCTCTTGCTGAAGCTGCTGTTACCATGGTAGATTTTGCTTGGCAGAATTGTACTGATGTGTGTGTGTGTGTGTGTGAGCTTGTGTGAAGAGAGAGAGGGCGGTGTTTCCCACTTTCGGTACACTGCCCAATTTTAAAAGACAGTCAAAGGGTGCGCGCAAGAGAAATCTTCGACGCGGACGCGACGCTGAGCGCGAGGGCGCGCACGGGCACGCGCTCACACAGCTGCCTGAGAGAAAAAGAGAAAGCGAGAGAGGCGAGGAGCGTGTGCGGCGGTCCCGCGCTTATAATGGCTGCCGGGAAAAGCAGATCAGAGGAAAATCAGCTGCATTGGGAATAACGTCGTACACAGGTAAACGTTGCTTGTGTTAGTGTGTGTAAGTGTTTGCCTGTGTGTGCGTGCATGTAGGACTCTTTGTCCGAGCTTGTGTGTGTCGTGCTGCTGCGCAGGTGCATGCTGCCGCTGGAAGCGTTTTGTCATGAAACACACCTTTAACTGTTACTGTCACAGCAGAATATGAGCATCAAGGGCACCTGCTCTCGTGTGATGGGGTGCTGCAGTGTGTAAAATCATGTTTGTAAACGTTACAGCTGGAGAGGAGAGAACAGTGGCGCTGTGTCAGAAATTGACAAAACCGACAGGCCTTTTACACAGCAAAGGCACATGACTGCATTACACACACAAAACGCGATTGTGTTCCTGCGATTTCTACTCCACTGTCTTTAGTGAGAGAGCAAAACGGTAAGTATGTAATGCTAGCTTTGCCCTTTGATCGCAGTTTCCTCGTGTCAAACTGCTTCCGCACAGACACATATATACACACGCGCACACGTGTTGGCTGCGCCGTCGCGTTTGTTTACCATTTGCACTACCTCTATAAGTAGCATTATCATGCTATATTGTGTGCATAATTATTTTTATGCATAAACATGAGTTATGACTAATTTAGTAGTGCTTTAATTTAACTGAATGTTAAAAAAATATAAAAATAAATCTAAATGCAAAAGTGGAGTTTTGTGGCACTCGGATGTGTGTGTGTGTGTGTGTGTACGTTTTTCTCTTTTCCAATCAAATGCCTTCTAGGCAATGATGTCCTATTCTCTAACTTGTAATAAAATCTAAGTAGCAAATCATGATTAACTCTCTAGGATATTGGCTATTTAAAAGGGTTTGGTCTGTCTGTATGCTCCTCCCTGTTGTTTTGTTTCTGTAGGAAATACCTCAACACACAATGGTGTATTGTACTTGCATATTATAGGTACAAGTAGTATCACAGGTTATTACATATTTGTACTGGTTACATTTGAAAATAAAAATAATAGGCTGCCCTATGTCTAAATGTATAACTTGACTTTATGGTCTGAATATGAACTCAACACTGCTCTTACTCTAAAATAGGATGTTTTTATGGAAAGCATGACACACAATATTGTCTGTTATTCAAAACAAGTTATTGGAAACCTCTTTTAGACAAACTTACACAGCAAATAAGTGAGATAAAGCCCACCCTTGTATTATCTTGAAGAGCCAGACTATTGACAAGTCAATTTCATTATGTAGCTAGCGTCTGGCCAAGCACCACCCGCTAGACAAAGCAGCTGATATCTGACCCACATGAAAAGCACAGTAAAAAAAAAAGTATTACATAAAATCTGAAAATGTATACTGCCACGATATTTGGCTGGTATAGGCCTACCTTAGATTTCAGCTTGTTAATGTTAATGGAAATTAACATTAACATGTGAATTTTGGAATTACATCATTATAATGTACAGTATGATAAATAGATATCAAGTTATGATTAGAGGTAACCCATTGGCTATTTCAGTGATGCTTTGATTACCTCAAACAAAACTGAATATCTGTAGAAGATAAATGGCTTTGAACGTCACAGATGTTGGTGAATTCTGTGACTATAGTCTCATGCTATTAAACTGATATCTTTCCTGAGATAATGAAAATACCTTCCACACACTGACTCCCAGAAGTAGTGCAGTGGTCGGCTCGTGATAATTTAGAGTAGTGTATGTATCGGACAGTCTGTCTGAGACTGAGACTAATTGTGGTATAACAAGTGATGCTAAGAGAAACTTTATACGACAGCTTGCTGCTCTAATGGGCCATATCAAGTTTTTTTTTTTTTTTTTCTACTGTACAGTTGAAATCAGCTTTGCAGATGATATCAGCACCTTGCCAGATGGATCCTTAGATGAGCTTAATAATTATCTGCTTCCATTGTCATCCCTGCTTTGGAATAAAAGTGAACTGATCTTAAATCATGGCTGATACAAAAATGCCAGTAATTATTTTCATATAGTGACCATTGTATGAATAAATTAGCCAAAAATGTTGTACTATTTTGTATTATAAATATTGCAAATGTATATGATAAAATGTATAGTCTATTCTATAATATAGAAACTATGAATGTTAAAACTGAAATGTATATTAGAAATAATGATAATAGTAAACAGAATGGAAAAAGAATAGAGCAAACTAGTGTTAGAGGTCTTTAAAATAAATAAGACAACCTAGATAGAATACACAAATATTAGAGAAGTTAGTTTTTTGTTTTTTTTTTTTAAAACCAAGCACTAAGTGAATAGTGCAAAGTTTTTTTTTGTACATGTGAACAGTATGAAAAATGGGTAATATAAGATTATAGTGTTCTAAAATTACTTTTTTATACACCTTTTCAGAACTTGAAATAAAAGAAAAATCATCTAAAGACAAAATGTATAAATACCTTATTTTATCTCTGTCTAAAGCTAATGTAGTAAAACAATTAATTTAAACTAATAAAAACACCCAACAATATTTCGTCCAAAATGAAAATAGAAAACTTGAATTCCAAATACTAACAAATATCTAATATTATATAATACTAAAATAACTCTGTGTGTGTATATAATGTAATATCATGGTTTATTGTGTGTTTTGGCCATGCAGGTGAGGAAGAAGAGGATGGTGAGCAGTCAAGCCAAGTACGAGCTGATCCAGGAGGTGGGCCGGGGCAGTTACGGAGTAGTTTACGAGGCAGCTGTACGGCAGACCGGTGCTCGTGTGGCTGTGAAGAAGATCCGCTGTCACTCCCCGGAGAACGTAGAGCTGGCCTTGAGGGAGTTCTGGGCCCTCAGCAGCATCCAGAGCCAGCATCCCAATGTCATCCACCTGGAGGAATGCATTCTCCAGAGAGATGGCCTTGCCCAGCGCATGAGCCACGGCTCCAGCTCCTCGCTCTATCTGGAAGTATGTTTGAAACCTGCAAGCACACCCAACACCAAGCCCATACATTTAGGTTAACAATAGCTTTACAGCAAAGAAATCAAACAACTTGGTAGCAAATAGGACTGCAAAAGGATTAATTATGAGCGATCACATTAAGAAAAAAATGTTTACACATGCATTATAAGCCTGTACTGTGTATATCTATTATGTATATGTAAATGCACACACACACAAACGTATATATAAAATGTTGTGTATATGTTTACACGTGTGTGTGTGGTAAATATATTTTATATGTAGATATAACATTTATTTTTCCTTTAATATTTTAAAGGAATATTTTCCATTTTTCCTCTAATATTTACATGTATGCATGTGTATTTATGTATACATAAAAAATATACATTACACAGACATAAAATATGTAATCACAGATTTTTATATTTAATGGGATTAATCATGATTAATCGTTTTGCAGCCCTAGTGGCAAATAAGAGGAAATGCAAATCACTACATTCATATACTAATACTGATAGAACTCAAATAAGTGAGTCAAATATTTCTAGACACTTTGGAAACCGTTGCTAATCCAAATGTGAAATAAATATTAATAATTTATTATCTGCACATTAGTGCTGTGCCTTCAATATCCTGTCAGGAAACAGGAAGTGGCTAAAGGAGGAAATGGTACTTACAGTAGTTTTTGTTTTATTAATAGAAATGAGGAATCATTGGTTGATTGCAGGAGATAAGATTTAGTCTTTGAGCGCCATTTTGGAGGTATTTAAAAAATAAACAAATAAATAAATAAAATACAAATAATAAATCTGGCATAGGAAAATTTAGTTTCTCTGCACTTCTATCATTGCTATATAAAAAGATACAGGAATTTACATCAGATAAATAGAAATTAATAACTATAATTATTTGGAAAACCCTAGGATTTGAGGAAAACGTCAAATCACCAGGTGTTTATTTTGTCAGTTTTCCACCAAGTAAATATATCTTGAGCTGCACACATGTAAATGAAGACCGTGCCATGCATATAATTATTTCAGTAAATCACAGCATTTGCAATTAGGTAATCACATTAAGCTGTGTTTTATTCAGTTTTTTTCTGCAGCCTTGCTTTCTGTACTGTGGAAGCTTCATTTTAATTATTTTTTTTTTTAAACCATTGTGCTTTGCCATTTATTAAGTTACATTAGTGCCAAGTGTTTTATCAGTATTTGGAAACGGTAAATGAAATTGTCCCTTGCACTCATTTTATTCTGAAAATCACACACAACATTGTAATTGCTACTTCTGTAAGCCGGAACTTCCCATGACTTAAAGCTAGCATTACAGCATCGCTGTATAATTTTGGGTTAAGGATTATGTCCACCAGACACTGACCAGGCAGGTTTCTTAAGAATATATGGACTATAAGCACAGCTTTTGGTTTAATTGACAGATTCAATGAATAAATAACTGGTTATTGAGAAAACGACCTGTAAAACGAGAAAACGATGAAGACGTGATGATGTTATGACTGAGTGGAAGTGAGCTGGAGTGCAGAGCGAAACAGTAATAGGTTGTTATTCTTGGCCTTTGAGATGAGGTTGATTAGCACTCTCGCTGCTATAATTATAAGCCTGCAGAGGGCCATTTGTCTGTTGACCTCTGTCTGTGCAAAGCCTTAAGCATCTTGTGTCAACAGATGACAAAGAGGAAACTTGCTTCAGACTTGTACAGAAATCCCCAAACTGCTTGTAAAAGTTAAACTTGCCACAGTGTTCATAAACCTTAGGTTAGTATCTTTTTAACATCACCACATTAAACCATTGGTAAAAACCATGCTTGTACATTTAGTGTTTAGCGCCATTGTTAACTTTTTATGTTACGGTTACAACAAACCAGTTAAAAACTAAACAATGCTTGGCTCTTTAAATTTCCATGCAGTTTCACAGACTTTAACATGCTTAGTTTTCTCTTTTTTTTTATTTATTTATTTTTTTTTCGGAAAATTGATAGATAAGCAGTTTTTGCCACAGGTCACATGCTCTTTGTGTGCTATGGTTGTCCAATCAACGTTTTAATCATGTAAATATACAAATAAGCCAGGGTTAAGAAGTGTAGAGTGTGATTACGGTTGGTGCATTAATGAGAATTAAGTTACCGTGTTTTTACATTTCAACTTTAAATTTCCCATTTGCTTCTTTTAGAAAAAATAGACTAATGTATTTAGTGAACAAACCTTAAGGGAGTCTGCAATTTGGTTAATGATTTGGCTTAATCTAAAGAAAACATTCTTCTGTTTTGAGAGCTTTTTGAGAAAGCGGCACTAATGTAGAAATGTGATTCCCATGTGGAGGGTTTCAGGGGAAGGATGTGGTTAAATGTACCAACACATGACATGCAGCAGTAACACGCATCTACTCTATGGACAGTGTTGTTGTTGCTGTGCTTCAGAGGAGATCGAATTTAAGAGATGCGCTCTGATTGGTTCCCTGTGCAGACAGATGGTTCAGCGTTCATAGGTTGGTGATCTGTTTTGCAATAGCATGCAGTGATGAGGACAACAAACCCAAAGCTGGTTGTGTAATTGCATCACTTGATAGGTGCAGTCAATGTGGACTATCCTATCATTCTGTCAATATGATACTTGTTGAACACATTGTGAAATCAACCCTTTGTATATGACACCTATACTTTATAGCATGTATAAAGCTCCTCTTAATACCCCTGCCAGCATAGTGGTGAGAAATGAATTATAAATGCGCTTGCACTTTAATTGAATGGTGCAAAGTATAAAAATGGATTAATCTAATTCAGTTTGGCAGTTTTTTCCATTGTATGTGTGTGCTTTTTTTATTTTTATTTTTTTTGTGTGTGATTACCCCTCATGTACTGTTCTGGGTCAAAGTAACAAGCATTTACTTGAAGTAAATAATTTGCACCATTGAGTCCAAGTTCCAAAATGACCTATTTACTGTTAGAAGAGACAGTAATTATCCTCTCTGTCAATATTCATAGCATCATTAATCCTCCACAGCTTGCCAGGTGACAGACAAACATTTACAAAGTTGACAGTTGCATTGGCTTTTTTCATATTAACTTAAGAGTGTGAGCATACAAAACTGCTGTACTGTGTATATATACAAAGCAGGAATATCCTATATCCTATGGCATTAGCATACTGTTAGCGTAACATACTAGCATCAAACTCAATAGCAGCTCACTAGGTTTTGTTAAAGAACTGTTGTCTCTCTATAAGAGATCGTGTTTTGATTGATGCTGATTTGTGATTATAGTCCTTTAGTGGCGTTTGGGTTGTTTTGAGCCATTCTAAGATTTCAGAAACAGAGTTTGGCTTCATTCCCAGAACAACTTCTGTTTTTTTTCCTACTAAATTTCCCCTAGGGTATCCCCAGTAAACAAATAATACTGGAATAGGATAAAATAACTGGAAGTCTGATTTTCCTTTTTGGGCTACAGTCATGAATGATTCCTTTTAAATCATGCAGTTAGTTGATGAAATGTACCATTACTTTCCTAAGCCATCTAAAGATTTGCCCCAGTTAACAATAAAAAAAAAAATAAAAAAAAGTTATAAAATTCTGTTAACTTGAATTGTTGGAATCAAAATCCTAAACCGTGTCCTAAAAACCACCCTGAGCCTCTCAGCAACTTTGTGCTAAATCCTCAATTACAACATCTTAGTAGCTGTGTAGCTACACCTTCATAGACCACACAACACACTGGCATCAAGGTGCCTGCTTTTGCACAGGCAGGCATTCCTGTAGCTTGAATATTAGAGCATGATTCTCTAGACATGGCAATGTCATAGGTTTGATTCCCATGGAACTGAACTTATAAAATGTGTACTTTTTTTAAATGCAGCAATAAGTTGCCTTTGGATAAAGGCATTGATCAAATGTGTAAATATAAATTAATTCACTTGGGAATTACTGAATCCTGTTGACTTAATGTCTTGCACAACTTTGCATGCATTCAGTTTTAACTACTTTACTACTTTACTAAGGACTTTGTAGTAGTCTTGTGTAAGGACTCTTTCCAGCCCTTCTGAAATGCTCTGACTTCATAACTGAATGAGTTTTGAAATTACCATGCAGTCTGTGATATTTTCCAATGTTCCCCAAGTGGGTTATGTAAATGCACAATTCTGTTAACATATTTCTTAAACTGAGCACCCTCTGTCAAATAAAAGCAATTGTATTGTATGTCAACCATCAGCCACTCAAATATCTGGATGATGATGGTAGAATTGGCCATTAAAAATTCTGTAGAAATTGACCACAATTATCAATGTCAATTATAAATGTATGCAAAATGTGAATTTTTATGCCCAGTCTGTACAAATCTATCCCTCAAGGGCCAGTGTCCTGATGTGTTTGGCTCTTACCCTAACCAAACACACCTGAACAAGCATGCAATTTGCAGACAGTTGGGTTAAACTGTGAAGTGCCAAACAAGTGTGCAAGGACACTGGTTCTCCATGACTGAAGTTAAAGATTCCAATTTTGGTTGTAACTTTTTTTTTTTTTTTTGTATTTATTTATATACACTCAGTTGGTGGAGACCTCCCTGAAAGGTGAGATCACATTTGACCCTCACTGCGCCTACTACCTGTGGTTCGTCATGGACTTCTGTGATGGTGGAGACATGAACGCCTATCTCCTATCCCGCAAACCCAGCCGCAAGACCAACACCAGCTTCATGCTGCAACTGGGCAGTGCTCTCGCCTTCCTCCATCGCAACCAGATCATCCACAGAGACCTTAAACCTGACAACATTCTCATCTCACAGGGCAGAACCCCTGCTGGGTCTCCCGAACCCACCCTAAAGGTGGCCGACTTCGGCCTCAGCAAAGTCTGCTCCTGTTCTGGCTTGAACCCTGAAGAACCGGCAAGCGTCAACAAGTGTTTCTTGTCCACAGCTTGTGGGACGGACTTCTACATGGCCCCCGAGGTCTGGGAGGGCCACTATACTGCAAAGGCTGATATTTTTGCTTTGGGGGTCATCATATGGGCCATGGTGGAACGGATAACATTTGTGGATGTAGAGACTCAGAAGGAGCTCTTAGGGAGCTACGTACAGCAGGGGGAAGATATAGTCCCATTGGGAGAGGCTCTGCTGGAAAACCCCAAGATGGAGCTTCACATCCCTGCTCGGAAGAAGAGCATGAACGCTGGCATGAAGCAACTGATTCGGGAGATGCTGTCAGCCAATCCACAGGAGCGACCTGACGCCGTTGAGTTAGAGCTCAGGCTGGTTCGGATCGCATGCAGGGAACTCGATTGGGATACGTGAAAGGACAGCATCTTGGAGATGGGGTAAACTTCTAGGACAATGGGCTTTGAGCTTGAAGTGTGAACACGTTGTTTGAACTTGTCCCAAATGGCACACAGGGGTCTTGTGGTCTTCATTTGAGATTGTCTGTGAAATCCTTAAGACCTTAGGAGAGGGATCTAAAACTCTGCTCATGGAGAAATACCATTATGCAGACTTAAGCTCCAGCCCTGTAATTAAGTAAACCTGAACACTTTGATTAGTTGGTTCTGGTGCGTTTGATTGGGGTTGGAGACACCTGCTACCCATTTGGGAATTCAATTTAGGCTCCATTCACTGAGCCCACGATTACCTGTGCTACAAAGTATAAAGTATAAAGACTTTGTAGAGGGAAACTGCATAGGCTGGTGGTGCCGTTTGGGACAGGGCCTTTGGAGTGTTTTTTTTTTTTTTAGTGGGCGATTGCACTGGTCCTTTTTTTTTTTTTTTTTTTTTTTTTCCTGATATTCTTACAGTTTAGTAAAACTGATTCATTGATTATCAACAACCTTTAAATGCTTATTAAGTTCTCGCTTTTTCACAAGCACATTGGGAATTTTATCAACAAGAGTCCAGATGGGCTTCAAGGGGTGTCACTGATTGGGGAAAAAAAAACACCAGATATCCACCTTTCATTGATCATAAACCATAACATTTCAGCACTAAAACAGATTAGCATGTAGATTAGGGCTGGGCTAAAAATATGTTTGTAAATAAAATTGACCTTCGTGAAAAGTTAATTAATTTTTACTTTGGTGTCTGATTCACTTTCTTTGCTCATGATTTGGAAGAAGACAAGCAAAAGTAATCTACTGTCATGTCTAGAAAAACTGCATCAGAGTCAATATTCATCATGTTTTTTGTCACAGACAACATAATAATGAATATATTGTATATATTCAAGTTACCGCCCAGCCCTGATGTAGTTTTAGTACAGCACAGCAAAAAGACTCATGGCTTCCAACTTTCTTAGGAACTCTTTAGTTCTCTATGAGAGCTACTCTCACCACAATCCCGGTGCTAATTCAACTTGTGTTAACAAGTGGAAAACATGCAGCAAATAACGGCTTTTTTTTACAGCCACCTTTTTTTCAGTCAATTTAAGAGCTTTTTACAACAGGATTAATATCTGTTTTTCTGTGCTTCACACTCAAAAGAGCTTCAGGGAGTTGTTTTTATTACTCAATTTTAAAAAGGAAATTCTACAAAGACTATCAAGGCAATAGTTTATATTTGGACAAGATATTCAGCAACTTATTCTGTAATGAATGGGTGAAATTTGAATCCGTGAATAGTCACATTTTAATAAAAAAAGAGTTTGCCGAAGATTACGATTTTGCCGCTAAAGGTAGCTGTGTGTATGTGTGAACTGTGTGTCCATTCCGGAGCACCAGGTGTGAAGTAATTCGACAAATAAAAGGAGCCATGTTTATATTCAAAAAGAGGCAAGCTAGGACTTTCAACAAAGATAGTAAAATGGGAATGGGCCTTTTGATGCACCTTTTAATGATGCATGTTATTTGCAGATTATTATTTATTTATTTTTCAACCTTTTTCAATGCAATTTTCTTTCTTTCTTTTTTTTTTTTTTACAGATGTAATAAACCTTGATTAACAGGTTTAAGCAGTTACTTGAATGCAGTTTGCGATTTGTTAAAAAAAAAAAAAAAAGTGAGGAAATAGTATGGACTTTACTTTGTGCCGTGCTATAAAATTTGAACTTAGTTTGATGAATTTTGAAAAAGTCATTTGAAAAATGTGGGTATTAAAATAATTCCTGGTCCCCATTCACTGTTTGGTTTTTAACTACATACAGGGAGTAAATGTTTCAATTTTTGTCCAAACTGTCTCAACATTTAAGAGAATGTTGGTGATTTTAATCATTTTAATTGTTTTAACACAATTTGTACCCTGTTTGTTGAAAGTACCAGCTGCTCTTTCAGACAGCACAATGACTCCATATTCTTAAGAATTTACTTAAGGGGTTACTCGACCCCAAAATGAAAATTTTGTCATTAATCACGTACGCTCATTACAGGTTTTTGAACGACATGGGTGAAAGTGATTGACAATTACTAAATTTTTAGGGGGGGTGGATTAACTCTTAAAACATATGGAATGGACAGTAGCATTGTGCTGGAAGTGAGTTTACTAGAGGTGCTTTACACCTAACGATCTTCATATTATGCTCTGAAGAACCAGCCTCGATTAAACACACGAAACCTCGCGTATTAGCACAGAGAGAGTTATTTACGCACTACAACAAACTGCAGTGTACTAATACATGCAACACCTCTCATCTTCAGGGAAAAGCGTACAGGGAGTGTGAACGGATAAAAACGTTGATGCTAACACGCATACAAACACACACACACAACTGTAAGCCTCTGTGAGTCGGGGATCTCACGTCTTTGACACACGATACCAGCGAGCTGAATTTGATCTCCACTTCACTGTGTCATTTTTGCTTGGAATCCCAGAGTGCCGAATCTTACCGGTAATCCCTTTCGCCACGCTCTCTCGACAGACTAACGCTAAGCCTGTTACGTTCCCGAGGAATTAGGCGAAGAAAGCATTCTCTGGGGCAGAAACTGCCATTCAGGTCAACGTTTTGTACGATTTTACAGGCACTTCAGACATGAGCCCTCGTGGCAGCAGTACCTCTGTCTCTTTAAACACAGGACACGTCTTTTTCCTAAGTGACAAGTGAAGGCATTAATATTTAATGCTGTGTGTATCCATAGTTTTTTTTTTTCTTCTTGTCAAGTGGGGCATGCTGTAAATGCCAGAACCAGCTAAATTTAATTCCAAGCAATGGCTTAAATCATCTGTCTCAAAGATTTTTTTTCTCCCTTTTGTGGAAGCTTCTCTTCCAACTGTGGTATTATGCTATAATCCACATTATCGCAAGAATAAAGGATAAAAGGATTATTTTCAAACAGCCACTACTTCCTAATCACCCAAATATAGTTTAATCTTACTTTCCTTTTAGATTAACATAATTTATGCCAGATTTTTTTTTATTATTTTTTTTTTTTTTTAAATCCTATTGCCCTTATGAACACTTGATTGGGTTGTGTGTTTCCCGGAGTTCTCAAAGGACAGAGCTACACTTGCCTGACAAGCACTTAGATGTGATGGTTAGAGATGATTCTAATCAAGTGTTGCTGTTTGTCAGTATTAATAAGAGAACTTCATGGATGAGGTCTACGTGTCCTCCTCGCAATGTGTTGTAAACTGAAGTATTGAGTTGTGCAGCTGTGAAGCCGACATGCAGATGAATGTCATTGGAATGTAAGACCCAATGGAAACATTGTGGGGAGAAAAGTTACGTTCACATTGCAGTTGCACGCATCCCAAACCTGATTGCAGACTGGTTCCGTGAACAGCAAAAAGTTTGAGTCTACTTAATACAAAATTTGGACACACCTAATGTATTAGTGTGTGAGTATATAATGTATTATAATATTGTGTGTGTGTATGTACTGTGTATAATTTTTTTGTATATGTATATATAAATACACACATACAGTATTTTTTGGAAATATTTACATGTGTATGTACTTAATTTATATTATATATAAATACATTTGATACACAAATTACATATTTTTCTTAAATGTATACATGCATGTGTGTATTTATATATGATAAATATGCACAGTACACACAAACAAAACAAATCATTTGATTTAGTGTGTATATAATATAATAGAACAAATATGGACACAGACTTTTTACCGAAGGTATGCAAATGTGTATGTGCATATATAATTCCCTTAAAAAGCTTGGGGGTCAGAATGTAAAAAAAACAAAAAACAGTAAAACGTTAATATTTATTACAATTTGATATATTTGAGAACTGAAATATTTTTCAGAGACTCAAATTCATAACACCTGTTATTTTATTTGTATTAATTTAAGTCTTTATTGTGACTTATGTTTAATTTTCTGCATTCTTGATGAAAAATTAAAAAAAAAAAAGTGTGCTGACTCCACACTTTTAAACGGTTGTGTAATTTCATAGAATAATTGAATTATGTCAAAAGAAAAAAGTGAAGGTAGTATCAGATATGAATCTGATTTTATTAAAGGGATACTCCACCCCAAAATTTTAATTTTGTCGTTAATCACTTACCCGTAAAAGCTTAGTTCGTCTTCGGAACACGGAGGCTAGTGACTGTCTCATTGACTGCCAAACAATTACGACTCGCAAGATGCGGAAATGTATGAAAGACGTCTGAATTCTCCATCTGCCATCACTGATTTTCATTTTGGGGTGGAGTGACCCTTTAAAAACTTATGACTACCTGATTTGAGCAGAAAATTGCATTTGGGCGCTTTATATTGCAGTGTGAACGAACTTATTTTAAAAACGAACAAACCAAGTGTGTTTTATAGGTGTACCTACTTGAACCTGACTTGAGTTTTCCCTTCCAAACTAATAAAAGTTGACCCAAAATATTTGTTTCCCTCAGCAAGCTCTTATGTACTCTTCTGTACATACTGTACATGAATGACTTCTGATAGTCTTGGATGAGTGCTGGCTTTGTGTCGTGTGCTGGGCTGATGTTGACATGATTACAGCCCTTCTGTGGGTTCCTGTGATGTTCCAGTGTGATGATGATCTGATATACTGATATGAAAGGTGAACGTCTTATGTGTGTAAAAACCGGGAGCACAACTGTATTTGAATTTTGTAACAAAGAAAATCTGGTTTCAAAGAAGCACTACAAAATATTTCCAACAGTGCCGTGCTGTCAGCCTGACCTGATTTACGATCAACTACTGGGAACTTGGTGGTGATGCACTGTGACTTGAAAAGTGCTTTTATTTCACTTTCTTTTTTTTTTTTTTCTTCTCTTCTCACAAACACTTTTTAGTTCCTGTAAATTATTTTGAGATAAACAGAATTTCATGAGAGGGGATCTTCTAAGTGAATGTGTAATTTATTGTTGGGGTTGGCTTTATTAATAAAACTTTTACTTGAATCATGTTTTATTGAAGTATTGATTTGTGGAGAAAAGCAGAGCAAGTCTCTGTGCTGGACAATATTGTGTTTTAATTCTCTGTCTACCAACCAAGGGTTTATAAAGTAGAAGGTCTGCCATTTTTTGACCATTAACAATGAAATTTATAGTCTCATCATAGAACCATAAATACAGCAAAAGCACTGTGTGTGTGTGTGTGTGTGCGCGCTTTGTATATTTAAGTATATATAAATGCAAACGCATACATGTATATATTTAAGATAATGTTGTTTACATATTAAGTGTTAATATTAGTGCTGGGCAATGATTAATCGCGATTAATTGCATCCAAAATAAAAGTTTTTCTTTACATAATATATGCGTTTATG
>JAUCMS010000038.1:1398100-1425100 GCA_032357445.1 Enteromius radiatus
TTTTCCCCTTACCTAAGCTACATACCTTCTATGTACATATCAGAAAACAATTTAAAATATTCTCTCAATGCATTCTATGGCACCTTTAAATAATGCATGTACTGCATCTGGTTGACTCTCCAACACAGTAGGGGGCAGTATTGCAGCCATATGCTAGTTTGTTCTCAAAATTAAATAAAAAAGAAGACACTACTATAGACACTATTGCACTAATATTGCTGCATGAAATTATGTTGACAGATGAAAGCTAAGTAAGACAAATTAATTTTACTGATAGCATTGTAGCTAGATTTGAATGTAATATATGTAATTGATATGTAATTTTTACAGATATCATGACAGTATATTATGATTGTGAACGCTTTAGTACTGAAAGTTTGCTCTGTACTCTCTATCGCTATTATGGTAGCAAAAATTCTATCGAATTCACAAGGTTACACATCACATTTTATATGTCAGTCAGGTGGTTTCTTAGATTGGCCGTTATTTGCTAGAATACGTGTGAAGTAAACCAAGACTCTATGCCAATAGTAAGTAATTTGACTGCAACTGGCAACCTGATGCACTGATACACAAATGCATTGTGGTGGAAATGTGTTATGATATGACTTTCTTATAGGTGTTGGTTGGGTGAGCCAAGAAAATGCAAAATTTTGGATGCTCTGTTAGTTTGGCATCATCTATTTGCTAGTTTACTCTTAAAAATGACTAAATTATTTCTTAACAGGTCATACATATTTAAAAACGACATTTCGCTTCCAGGAAAATGGACCGAAAACTGTGTAGTGTATATAGATCTCTGTCCAATAACGTGCTCTATAGGATCAGAAGGTCTGTTTTTTTTAAAAGTCAACATTACAATTAAAACTAATATATATCTATATATATATATAGTTCCTAATTTTGAATGAAAAAAAAAACTGGATCTTTAGGTAAAACAACAGACTTATCTCTCCAGTAATATAGCCAGTTTAAACTCCGCCCCTCCACAGACGACTGCAATTTCACATTCACATTTCTTTACATCATTACAAGTCCCCGCCCTACATTTTTTTTTCTTGTTTAATAATCCCATTACACTCAAATGCACAGCACGCCACAATACGGGAGAAGATCTATCATTACTTCCATGTCATTGTGACGTCTTTTACTGAATCGTTATAGGGACGGGAAATATTTTACATTTGGGGAATTGGTGGTGATTTCACATTATTTGTGAGATGTGAAATCTTCTCTGTACATCTGATTAACAGTTAAGTTAGAGTTAAGGATGGAACTTCATGCTTATTTTTATATTTTTTTAATATAAATTGTATGTTTGTATGTTCATTTATTTCATTGGGTCAGTTTACAGTTTGCTATAGATAGTCTAACAGTATTGGCCAATGAACTTTCCCCCTAAGCCCATAGCTAAGAATTAAACATATTATAAAAAAGATATTATATATGTTGATGTTTTGCGCCACTGTTCTTTTATACAGTTGGATGCTGTTTGTGTGTTATTATATGCATGTGCTGGAATTGTTTGTTTGCGTGTGTGAGAGACAGTCTGACGGGATTTCACGTCCAGGGGGCTGCAGCTCTCGTTAATAATTCAGATGAGGCTCGTTATCACGGCAGCACAGATCCTGCTCTGATTCCACCTTAATTAAAGCCATGAAGCTCTGCTCACACACACACACACACACACATTCCCAGCCTCCACGCACTCACACACACCCTCGAGTGTCACGCGGCCTCTTGCACTTTTTCCATTCCCGTGCTTCCTGAAATATCGCTTTCAGTGATGTTGCTTCAGTCTGTACATTATATTCAGATTCTTTGGTGTGGTTTTTCACCTGGACCTGGTGCCCACAGCAGTTCAGTAACAGAATCAAGTAAGCTGGATGAAAGGACAGACGCCTCCGTGACCTCTGACCTCAAACACAGTCTCTTAGATACTCGCTAGAGCCTGTACGCATTAAAGACAATTGACTCTGAAGCCTGGCATGTGCTGCTATTATCAGGTGCTTACATATTTAATCAGATCTTCATAAGATTCCCCCCCACTGGAGCACTGGGCAAACTGAGATTGATGAGCTGTAATGGGCGAGAGGAGAGCAGCCATGATTAATGCATGCGCAGAGGAAAGCCTGCCAGTGTGGCTCGCTGTAGGACTGACCCTTGTCTCACCAAGCAGACTCCGACTGTTGACTTCCAGATTACTCAGGCCTAAAACCACCAGCTCCGAGAGGAAAAGAGAGGGTGGCATTTAAAGTGAGCTTTGGTTTTTATGCACTGGATTAATTTGAATCAGTTATATCTCAATGAAATCAAGTCCAGGTAGATGTTCGACACAAATGAAAATAAGGTCATGAGGTATCTACAAAACAGTGACAAAACTTGCAGAAATGTAGACATAATTACATATGGCTTAGTTCTTCTATCATTTCAAACGTTGTGTTTAGTAAGGGTTTATTGAGTTAGGATGCAGTTAATCAAAGTGACAGTATAAAATGCTACAAAAGATTTCAATATTTTGATTTCAGTAATTCATTTCAAAAATGTTATCCTTTTATTTGTGCCGTCAAATGATTAATCACAATTAATTGTATACACACACACACACACACACACACAAGCATGTATATATTTAAGAAAAATATTTTAATAAATTAAATATATTTATACATTATATATTGTATATGAATATAAATATATACATGCAAATACATGTAAATATTTTCAGTGCACATATATTATGTTTTATTTTGGATGTGATTAATCATTTGACTGTACTTTCTGGATTCAAAGAGTCCTGAAACTATTTACAATAATGATAATAATGATCCGAAATGTTTCTTGAGCACCAAATCAGTGTATCAGAAGGATTTCTGAAGGATCACGTGACACTAAAGACTAGAGTAATGATGCTTAAAATTCAGCTTTACGCCACAGAAATAAATTACACTTAAAAATATGTTAAAATAGAAAATAGTTATTTTAAATTGTAATAATATTCCACAATTTTACAGTTTTTGTTTGTGTCACTGACTGGTAAAATGCAGCCTTGCTGAAGCCAAATGATAGAGTAAGTCTGTTACAGCTCAGTCTCACGGCAATTCGTATATATTTTACGAGGTGGCTAATTCGTGCAAATTAATTTGAGTTCACTCATACAAATTCATACGATTGTTACTAAATCATGCGTGTTTTACGAGTTGCCAATTTATATGAATTTGTACGAATCATCTACACCTACACCCCTAAACCTACCTGTCACCAGGGTTTAGACAAATCGTACAAAATCGTATGAGCGACGTTGTACAAATTTGTAAGAATTAGTATGAATTTGGTCGTGAGACTGTGTTGTATGTTACAAAATATGTGGTATTAGTCATGTTTTTAACACAGTGTGTGCGTCTGTGTAAATCAATCAATCAATCAATCAAACTGTTAGGAATTTATTTTAAAAAACAAACAAACAAACAAACAATGACAATAGATTTTTTAGCAAATATTAGTTTCTGCCAGAAAACAAACAAACTATATGCAGTGTTTTTACTAGATCCTGTCAAAAGAATAACAAACAAACAATTAATAGAGTTCTATCTGATATCCCAAACCACACAATTCGTCTGATATCCAAACTAATCATTTCTGAGGCAAGACAGAGGCGGGTGAAGAGCAGGAAGTAGAAGACAAAGTGATTGAAAAAAAAAAGTATTTGAAGAATCTGAGCTGGGTCTTTCTCTGTGCTCAGTCTGACTTCATCCTAGAGAATTCCTCCAGCCTCATTCAGAATTGAAAAGTGCATTCAGAGCAATGTTTTGAGATCAAGGTCATGTTTCTCTTTACGTGAGGCAATTTCTCGAAGGTATTTCTTGATGGAAAGAAAATGCAAACCATTCTCTCTCTCCACATATCTCATGCTGAAAATGTTAGTTTTCTGTCTAGTATATTTTATTTGCATAGCTAATTGGTAGATAATCATGTGTCTGTGTGCTGATGTGTCTGTGTGTGGTGGAATATTTTTTTTACGAAGCAGACAGTGTGTGGATTTTGTTTGTCAGTTTGATGAAAATGGGTCAGGATGCAGGCCCAAGCGTTTAATATGCTGCCCATGTCACTGCTAACTCTCAGACACGACACATAGCCTGGAATGAACCCTCGTAGCACGTCGCCACTTTCATTCTCTCACTCTCACGCTCTCTCTGGATTTTATGGCTTCTCTTTTTTATGGTTTATCTTTTACACACTTGTAATGATCTATATATATATATATATATATATACACACACACACATAGCCTATATTGTTTTCTTTTCGCGAAAACTCTTAAAAGAATATATACATTATTTCTCTTGGAATTTATATTATTATTTGGAACCAGTCCTAAATGATTCTAATGGGTCCAAAGAAGAATTCTATGAGAATTTCTTGTTGTTATTTTATTTCTTTGTTGTAGAATTTCTGTTTATCCACACTGTGATAACTGGCTCGTTTTTGATGTCTGATGTCATATTTCTGTATGAGTGAAATACCCAGATGACCTGCTAATTTTTACCAACAGAGCTTTGTGTGTGCGCAACAGTGTATCCCATAATGCAGTGCTCTTCAGCTGATCTTCTATTTCCAGTGTGACCAATTCAACCACTGTTTTTTTTTTCTTGAATTTGTCAGATTACCAAAAGTGAGGATTTTGGTGGTCAATTGTGACAAAGGTATTTTGTAATATACAGTCTGGCATAAACTATAGTCACACTATTTGCCTTGGACATCTGGGGTCATGTCATACTGACAAGCAACATTTGTAAATGATTATAAAATGCACAGTGTGCACCCAACTTTAGTGGATCCTTTAGGATTACTTTTAAATTATTATAAATAAAACAAATAAACAAAAACATTGGGAATCTTGACTTGAACATATTCCTTAAAGGGACAGTTCACCCAAAAATAAAAGTTCTATCATTATTTACTTACACTTCATGTCATTCCAAACCTGTATGAGGGTTGTATTCATTTAGTTGAACGCAAATTCAGATTTTGATCTGACAAACAAACAAACAACAACAAAAAAACCTGACTTTGATTAAATATTTTATGTTGCACAAAAAAAGAAATTCATACCTTTTTAAAAATGACATGAGAGAAAATCCTTGTTTTTTGGTTCTACGATTTCTTTAAGGATTTTTAGTCTTTAGAATCTTAATCATTTTCTTTCTGTTGCTCAAACATACACATTTCCACACATTTTTATTTTTTTTTTAGTCGGTTCAGTTACTGTCTCTATTGATTTATAGCTTCACCCCAAATTTTGACTACATCAAATCCTGGATTCCATTAAGCATCTTTATTGTCTCTGATGGCTTGCCATCGGACTCCATCAGTGTGTTAATAGTAACATTAATCTGTGTATTAACTAGTGCCAAGGAAAGAGGGGTGGAAAAGAAAACCACGAGGGAATTAAAAAGAGGAAAAAGGCTGTTGGAAGAGGGCTGGTAGAATTGAAATGAGAGAGACATGTACTTGAAACAGTCCTTTTTACTGTTTGAGAAGATTTAGAGTGATGTCAAAAGCAGACAGATTTAGGAGCTTCATTTCTTAAGTGACGCCATTTCAGCCCTGCATAACACACTATTTTCTTGGTTTAATAACCTTACTTTACCTTACGTTATGACCTTTTCTTCGTAAAACGTATACTTATCAAATATTAACATAAACAACAGCTCTTGTACCATATTCAAATATACTGAATCCACAGCTCCACGGAAACATAAATAATATTTTACCCTCTCCTCCTGTTTCTTATTTGACCAGTGTAGTTCAATTCACATTTAATGAACTTGTATGAACACTTTTTTTTTCTTTATTTATATTAAATTGCAGAGAGGTTATAATGTAATACAGCACAATATAATATAATGTAATATTGTCCCGGTGTCATAGACAGGACTTACCCTAAGCCAGGATTAGGCCATAGTTCAATTAGGACATTTAAGTAATTTGTATAAACATGCCTCAGAAATAGCATTACTGGTGTGCATCTAAAGACAAAAGAAAGCCACTGACATGTTTTAAGATCAGTCAGTACAAGTTTATTTTAGCTGAAACGACTCAGATTTACACTTTAATCTAGGACTAACTTAAGCCTTGTCTGTGAAACTAGGGGATACTATAATATAATATAATATGTAATACTATGCAATAGTTGATTGCTGCATAGCGTGCAATGAACGTGTGCCTGCTATTTTTTAATAAATATTTATTTTTAATTATATTGCATAACAAATCAACTGCTGTTGTTATACATTACTAAACAATTGTGAAATGTTCAGTTATTTTAATGAAAATGAAACGGATATTTTGTATATTTATGTAAAAATGTCTGCTTAAGAAGTAAAATGAAAGATAATTAAAGTAAGTGTTTCCTTTTTTATTTGTTTTAAAACAGAAGGTCAAGTGCATTGGATTGAGGAGTATAGTATTTTGTCTCTTCTGCTCACCAAGGCTGCATTTATTTGATCAAAAATACAATGAAACAGTGATATTATTTAAAATTCAGTTTGAACTGCTGTACTATTGAACTGTTGAATTCTATTTTCTGTTTTAATATACTGTAAAATGTATTTTATTTATCAAAGCTGAATATTCTGCATCATTGCTACAGTCTTCAGTGTCACAAGAAACATTTCTAATTATTATCCTGCCTATTTTTTGATGCCATAATACAGGGGTGCCCAATCTGGCTCCTGGTGATCGACTGTCCTGCAAAGTTCAGCTCCATCTCTAATCAAACACACCCACCTTTAATTTTCATGCGATCCTGAAGACCATAATTATTTGCTTCAGGTGTGTTTGATTAGAGTTGGAGCTGAATGTTGCAGGACATTTGCTTGCAGGAGCAGGATTGTGCACTCCTGCTATAATACATTGTTTTATTCATAATTCTGTGATGAATGGAAAGTTTAAAAGGACAGCATTTATTTGAAGTAGATTTATTTTTTGTAGCAAAGTGTAAGTCTTTAAGGTCACCTTTGATCAATTAAATGCGTCATTGCTGAAAATAAATATATATATATATATAAATAATTAAACAGAAACAGTAAGAGTACATATATGTTAATATGCTATTCTGAATGTGGCCAGTGAGAGAGGAAAACAAAACAAACAAACAAACAAAAAAAAACATTAAACCCATAAAAATGTGATTGGGAGATACTCAAAGACATAAATTGAAATGAGTTTGTGAATTGGACGAATATGTGGAGAGACGGCTGTGTGTTTGCGGCTGTAATTGCGTGACTGTGAACAGTGAGCTGGCTGGCCTGCGCTCTTCTTCTCCTTTCAAATAATGAGAAGCCCAAAGCCAGTGGCTGCGTCCAGAATGACATACTACCTCTACTCCTACTATTTCTGTGTTACATATACTAAGCACAGTATGCAAAATGATGCATGCACCGAATACTAAGATGACCTACTTCATTTGCCAAAATATGCAGTATATCAATATACAAGGCACACTGTATCCCACAATGCAGTGGGGCACCCGATGTGTTCCAGTGAACCAGAAATGATACAACATCTGTGATTTTTAACTTCTTCTTTTTTACATAATACAAAAGTTAACCATTTTTACAGAGAATTCCAAAATGTTTATCACTGCAGAGTTTCCTATACTGTTTTAAAATAATATTCATACATATACTGCATAGTAAGCAGTATGCTAGTATTCCATTCTGAACAAAGACGATCTCTCTCTCTCTGCCGTCTCTGTTAATGATCTGCTCGGCCTGCCGAGCTGAATCTGAGCGATGCCCACCGACAGCGCCACTCAGGCGGAAAGACACACACACACACTCACACACAGACATATAGAAGAGAGGAATAGCGCAGGCCAACGTTTATCTTGAATATATGAATAAACCCACACTGACACATAATCTCTACATCACATGTGCAGAAGCAGACCTCAGCACTTCCTGTCCTGCAAACACACTCGTATAATTGTGCCAGAGAACATACACAAAATCCACATATCGTGTACACCGATAACTGACATATAGGCTTATTATTTTATTGTACATTCAGGTCAAAAGAGGTCAAAAATGAGGTCAGATTGTGCATCTTATGACTCAACACGGATGCCACTGTATCTTGAGGCTTTACTGCTCATTGACAAAGAATTGATTTAATACGGTCCACATGGCTTCTCACTGGACTGCTTGAGAAGATCAGCAGTTCGTCATACTATTATCATAAGGTTTAAAATCAGTTTTAGATTTAGAAAAGAACAGTTCATGCCTCCAAAAACATAGCGTCATCTTTATCCTCCCAAACCTGATTGCTTTCTTCTGTGAAACAAAATTCAAATTGTATGTGAATGAGTATTGAGCTACAAAAATGACTGAATATTACTATAAAAGTAACACTGAGCTGCTATTCCAAGTCTTCTAAAGTCATGATAGTTGTGTGAGGAGCAGACAAACATCTAAGCTATTGTACACTGCAGATCTTCCACTTTTCTGAAACTCACAAAGCTCTTTTACGCTTGTGCATATTCAATTTGTTTACACTTCACAAGCCTTGAATGTTTTAGTTGAATAATGATACTGCAGTAGCATGCTGAGCATCTATATATATATATATATATATATATATATATATGATGAAACTCTGTAGCATTTTTTTTGTAACGGAACGTATTCAAAAGAGATATGCCAGTCATTTGGAACATATGTAAAATTGAAAAAAAAAAAAAAAAAATGTTTCATTTAAGAGTTTTCTAAAGTGTAGGTGAATGAAATGTATGAAATGAATGAAAGATTTAAAATGTCATCGGAGTGTCATTCACTGTTTTGAGACAAGAAATATTTTGTATGTAGGTATGTAGGAGTCTATTCAGTCTTAGAAGTTATGCAAGTGTTTATGCTTGTGAGGCTGTTGAATATTCTCAGTGTGTGTGTGTGTGTGTGTGTGTGTAGACTTCAGCTTTTTAATGAAGTTCTCAGTTAAGTCTCCCAAAGACTTTGCATCCCTCAGCCCCCCCCCCCCACACCCCCGAGCGCACACACACACACACACACACACACAACCAAATGACCCCTCCCCCCCATCGCAACACACACGCTCATGCACACAAACACTTAAAACACACATTCCAAGCATCCTCATTAGCAATTCATGAGCTGAGTCTCATTAGACACTAAGTTTTAGCGCGGGCCTCTGAAGTCGATGGCTAGAGCTGTTATTAATATTTCATATGTCTTCCCATTGAGGAGTTAAAAAAAAAGAAGTTGCTTCGCTTCGGCTACAAAGTCGCTCGAGCTCTCCTCTTTTACCCCTCTTTCTCTATTTTCCCTCCTTTTTCCCCTTCGTTAGACTGCTTTTATGGACTGCCTCTTTCTTCGGCGCTCCATCTCTCCGCCCCTCTCTCCGGCGCACAGACCCTAACTCAAACTGACTTAATTGGGCTGTCTTTGTTCGAAGAAATGTGGACCTACCTTGCGTTTTCCCATAGATTCAGACTAAAGATTGAGACAAAACCCATAGGAAAGAATAATCACAAATGAGATCTCTTTAAAATCTCTAAAAAAAGTAATCTTAGATGCATCTCCTCCAGCGGTTTATAAAAAGATCTCTGTCTCGGAATGTTTGGCAGGACACCAAAGTCTGCAATCAAAAGTCATAAGAGATCTAAAGTGAACATTGCTCATCATTCATTATGCTCAGTTGTTAAATCTGATGTCACACGTGAACATTTTCAGATCCCAGAAGCAATAAAAAAATGGTGCTAATATACGCTCACTACCGAAAAATCTCAGTTATAACCTTTATCTCTATACTGAAATCTCAGGTGGCCAGACAGTGATTCATCTTTTCTGAATCATTAAAATATTGGTGTCTGGTACACCATTAGCGGGGACTGTAGTGTATACTATAGACTTTTGAAAGGCTAGTTTAAATGAAAAGTGCTTATAAATGACTATTAGGATAACAGAGACATAAATTCTTCACAAATAGATAGCTCTATAATTTTACACCTTGTCCTAATTATATTTGATGTGACAACTTTCTAGCGACAAAAATATTTTTCATCTACACAAGTCACAATGTGACAGAATCAATCGAATATCACAGCCAATCAGAAGACTGTGTGGGCGGAGTCTCACTGCACTCGCAGCAAAATGGACACATTTCTAACCTAATTCAGAAATATTCAACATTAGTTAAAATCCAATCTGAGTGACTAATACTATTCATAGAAAATGCTTGTTGGTTCACATTGAGTTTGCAGTTTTAACGCACGTTTGTTTTAATTTATTTTGAGATTTATTTTCAACTATCTGTTGCTTTCAGTCAGGTATAAATGTCATGCAATATGATATTCTACTTATATTAGACACAACATAAATTTCAATTAACATGTAAAAGATTTAGTGCTGTCAAACAATTTGTCGCATCCAAAATAAAAGTTTTAGTTTACATACTATATGTGTGTGTGTATTTTGTATATTTCTTTGTATATTCATGTAATTTATCATGTACTTAATCATTTAACAGCACTCATTTTATAACGTGTGTAGTTAGAGTAAGACGTAAGGCATCAACAAATGTCTGTTATGTACCAGCATTTCTTAAAAGTTGCTAAAATCTGTCTTGTATCTGCCGTCTAATATGCAGAGACATTCAAGCAAAGTTGATTTTCCCCAAAAAATCTCAGCGGCGCATTCAAAACATTGCTCTTGTTGTCTGAGAATCCTGACCAGGGCTGTGTTTCCCGAAAACATTGCAAAGTAGATTATCAAAACTGTTGCTTTGAGGTTCAGTGGTACATTGTTTTTTTTGTAGATAGAGCCCAGTCTGACACCTCACACCAACTCAAAAAAATGGTGGAAGTTTGGGGCTGATCTACCATCCAGTGGCAAACGAGAATGTATCTGAAAGCAATCATTATTTTTCCAAGTTGAAATTTTATGGAGAAGACTGAATGAAAGTGGAACAACGGCACTCCACTGGGAAAAAGTCATTGTCAAACATAGAGCAGAAAGGCCTTCATGTTGGATTAGAGAGATTGGGCTAATGTGGGAGAATCCCAAGTGAACCCTATGACCCCTGTAAAGAGGTTAGGGAACAGAGGGGCTCGGCAGACACGGCGTGCTCTGGAAATAAACACACGCATGAATAAGTCAATAATGGCCGTGGCTCCAAATGTGTGCATAAACAAATGAACGAATATGTGCGTGTGTGTCCATGTGGAGGACCAGACTCCCGTTCTCGACAGACGCCACATTCCCTGCGAATGAGAAACAGACCCGGACAGAGAGACAGATAGATGTCTTTAACAGCCTGATTCGCGTCTGCGCGCAGCTGAGGAAAGAATCCAGATAGCCCCCCTCCTTCCCAAACCAACTGTATTCCCACTTTATCTGTGGGAGAATATGTGCCAGTGCTCCTCTGTCTCTCATTTAAACAGAGCTGTTATGAGAGCCGTAATCAAACCAAAAAACCTCACAAAGGCAGAAGAGCATGGCAGTATGGAACCAATTTTGATCTAACGGCAGCCAAAAAACCCATTTGCATCTGAGACAGTAGATTCGCCGGCTTTCTCTCCTCATTTGACCCTCTTCTCCTGAGCTTGATCAATATCATCTCCTTTTCTTTCCATCTTCCCATGTTTTCAGATGTCGTCTCCTTGACTGTAGCCAGCTATGAGGTCACCTCGGTAACTGTTAATGACTAATTTGCAGATAAAACTCCTTATATGAGTGTCTGCATGTATAATTCAGTTTAAACTGAATTTTTAGCACCTGTGGTATGAAAAGAGGTGAAACCCTTGAGCAAGGCACCGTTCCCCCAACTGCTCCCGTGGCGCCGCAGCAATGGCTGCCCATTGCTACGGGTGCGTGTGTGTCTGTGTGTGTGGTTGTTCACTTCTCACTGGTGTGTGTGTGCACGATGGTTGGGTTAAATGCAGAGCACAAATTCCAAGTATGGGCCACCATACCGGGCCACAAGTCACTTCACTCACTCACTCACTTAAAATGATCGCTGCGAGATGCAGCCGGAGTGAACAATGCTTGAGAGAGTTGGGAGTGAGCGTATATGCATCTTAAGCATCTTTAGATTTAGTAAGTAGAAAGTAGCCTTTTCCACCTACTTGGATACTTAATAAAGTATAGTTGAAGCTTTTGGAGTGGTGAAAATAGCAGTTTCCACGGCAAAGCAGTACACAAAGCAGCACTGCACTGCTGTATCAGCCATTACAGGTGTGATGAAATAAAAATGAGACCAATCAACACAGATTAGCGTCACACGAATCATTTGGGAGTCTTTGAGCAAGTAAGGTAAACATAATTGGATAATATAAGAGAATGAAAGATAAAACAGAGAAAACATCTTTCACAGACATCTAAAGTGTTAAGTGTATATAATGAGTTAAAATTATTAACCCTCACTAATTTTCAAAACCTGGTTATGGCCATGGTCTCGTCTCACTCCAGGATGTTGTTTCCACAGCAGTATTTTGCAGGGGTGTTGATTTGTTGCGATGTAGTTGCGATGTTGTTTCTTGCGTCTCATCTGAATTCGTGTTTAATGAATCTTTTGCGCAGTGCAGCATAATTAATTTGTATTCTGTCAAGTGTTTTATCAGACACACCTGTGATGAAACGTCGCTTATATCAGGTGTAGATTTGATAAATGGGAGCCGCGACGTGCTGTAGCGCTTAATGAGGAAAGACAGAATCCGGTTCCTCAAACTTCCTCAAAAGCCGGGCCAGTTTGAGTGTAGTTTAGCGAGCAGGGCCGGGTCGCTTCACAACAAAGTGCATGCTGGGAGGTGGTGTTCGAGCGTTCGCTTTGAACAATTAGAGGTAGTTTGCGGCCATTTTGTGCCGTCGCTGGCAGACGAGCACAATGGGACGCGACGCGGTAAGCCGGCGAGCCGTTTCATGGGAAAGAGTGCCTGAAAATGGCGCTCCGGAAGGCGCCCTCGCTCAGTCTCTTTATAAGCGCCTCTTTTATTTTCCCTCTTTCGAACTCTATCAATTTTCCCAGCACATTCTCTCCCCTGGTTTTGTGGTTTGTCTGCCACCCCTCCTCCATCGCTACCCCGCTTGCTGTGTTCTTTATAAAGTCTTTCTCTTTCAACATCATACCCATAACCCCTCTTACACCCCCAACGCACCCTTGCGCGCACTCCGACTCTCCTACATTCAATTCCCTGTCTTCCTTTCTTTCTTTCTTTCTGTCTTTCTCTGCCTACTATGGTCAGGTCTCATGGGGAAAGACAGTTGGCAGGAAGCAGGCTTGCTGCCATAGCAACAGGATCACTCCCTCTCCCACAGGTCTCCTTAGCAACCGGTAGCTTGGCATTGTTGTAATGAGCGGACCCTATGTGCCAGGCTAACAGAGCACAAGTGTGTGTGCATGTATGTAACCGAGTGCATATTTAAGTCTTATTGTGAAAAAGGCCACTTTGTGCATTCAGTTCATATATGAGTCTTTTGTCCTTTTTCATCAACTTGAATATTAAAGGATGCGTCTTAAATGCATTAATGTAGCAGGTTTTAATTAACAATCATGTGACCAGGTGCTTCCCAATCTGTTTGGGCTTTGATTAAAGCGATCAGCTCATTCTACGCCCTGCAACCGAAATAATCGATGCGTGACTTAATTAATGATTTACTAATTAATTGTGCATGCTCTGCCTAGAACAGAGGATGACTTTGTGCTCGATGATAAAGTCAGTCATAGTTGTGCATGCTCGTGTCTTTGCTCGCGGAGAGAGAGAGAGAGAGAGAGAGGCAGCACAAAAGACTGAAGAAATGCTGCCTGTTTTTTTGTGAATCAGTAGCTTGCTTTGTGCCTATACATTTATTCACTATTATTTACCTTCACAGTTAGTCACAAACTAAACAATTTAGTTATTCAAATGTAGTTTTATTAATTGTGATTCAAGACCCACACTTTATTTTAAGGTCCAATTCTCCCCATTAACAAACCATTATCTCTGACTTCTGCCTCAATAAACTGCTATACTGCAATAAATTGCTGCTTATTAATAGTTAATAAGGTAGTTGTTAAGGTATGCAGAATATGGTCATGTAACCAGCATTTTAATAATATCCATGGTAATAAATAACTAATTAATAATGAGAACTCGTTCCCTATACAAAAGTGTTTCCCACTTAATTTATCACTATTAACCAGCATGCATATTACTAGCATATTAGCTATTTATTAGTACTTATAAAACAGATAATAATGTGATATTCTTCATGAACATATTTTAAATCCCTTAACCCTACCTAAATGTAACAGCTACCATTCTAACTATTAATAAGCAGCAAATCCAGAACTTTTTTGATGCTAAAATTATAGTTAATAGTAAGAACTGGCCTTCAAAATAAATTGTGACCATACAAATATATTTATACTCTAGATTATAATATGAATATGTATCTTTATTACATTTTAAGTATCAAATAGATTTGGTTATATTTGTGCTTAACACAAGAAGAAAAACATTGCCAGTGGGGTAAGCAAAATAAGTCTTCATATCTTATGCAATTTTGCTTCTCATGTGAATTTGTCTTGCTTTAAGGCTGTTCATATCCTTTTTTATGGAAAACAAGAAATTAATATATATATATATATATATATATATTTTTTTTTTTTTTTTAAACCATGCACAATTATTCAGTATTATTTTATGTTGTTTTATCACAGCAAAGTTTGTGTCACAACAAGAGGTGTGCATCTGCGCACAGGACCCAGGTGTAAGACAGTTCTTCTGAGTGTATGCGATCTCCCACAGGTGTCTGTTCTCTCCACCTGTTGTGTGAAAGCTTAGCTGGGATCGTCATCATTTGAGGCTGACGCTGCTCTTAGCGCTGCCCCATTCTGGGCCGTGTGCCATGCGACGACTGGGCAAACGTATGCCGGGGGCGGCTGTTCTACGCCGTGCCCTGCTCCACGATGCTGAAGCGCTGGCTTTCATGCCCCGAAGGTCTGGTCAGCTCTGGCATGCAGGGCGGATTTTCCGATCCCCTGCACCGCTCTCAGATGCTCCTTAATCTGCTTGCTCTATTTTTAAACCTCCCTCCCATCTTTTTGCTCTATCTGTCCATCCTTCACTTCCTCCCACTATCCCACCCTCCCTCAGGCTCTCCCTGTTCCCAGGGAACTTGGCCTGGCTTGCCCAGCAGCTCCAATTAGAGCTTGGTCCAAGGGGATGGAGCGCACTAGCTGGCTGCTCCCACCTACAGGCCCCCAGGGGCCCTGGCTTCTTTTCTGTGCCCAGTCTACCTCTCTCAGGTTAGGCTAGAGCTCCAGACGCGGCCCCTCCCTTCTGTCCCGGTCCCTCTGGTGGGTGGGCATTCCACAGGGAAGTGAGCGGATAGAAAGGCCTTCTGTCGTCAAACGCTGGCTGTAATGATGCTCTGTTTTCAGGATACGAGTGCTGGGCTTCCTTCGTTAACAATGTCTAATTTAGCTAATTTGTCAATTTGAAGACAAACATTAAATGTTCAGCCAAAAATTGTAATGCTGGTGTTTACTCACCCTTATATCATCCTAAACTCAAATGTTCTCATTTATTATTTTTTTTTGCTAGACCACCAAAGGAGAATTTTCAAGGTATCTCGATATTGTATTGTGTATTGTGTATCGTATATCGATATTGTATTGTAACAGTGACAGAAAATCTCCACTGCAGCATTCGAATGCCATTTTCCATATTCAAACAGATGTATCACATTCAGTTATAACATGCTACAACCAGTGGGTTTTGGGAGTAATGATGTCTTTGTGTGGCAGATCAATTTCAGCTGAAGATTATGAACAACTTAATTTCGGTCTGTTCCTCAGACAAATCTATTGTATGATGCAGGTAGACTGCCTTGAAAAAGTGCAACATCTTAATACTTGCAACATCTTTCAGTGTGTTAACGTAATTTCCACTGGAACAGGAAGTTAGACAGGACATATGTGATCCTGGACCACTGGGTCCCATATCAAGTGGATTTGCAGCATTTGACAGCTTGTGACTGCCACATTTGAAAAAAGACTTAGACTTCTCTTGTTGAGATTATAAACTTTTAATATTAGAAATTAATAATTTTAGTGATATAGTTTGAAAAACATGTAATATATCTCTTCTTCTCATCATTGCTTTTTAATACTGTAGTGCTGAGGATATCTGACCATTTGCAATGTTTAATCACCTCCATCATGGTTTAAAACAAAATTTTCAGGTGGGTTTGACATGTTTTGTGGTCTGTGCCGACTTGTGGGTATGACCTGCTCTGCAGTATTGTGTCTCTGGGCTGGCACTACGGTAGTTCAGGTGACATTGACTTGAAATCATACTTTATTCACGCCAATGGAAAGCATGTTTAAACTCTCTAAATCACTACCTATGTAGTGCAATATGTGTCTTTCAACATAAATAGTATAATTAAATGTGTAAAAAAAATTTCAGGTGCAGTTTTAGTGTGTTTTATAGTATAAGGTGAAGGATGCTTTTGACAGTTTTGATTGCTTATATCTCTAAAATTTTAATGTTGTCAATGGTTTGGAACACAGTTACAGTATGTCATGTGTTAAAACAACATGTGTTATAAAATCGGCTCGAAATACCAAACGTTTCATATCCTCTGACTAGTCTAAGGCAAAAAAAAGAAAAGGACTTTTTCATACACCATCATTTGTTTATTATACACCTTGCATTTTTCTATGAAACCTCAAATTTGCCAACAACTTGTCCAGACTTTAAATAGGAAAAAAGTTTTGGTGTTCTATAATAGACGTGGCAGGAACAACATGGCTTCCTCATAAAGACTCAACTTGGTGTCAACTTAGAGAACAATATGTTTTCCTTTAGCAAATGAATACATAAAACATCCTGTATTAACCAGAAATAACGCTGTTAGCAAATGTCCGTTAGCATCATTATCACATATTAGGACTGTTCGATCCTATAATTCCATATTGCTCCATCCGTCACATTGCCCACACCTCTCTCTGCTCTCTACCGTTCACGTTAATCGCCTGTGAGTTCTCCTTTTCCCCCAAACAGCCGAGCACCGCCCGTGACATCACTCACAGGAAGTGCATCTTTAGCGTTGGCTAATTTCCATCGATTGCCTCCAGACAGGCTTAGCAGACGCGCCCTGTTCCCACACAGAACTCTCATTTTAAGTCTCCTCGCCTGCAGGAGTCCTCTCTCGCTCTCTCCCTCTCGCACAATGAATGCAGTCAGCGCTTTTATCTCCTACCCCACTTGTGCTTATTATCAAATAAATGCGAGGCAGAGAGATACCCATTGACAGTAGCATGCATAATGACTGCTGGCTGTGTGAAATGGATTAATAAATAATGGGTGAACGTGGCTGAAAACAGCTTTTCCAGTCCTGCGAGCGCGCAAGAATGCTCGACAGAACAATCCCCCAACACACGAGCCGTGCGTTCCGGACCGCGTCGAATGGAACACTGGGCAGAATGTAAAACAGAACGCTGCCTGGAATACTCGGAGGAGTCTGCTCAGTAAATTAGAACGCTCTTTAAAATGAGAAACAGATCACTTGGCAAACGTTACCCAGAATAGTTTGCTAAAACTTCCAGGTAGATAGCGTCTTAAACTGCATCTTTTCTTTCTGATGAAGTGCTACTGTAGCTATATGGCCTTTTGTGCTGCTCAGAAACTGAATAAAATCTAAGGCTCTTTACACAAACTTGAAAAATGAGCCTTGATCCTTCCAAATCCCATTCATTGCCCACAGTGAAGTTGATCCAAGGGCACTAATCCAAGGCCTACATCAATGAATAGTGGACTGAAACACTGTATCATAGCATCATTTGATTAAAGCTCCTTTCTGGATCCACTAAATGGATCATATTTTGGGTATTCATCAATAGGTGCTTTTGGGGAAAAGATTATCTGACTAGGGATGTCACAAAATCACGTCTGTCTTTTTCAGATCTGTTTGATACTGTGACATCTTTGTACACCCCTTCAATGTATTTGGATGGAATCACAAATTCTCTTTGATTAAAAAAAAAAACCCACTGTGGTAATGTAAGTGTCGAAACCCTTGCTTTCTCGCTGTATGAAATTTTGTTTTTGGTGTGTCAGGGCTATTGTTAAGACAGAACTTTCCATGTAAAAGCAGCCCTTTTTATGGCTTGTCGTGGGCAGATGTGCCTAACACGAAAACAAGAGGGCGGAGGCGACCAATGGCGCCAGGCGGTCAAATACATAGGTAATGATCTTGGTTCATAAACCTCAATTTTACGAAATGCACCAAGCTATGTATTAGCATAAATTATAAAAGATGGTAAAATTGTGAGTGTTATTTAGTTGTTCCATTCCACAAATAGGGTACATGACTGTGAAGTATAAAAATTTAGTTTTTTTTATTATTTTCAGTACTAGAAAATGCCAAAATGACCACAGCATTGCAAATAACAAGGTTTGAATTTAGCATAGTAGTAGTTGGCATGTAGTTAAGTGGAATGTGCCATACTGAGTACCTTGAATCTAATCTGCAGTATATTTAGTTATGTAATGAAACTTTCCTAATTTTCCATCTTGATCTCTATGCCGATTATTACGCCCATCATCTATCTTCCTCTACACACCTCCTGCCTGGCCAACATATGATCCCTTCAATCCCTCTTACTTTGTTGCATTCCAGGGGTTATAGTCAGCTAAGGGGCCACCAGATTTATCCAGGATTAGCCCTAGATTTCTCTGGATTATGCAGGCTGGAGTGGGATTAAACCTGATTGCCAGATTTTTCTGGTTTGCTGGGCATATTTGAAAGTGTCTGTGTATCAGGTTAGAGGGAGTGTTTTTTAAACGTTTTCCCCATTGAGCACACTGTTTCTGTTAGGAATCTCAGCCGTCATGTGTGCATTTAACTAGCAGGCTGTTTGTGATTAAAATGCTAACAGGTCATTTTTGGCCACAATATGTTGTTTCTTACTTTATTTTGCCAAGCATCTTTGACAAAGAATCCAAGCTTTATTGTCATTGTGAGACCATAAATCAAAAGGTTGTAATGTCTAAATGCCATGTACTTGATCACTCTACATCTCGCCTTTTCAGAAGACCAAAAATGCTTCACTGGTGAGACATCTACTGTAATAATATTGGTATTGGCAAAAAACGTCAGAATGCACCAATGTCAGAATGCACCAATAATGTTGATCAAATAACTGTGTTGTTACTGTCAACACTAATCAGTTAATACCATTATACCTAATTTTTCGTAAAGAGGTAATTGTATGGCAGCATTACACGGTGACTTTATATAAGCTTTGATAAGATAGTGTCAGTTAATTGTTGCAGATCTAACCAAAAGAGTATCTGTGAGAGCCAAAGCAGGTCACAAGCAGACGGCTACATGGCTGGCCAGCGAATGACTCAGAGGCAGAAGAGCTTGAAGGTGTCTGGGTCAAATTCCGAACCACAGACCTGCTATTTATAACGCTCACCACAGGCCACACCACCACAGCAATTGTGACTTCATGAATAATCTGCTTTCATCAAACACCCAGCGCTCTACCTCTTCCCTCGTCTTAATGGAGACACTAAGGGGCGAAGAGCGGATCTTTTCGGGCGACTAAACGATGACTCGTGGCCTTTCAAGTCTGAGAGTTGTCATGTTTTAAAAATGCAAGCTTTCTACAACAAACTCATGTGCAGACGGCTGTTTGGTGAGCTGAGCCGCGGAGTGGTGGGGTGCTGGTAGCTACTGTGAAGTCATGCAGCCTATAGTTGACTTGCTAATCACTGTTCCTCTGAGACAGCTCAAGCGACGGTGTGACTGCCGATGATTGAAGCTCTCTAGTGAGTTGGGCGAGTCGTCTGACTGTCAGAGATGAAAGGATGTTTGCAGTTTACCTGCAGCATCAAACGGCATCTGCCTCTCTCTTCCCCCCGCTTCTCGCGCGTAGCTCCTCTCTTCCCGTTTCCACAGTAGTCATGGTTACCCCCGCAACAGAGCGCGCTTGCTGGAGCTGTCAGGGCGTCGCGCTCAGATCACCTCGCGCAGGTCGTTTCGGCACGCAGTTCCCACTCGTGACACCACGCTTCAATTTGGCTTTGATTAAGTCAGCCCGGGAAGCATCTGGCTCTTTCACCAGCACGGGGGCTTGTGTAATTTGGCAGAATAACCGAAGGAGAATAAAACCCCCTACCTGGGGGGCGAGAGGACGTAAATACATCTTGCTTATCCAATTTCTCAGCGCTCTGAATGGGAGCGGCGAAAAATGCAGCAAATCTGCCACCGGTGTTGGGGGAAGAATTAGCCCCTCAGGTGTGAGGTGACACTGAAACAGCACGCTCTCCGAGATTAGCCTGCTTTACAGTCGATATCCAGCTGTAGTGTAAATTTTGCCAAGGTAATTGGCTCTTTTCAGTGACTGATATCTGACCACTCGTGTGAGCGGTAATGGTTCTCAGAATCACTACGGAAAACAAGAGGCTGCTTTCCGTAAGGGGGTGCGATGGGGGATTATGGAGTATAGATGGGCTGATAGACGCACTTGAAGTGTAATTGTATTGTGGATGATTGAGGGACAGGAAGTAGATTTGTTTTGTCTTATTTGCATTTTTTTTTCTTCAGCCAGAGCAGGTGAATGAAATTAGTAGTGTGATTTGTGGCGGGATGGAGGGTGAGCGAAAAGAGAGTGATAAACAGATGCGGGACACAGAGAAAGAGATGAATGAGTGTGAGAACGAGGGAATCTGAGTGAAGGAGGGTGTGAAGAGGCTATGCAGCTTTGAGAGAGACGCTGAGTGTTTGTTAGGAGTGGAGCTTGCACTACATTATTGTTGCTGTGTACACGTCAACACATTATGTGTATTGTTTGGTAATGTTGAAAATTTGACAGACAGATGATAAAAAGAAATAGAGAGGGAAACAGAGATCAGTTGAAACTTGGATTGTGTAACAAGCCAATAAGGGAGAACTATGAACATTGTCCCAGGCCCTGGGATGAGGGCCCTCTTATATTATAACCTTCGGCTCTGTGGGAGCGGGTACCAAATAAATATTTTGTCTCGGGTCCCCAGTATTTTAGGTGTGCGACCAGCACACTTTGACAAGTGCATGCAACAGGGAGAAGCAGACTGAGGGATTTGTCCCTTTTGCTTTTTTCAGAGATGGATAAGAACAAACTGTCCTACTCTGTTTTGTGTATTGATGCTGTACTGTTTCATAGCAGTCGGCCTCATTCTTTTTGTTTTTATTTCTTTCTTTGGATGACCATTCCCTAGCTAATCAAAAAACAGCTGTTTTCAAAGTAGGCCTTTTCAGCCTTAGAATATTCTAATCAATAGAACTATGTTTCTATATCTTTTTATAATCTATAAAATGACAAAAAGTAATATTTTGTTGGTGTGAATTATTTTTGCATTGTATGTATGAAGGTAATTAATTAGTACTTTGAACATGCCATTGGGAATCTTTACACTGAGGTAATGACATTATAAGATTTGCAAAACATTGCTATAGTGTGGAATATAAAGTTCATTGTTAGGAAAGATGCACAGATGAATGGTTAGCGAATCTTTTGCTGTGGCTTTAAATAATATATAGTACAGCCTTGAGTCTTTTTAATAAAAAGTTAAATTATATTTATTGAATCCAGCACACATATTAATGTGAAATGTTAAGGTTATATGAGTTATGTGCAGTATGATACACAGTAGCTACTGTATGTGAACAGGTGTTTCATGTCATACTTTCTGTGGTGCACAGCTGGAACAATGTATTGACCAATTCACATCTGAGACTACAACTATCATTAACATTCTTGACTCCACTGTTGTTGTACACCAAAGAAAGAGATGCATTTCTCAGCTGCATCTGTACCACTGAACTCTTCTCTCTCACTCTCTCTCTCTCTCTGGTTTCCTTTGTCTGGTGCTCCTCCAGGATCGCTAGTGTGCCAAAATCACGCCTCGCTCTCGCTTTCTCGTCTCACTCTCTGGCTTTTCCTCATATTTCCCCAAGACTGCAATCGATAGAGGCGTCTGTGATCAGGTTGCCACGTGTGATTCATTTGGGTAACCTTGACTACGGTTTGATGTGCGTGTGGACTCGGCTTGGCTAGCTGCAGCGTGAGTCAGAGAAAGCGTGTGCCGTGCAGGAGCTGTTCTGCTTACAGTATTGATTTGCCTGAGCAGCCAAGAGGGGTTTCACCTCTTCCTACAATGAGTGTCCCGAACTGCTTTAGAGTTTTTATAGGAACTTGCATAATTCTTGTGAGATTAGCACCCTCAATGGTTTTTATTTTGAATATGTGTTCATTTGAATCAAACTTGCTTGATACACAACACAACACACATTTGGGTATATATTGTATAACTTGTATACCACTGGATTTCTTTGAATAATCTTTGAATAGTTTAGGTGTCTTCAGTAGGGAGCGGCCATAAATTACTGTCTGAAAGAAAAAGGAAAACAATGATAGTGTACAATTGTGCACATCATCAATGAATTATATGGACATTACTGTATTTATTGTAATAAAGTACTTAAATATATTAATATGTTTTTTCAGTATATTATTTTAGGTCAGGCCTAATCTAACACTAAGTTTTATGAATATGTAATAGGGGTCCTCCCCCAGTCTCTCTCATCTACCAGGGGGCCTTGGCCTGAAAAAGGGTGTTTAAATATCTTTTTTTTTTTTTTACCTAAGATTAAGACACACAATGTAAGTAAAGCCCAGTTCAAAATCACTAATGCCTCTGTTTAATTTATTCCTGTTTTCTCCTTCCCACAGAACTCCATCAGACACAACCTCTCCCTACATACCCGCTTCATCCGTGTTCAAAATGAGGGAACAGGAAAAAGTTCCTGGTGGATGCTTAACCCAGAGGGCGGAAAGATGGGCAAAGGGCCCCGAAGACGAGCTGTATCCATGGACAATGGCACTAAATACCTTAAGAGCCGAGGCAGAGTCAGTCGGAAGAGAGCAGGAGCTGCGGGAATGGGCAGAGAGCTTGGAGGACCCGGAATACAGGGATCGCCAGAACATGGAAGCCCAGCTGGTAAGGGAGTTATGGGAGTTGGGGGTGAGGAGTTTGATGCCTGGACAGACCTCCACTCTAGAACAAGCTCATCTGCATCGACGTTAAGTGGATGCTTGTCTCCAATTCTGGCTGAGACAGAACCTGATGAACCAGAGGAAGGAGGACTTTCCTGCTCAGCCTCCCCAAGACTCTACCCTAGCCCCACCAGCACAAGATCTCCAGCCCTGGGAACAGGGGGACACTGTCCATCTGTCGAGCTCCCGCACCTAGCTGATCTAACTGGAGCCATCAGCTTGGAAGAAGGCTACACCCAGCCTCTACCACTTAAGCGCAATGGCTATCACTATGGCCCTGGACCCAAAGGAGAGACCTCCTACTGTGGAACGGTTTATGGGCAACCATCCATGGGCATGCTTAGGCATCATACGCCTATGCAGACAATTCAGGAAAACAAGCCTACCAGCTTTCAGCGTGCTCTTAGGGCATACTCAGAGAACAATGCCCTTGAAAGTCTGCTTGCTGGAGGGCCACAGTACTGTGGTAAAGACATGGTTGTGGGGCAAGGAGCAGCATCCCATTCCCTTATACAATCTAACAACGCTGTGCACTCTCACAGCCACAATCAGAGCCAGAATCACAATCATAACCCAGAGCATGGCCACAATCGCAGTTCCAGTCTTCACAACGGCCATGGAGTAACCCACGAGCAAAACCCAAGCCATCATCACAATCCCAATCAAGCTCATAACAAGCATCACCCAAGTCTTGACTACAATCATCACAAACACCACCGTGGCCACGATTACGTTCAATCTCATGACCACAAACTCAATGCTAGTCCCAATCCTAACCACATGCACAATCACCTGCAACACAACAACTCCAGACAACCAGACCTTTCTCCCAGGGTGAACAATGACATGTTGCAACCCTACAACCACAAATCACCCAGCCTTTATGGCTCACGTGTTCACCTCCCTTCTACTGCCCTGCCTCCTAACCCTGCTAGTGTCTTGGACGTTCCTCAAGACCCTTGTCGCCTGGCTTCAGCCCCCCACCCTCGCCATCAGTCCTACCCAGGTTCCCACCTCCACCAGGGCATGACAGAACCATGGCAGGGGTATTACCACCTCACATCACAGAATCTCAATTATCATGGCAACCACCAAGCTAACCAACACCAGGATCCTCACAACCGGTTGCAGTCCGAGCTGGAAATGGATGTGCACCAGAGCAGTCTAGATTGCGATGTGGAATCCATCCTCCTGAATGACTTCATGGACTCAACAGAGGGAATGGACTTTAATTTTGACGGGTCACTATCACAGGGTGTTGGCATGGGAATGGGTTTGGGAATGGGAATGGGGGTTTTTGCAGGACCTCAGCAATCACACAACAGCCAGAGTTGGGTGCCTGGGTGAACTGTGAGGGCATTGAGGACCTACATATAGGCAAACGTTTAACCATACAGCCTTCTGAAGGGCAGCAGGTCAAGTTGGGAACTCACACGTACAAATTGACCAAGATTCCCTTTTGCTGATGTCAGATTCTGGACTCATGATTATCCCTTGCCCCAACTCCTTAAAATACCCCACCCCGCCTTCTATTCCATTTTCCCTGCTGTGGAATAATGTCATAGCGCCCTAACAGTCCTTTCTGTGGTTCATGTCCTTCAGTTTGTGCTCAATTCATCACCTCCATGTCTTTCTGGGCAAAAGCTCTGAAGCACTTTACATCGCCATCCATTCCGATGCTGTAACGACCACCCCGCGACCTGGGAGGAATCACATTGTCCGCTGGCCTGGGTTTAATGTATGCAAACGACTTTGTTATCCTTCCTGAACAAAAAAGTAAATAAATAATTAAGCGTTGGTGTTGTTTTACTAAACATGAGTACAGGATTGAGCAGTTGCTATAGCTGTCTGAGTGTCTGTGCTGTCATTTGTGTATTCGTCAGTGTGTGCGGGTGTGTGAGTGTTTGAGTGTGGAGCTGCTTTTCTTTGGTAAATGTACGCACCTCCTCCCAAGTAGGTCTATTGGATGTCCCTTTATTGTGGGCTAGGACAGTCATCCATCAGACACACTCTATTGATATTCAGCATATCCTTTTTAATCTCCAAAGTAATGCACCAGCTATGCATCACTGTTGCAAATAGAATGTGATGCTCGGAGAGCGCAGGGCTGTTTTTCCCCCGGACACACAACGGCTTAATGTGTTTTGGCGAAAGTGATGATTAAAGTCACTCTGCAGTAAGTGGTGGGGCAGGGGGAGGGGGTATTAGAAGGAGGTAGGGAGGGCAGAGATAGAGAGATAGTGGGGGAAAAGGAGAAATGCAAATATTATCACTATGCCCCCTTCCTCTCCATTCGAATTTATAAAGCTTTCCCTGTAATGAAATAAGGAACGATCCAACACTACCACACATCCTGTGCAGGGCTCTTTCCTGGTTCACCTCAGCCTAGCTACTCTGTGGCAGCCTTCCTCTGACTTCACCCAGTGCATTGGTTTTATTTTGACTACATTAGCATTCTTTATCCTTTTGCCTATGCAGCGTTACCCTACTTCATCAATGATGATTAATCAAATTGGAAGTTTTGCCAACCCTTATTCCCTGTGTGTTAATGTAAGATCAGATTTGGAATTTGGAAAATGATCCTTAATGAGTTAACGCTTGACTAACCTGACTAACTAAATGATGGTAGTGCTACCTCAAGGTTGTAAAAGAAAAGGTGTCGTCTCATATCAGGTTTTACAGAATGCCATCCACCATCTTCCAGAGCCTTTGTATCCTACACTAGTGAACTGCAAGCTGATTCATTCAGTCAGCGAACGACAAATGGGTGCTATCTTCTCTGTGCAGACTTCATGTTGCCCTTATCCAGTGATCTCCCAGACTCCCAGTAATTAATTGCAAGTGTATATTTTCTCATTCTGGATGTGACATAACACCACAGATTCAAATAGAAAGACTCCTTTAATTATGACATGGTTTGTAAACATATGGGGCATGTTTATGCACACATCATATATACCAGTTGTCTTTACCTATTATGGCCACTAGAAAGGGGTTGATGAAGTAGTGGAAACACCATATGGAAAAGTAGCTTCACTTTGAAGCAATTAAATCGCCATTACATGACTGTAACTACAAAGCCGAGTTATTAGGTTGATAGTCAATTACAAAACATGTCAGGTGTAAAAATGGTCTGACAGTGCTTTGATATGAAAGGTTTGGATGCAACGTGAGGCAACTAACAGGCTTTTAAAGCAGAATACTTTGTACGTGAATTGCTGGTGCATCCATGTCAAAAATTGTTAAATTATTTATTTGTCAAGGGAGACGGGATCAGAAATAATGATAGCATATGCCAAACAGTAAAAATGCATCGGCAAAGACAAACAGAAGTCGCAACTCAGTGCACTCTGACAATCAAAAACATACAAAGTACAGCATCAAAAACCATAGGCTTTATGAATCAATATTTCTCTTACTAAGTCTTCACAAAAGGCATTTTCTAGCATCAGATAGCAAAAGCACTGTTCACTTGTGTCCCATAATTACAGGATTATAATGTCTCCATGCACACTACAGAACAAGTGCAAGAGTAATTTCATGGCTGCTAGGATAAAGTCACCTTCCATGGCCAATCACTAAATCAGAACATCTTTGAATTTTTATGTAAATTTCTGGAACACAAAGAGTAGATTCCACCCCCTTTATTAATAAAGAATTGGACTGTTTATTACTTCAGCATTCCAACAAGAATGTTTAATTTCCTAAACTTTATGTTAAAATTGGTGTTTAAGGTTATTTCTTCCACTCTTTGTGTCATTACTTGCTTACTTGTCTACCATTATTGATGTTCCATAAAGTGCATCCCCACTCTTTTATTTATTTATTTTTAAATATGTGTTGCCAGTTGCTTTCTCTGAGGCTGAAATTGGGCAGAGATACATGACTTGG
>JAUCMS010000038.1:1438901-1455292 GCA_032357445.1 Enteromius radiatus
TTTGTATTAGTGATATTATGTGTGTTTATGTTTAAGTTCGATTGGATGGGTTTGGTTCATTTGCAGCCCTTTTATATTAAAGTCTAACTGTTACCATCATGGAGGGAGGTGTGTAGAGGAGTGACTTGTTGATATTGCAGTGCACTTGTGAAGCGTTTCATGTTAGATCGTCATGAATTTGAATTGCTGTAGCTCAATCTGCCAAATGCCCCATTTTTAAATTTGAGCACCTGCCCCTGTAATCGTCTCTGCACGGCCCTGCTCACACTTACTTGTGGAGTGACTACTCGTTTTTCTCTTTTTAGGACTCTGTGTGTGGAGTTTTTCATGTTATACAATGATTGAAAATTACTTTTTATTCATAGGTCACGAGGATCTAATCATGGGTCAAATGACATTATGAAAATTGTAGTTAGTAGTCTACATGATTATTTATGTATATATATATATATATATATATATAACAATAAATCTGGAAAAATATATAATAATAATAATAATAATAATATAAAAAAAGATCTGAAAATATATTCCAGTCTTTGTTATCAATAAACATGGAATGCACAATATATTACATTGTGGCAAGTTTTCCCAAAGTTGATTAATTGAAAGAACTGCAGGCAGTTTATCAAATCATGAAATTAATAAATAAACAAATAAATAATTTGAAAGAAAACAACTCAACACTAAAATAGGAAAATTGTATTTGTTTACCTGCATTTCAGTATGACCATTATCCAATATGCAAATGTGTTATTAAATTTATGTAATTTTAATTTAAAATCTCAAACGTCTTCAAGTAAATATTTTAGGATTGTCAAAAAAAAAGAAAAACTGATTTACATGAAACAGTCATAAACATAAAAACAGCAATGATATTACACATCCAAATATTTCCAGATTTTCAGAAATGTAATCTATCAGAAATGTAATCTACTGTATATTATGCTGTATACAGTCACAATGTACAGTCAAAAGTTTAATTTAAGACTGATCCAAACCTCTAGAGAAGGAGACCTCTGAGGAGAAACACCTGAGAAGAATAAAAGCCGGAGTCAACATGGAGTTAAAAAGAAAAGAACTTTGTTTAACTTTTTTGAAACACGTTTATGGTCTTATTGTTAACAATTCATTGTCGCATATTCCATAGAAAAAAGTTGGTTTTGGTGTTCTTTCATCAAAATGTAATAACTTGTTCCAGCTCTGATTCTGAAGCAACATTCCTGTTTGGCTTCTTAACTCTCACTTTCACAATCCAATCCATTCTGACTAAATACAATCAAATCACAGCCTACATTTTTCTCATTTACTACTTTATTATTTGAAGATAAAATACATAATGGAAGTGGATGCCATCATTTCAAGTCTCTATCTGCTCTCTTGTTAATCTCAAAGATATATATGAGAAACATTTGAGCTATTAGAGAGACGATTGTAATTTTTCCTTTTGGGGGGGGGGTGGTGCTTACCATTCACAATGCATCTGAAAGTAAAAGCTGCCTTTCTTGTGGAAGATATCACGGAGACATGAACAGACACGCACATGCGGTGCCCTGCGGGAGGTCTGAGGAGACGCTAGAATCAGACCCCCGCTTGCTGAAGGGTTCAGAGAGAGAGAGAGAGAGAGAGAGAGAGAGAGAGACACCTCCACACAACAGTTAGTGTGAGTCTACAACGTCAGCAAATTTAGTCCTTACAAACGATGACATTCTTAACGGCATAGATTTACTTTTTACAATCTTTGCCAAAATAATAATAATAATAATACTTTTCTAAAAATTTGTGATCAAAATAAATAGTTATTATAAAATAGTTGTTTATGCTCAGGATGCAAGGATACATTTTCTAAAAAAAGAAAATGTATCCTTGTATTTTAAGCATCATTAAAATCTGTCACTTATAGTTTCACAATTTTGAACAATTGGATGTGTCTTTAATAATAATAATAATAATAATAATATTATAATAATTTTATGTTTAGTATCTCAACAGAGCAACACTCATGTAGTGTTATATATATATATATATATACATATATATCGTTTATTTTTAGTTAGGGGCGGGGCGGGGGAGTGCCAATGGCAAACAGGGGGAGTGTTCAGGTTGTTTGAAAATAAGCAGTACTATCTGGTGATTCAAAATTGGCTCAACCTTTCACTTTCCTTTTAAGAGTAGAATCAGAGCCATTTTGTTGAAATAATTATTAGCGTTAAAACATTATGGATGGTTGTGTGTGTGTGTTCTAGATAAAATTCACATTGAGTGACTTTCAAGCTTGTCATTATGAATACGGAGAAAAAAATACTTTGTGATTTGCTGGTGTGTGAATGAGGATTTGTGAGATTTGCATGTTTGTGTGTGTTAGTGGGTGGGAGAGGAGGTGTGTGAGAGTGTGTGAAGAGAGCTGAGGTTTCAGTCCTCCTCTGAATTCACACACACCGCATACAGATACTTTCAATTAAAGGCAGTCTATGAATGCTGAACCTGAATGGAAGCTGACTTTTAATTATCCTGTCGTGTGTGTGATCTGTCTGTGTGTGGGACAGTGTGTGTGTTGTCTCTGTGGTGTGTACTCTCTTCTGGAGCTCTGATCGCCTCTGATGAGCTCTGGGCTGAATAATTGATTGGTGGCTCTGAAAGTTTGATGCTTTTGCCTGCAGGCGGGATTAACCTGCAGTCTGTCTGTCACACACACACACACACACACACACAGGCGCCGATCCGGTCGTATCTCCACCATCTTGGTGCTCATCCACAGAAGCTCTATCTACACCCTGTGGCCCTCATTGAGAATGCACCTGCTGTTCACAAACCCATGTTTTATCATTTATTTACACATTTTTTATCCAGGGTCTCTTCTGAATATCATTTTTGATGCTTTGGTTCCCTCAAATTTGTTTCAGCTCGATTCGTTTTGGTTGGCTTTCAGATTTATACAAATGCTGCTAGAGCTATTCTCACAGCTAACTTCGTTTTCCTCAGCCGTTTTCCAATGAATTTTAATCAACATTATAAAGTTTTTCTTAAACTCTCACAAATTTGAACTTTTTTTTATAAAGTGTGCTATTTATTTTCATATTTTGTTATCTAATTCATAATAATCAACATTTTGCCTTAAGGGTTCTTTCTTTTTCCACTACTTTTTATTTTTACTTTCTTTTAAATTTTTTCACTAAGGAATAGTTCACCCAAAAATGAAAATTCTGTAATAATTTACTCCAAACCTGAGTTGTTCCAAACCTGTTCTGTCGAACACAAAGGAAAATATTTTGAAAAAAAGTTTGTAACCAGGCTGTTTTGGGTCACCATTGTCATTCCATAGTGGGAAAAACTATGAAAGAAAATGGTGACCCAAAACAGGCAATTTTTTTTTTTCCTAACACGTGATCATACAGAATAAGGTATTAATATTTGCTTTATATATTTGCTAGTAATATGCTTATTAGTTACAAAAATTGGTCTGTTGACAAGTCTTATCACATTTCCTTTTAAGACCATTGCACACTGAGTTTTTTGCATGCTAAAAAATAAATACAACATCACATTGTGTCAATAATGTTTACACACTGGTTACATAACTTTTCTCAAAAATTCAGATTAGGTTTGATTTTCTGCATTTTTGCATCTGTAACAAGCATTTTGAGAAGAAAAGCGCAAATGCAAAATTTCAGACTCAGTGCGCAATGACCATAACTCTAAATGCAACACCTCTGAAAAATCTGTATCAGTTCTGAACACATTTGCTACTATTTTATATGTATATTCAAAAAAGGCACTGTCTCTTTAAAGCCTAATTAATTTCTGTGCCGCTAATTGCAAAAATAATCACTGTTAATAATCTACCAGCATTGTCAGACATGCTCCCCGTCTGCCATTGGTTGGACAAGCTGATAGTCCTGCCCGAAACTTACACCATTGGTTGAGTCGTTGGTCTGGTCAGATGCTCAAATGCATTTTTTACACCTTAGGGAATAACTTGTTCTAGCAAAGCTGGGATGGACAAAAAAAGAAAAGTGTTTGGAAAAATACACACTCCTCAAGATTACACTTTAAGGAGCGTCAAGGTGCTTTATAGTAGTTTATAGTGTGCATAACTACTATTGTGCATGGCTGAGCTCATTTTAAATTATGAGTAGCTTGAGAAGCTGCAGTTTCAAAGCTTCTTCTCTAACATATTTAATTTCACATGCATATACACAGTCATTGGTAACTGTCCTTGAAAAATCTCGTCATAGTACTCTTTTCTCACTGCCACACTTCCTGTTTCTCTCTCTCTCTCTCTCTCTCTTGTTTTTGGTTTCTTCTTGCTCTTGTCCTTTCGTCTCGTCCCCCATCCTGACCTCATTCTGCCCATCGACCTCTGCTGCTTTAACTGCCCTCACTCTAACATTTGCCAACGGGTTTTGAAAAGTCTCTCTCTCATTCTGTGTATTTGTCACTTCGCTGATGTACGTCTGCTGATTTATTCATGATATGACACTTAATATTATTCACCATGAGAAGAGTCTGCATTTCAGAGTATCCTCTGGGCTGTTGTGTGTGTGTGTGTGTGTGCATATACTGGCATCAGGCTGTTTTTAGTGTTTGTATTGGAAATTATAATGAGAAACTTAAAACAACACAACACACACACACGCACGCACGCAAGTATATAAAAATATATATCGTAAGTCTTTGTGACTGATCCACACTGTTAAGAAAACCCCAATTTTATTTATGGATTGTTTGGAGTAAATATATGTACATGGAAATAAAATAAAGTAAACTAAATAAAAATACTGAATCAAATAAATATTAACTGAAATAAATTAAATATTGAAAAAGAATTACATTCGTTTGAGTTGCTTCAGTTTAAGCTGCTGTTTCAGTTTCACTGAAATAAGTCTATTAATGAAAAATACTAATATAAAATTAATAAATATTGTATACACACATTAAAAAGCAAATATAAATATACAAACATGTGATATAAATAAAGAAAAATGATCAAAACTAAAAAAACGAAGGAAAAAAAGGAAATAATATAAACAAAAACTATAGTCCCATAGGGAAATGTAATATATGACATAAATTTCCCAATAAAGACTGATATTGGCATATGTCACTTACAAAGTGACATATAATTGTCACTGTCATGCAATATATCAATGGTACTAAAACACTGGTTTGGAGTGAATAATGAAAGAAAAGAAGGCATCAAACATGTGCATCAAACATAACTCCTTCAATACTGTTTAATTTGGCTAATAAGAAATAATAAGTAGTTAGATGTGTACAAATCATTGACTGCTAGTGTATAATTGCACCTAGATACATTCTCGTTACATTATTCTCTACATTCCCTTATTACATAAAAAAAAAAAAAAAAAAAAATAAGAAGCATATAATAAACATTCATAAACACAAGTAACATGAAGAGTGTCACTGAATCAGTCCTGACCATTAGCATGTTTAATGGGAGCACTGACAGTGTGATATGGGCACAAGCACATCAAAGTGTAGCTGTCTTTAAACACCTCGCTTTCATTTCAGCATGAGTGTGTTTGTATGTGGGTTTGTGTGTGATTGTAAGACAACCTGTGTGGGTGGATGGGTGCTTTTCTCAAGTGTTTTTATGTTTAATTGAGCAGGCACTAAATGCAGCATTGATGTGCATGTGACAGTGAGTATGAGCAGATGTATGTAGTGATGCTGTTTGTGTGAGTTAGCTTGACCCCCCATACTGTATATCCATCAGGAGGTCGCGCCGAGACAACACGCTGACCAATCAGAGCGCTCGTCCTTAAGAGCCTCACTTAAACATGTCTTTCTTCATTATGTTTCATGTCTACATCATTATTACATTTACTGTAGTCATTACTGCCTTTAGTATATTAAAAATAGAAATGACAGCATTCTTATTATGGAAAAAAAAGGTGTGATTTCTTTTCTTCTGTGTAGCGCTTTTTTCCTGCACAAGACACACAGAAAATGAAAAAAAATCTTGCCATAAGAATCAACTTAAATGGCTTATTAACTCATGAGCATATTTTATGAGTGTCTTAGAGGCGGCATGAAATGGAAATTGCAATAATCTTTTTTCTTCTATTGTGACTTCCTGTATGTGACGTAAAATTATGTATATTTTGGACTTGTTTGTACAAATTTTCATTCATTCACTTATTCATTCACTTAATTTTATTTAAAAAAATAAAAAACGGCAATGGCATTTGACAGTGATGTCAAACCCAGAGCTACACATCCACTCATGTCAAGTTGTCAGTTTTTGGAGCCTGGCAGTGCTCGGCCACTGTGTTTTTTTATTGCACGGAAAAGAGCAGTTTGGAGTTTCTTTTGTCTTCTAAGACATCAAAAGATAAGGCTGAATAAACGATAACAGCATTTTTCAGCTTGATGTGAAAATGTTCTTCTGTTGTTGACATTGACCTTGTCCAAAAACTCTGTTTGAACTCATTGTCTGCTGCGCTCACAGTCAGCAGCATTAACATTAGTCAGACACAATTTAATATTTAGATAATTTTTGGGTGCAAAATAATAAAGATCAGCCGTTATTGGTTGAGGCATCTGTCATGGCCTCATCATCAATCATGCCACTAAACTGGCATGTGTTAACAATTTAAATGCTCATTTGAGTCTTTGATGAATCTTGTCCAACAATTATGCATTCTGAGCCTCACAGCCTCTAAAGTCACTTTTCTACAGTCAAAACAATGGAGTGGGACGAAATGGGCCATCCAAAAGGGCGAGAGAAGACAAGACACCCTCCCCAGGAGGAAACTACAAGACTGTAGGACCAGAGGAAGCTAAAACCCGAGACTGTGTGTGTGTGTGTGTGTGTGTGTGTGTGTGTACCAGAAGTATTTTGAGAAGGACTAAGAGTGTGTGAGTGAGTGAGTTGGTGTGATGAGACGCGAGGCTTCGCCCTCTGTGTGTGTTTTGATGTTGATGTTGAGCATGCACAGAGAAAGAGTGAGAGAAACGCTTGCCTTTTAATGTTATGCAACTTTGAAGACTGCGCGTTTGAAGTTATGCATGAGTTGGACTCATTTCCAGCCCTTCTTGATTTTTTCCCCCTTTTTTGTTTTGTTTCTTATTCCTTCGATTTCTTTCGGGGTCCTTTTACTAAGCATCATAAGTACAGCGTTTGAAGTGTAGCCGTTTTTCAAGGATATCTGCCTATGTGCCTGTTCTGGTAATGGTCTGATTCCTGTTCATAACTTAATTGTCTCACAGCTACTTTGTTTTTTCTTTCTTTTTTTTCCACACATCTAGTGTTTTACAGCTCTCTTTTTCTTGCTTTTTTTCCAGGTCCAGCGGTTTATAAATTAATATGTTTACAGTCTTTAAAGCTGGTGTGTCTATTTTTCCAATATTAAAATATGTTCTCCCATTCCAGCCTAATTTGCAGAGACAACTATAAAACATTGGTGCCTCGTGCCTCTGTGGTGCTTTTTAAACATTGCTGTGTTTGTTTGACCAGCCCTGGATCTGCTCAACATTGACTTAATCAATGGCTCTGAATCTGCTGTAGTACTGTCTGTTTGTTCAAGATGTTCATTCAAGAAATCTGTTTGAAAACACTCATCAGTGGTAAGTAAAGCATAGCAAAAGCCATTGATTCTAAATTAAAGTGCCCATGACATGTCAAGAGATCAGACTACGTTTACAGAGTCAGATATTGTCAACCTATGTGAGATTCTCAAACAGCTGTGTTTATACAATGGGATCTACTTAAATAGTGTCTATATGAAGAAGCTGAAGTCAAGCTCCCTTTACATCACCATTATGTATTTTTATAGCATTAAGCCATAAAACATGTTCTATCTTAAAGCATTTAACTGTTGTGATGCAAATTTGAATTAGTTTTAGCATTACATCACTTGCTCAACAATGGATCCTCTGCAGTGAATGGGGGCCGTCACAAAGAGTCCAAACTGCTGATGAACAGCTGGCTAACATCTGGCTAAAATACAAGACTTCTGTCCATAATATTGCTTTCTCTATTGAAAAAGTCATCTCGTCTGAATCAGGTAGACTTCAGCTGAGATTTTTTAGTTAAAAGACTTTTGTTCCTTCGGAAGCTGAATATTCAGCGTTGCAGGGTAAATCATAACATATGTGACATGGATATTTCAGAGTGGTCTTCTAAGCGCTTAGCGCTGTGTTAAATTTGTTTACAGAACAGAACATGTAATATCAACCCAGGCTCATTAGAAATATGTACCACTAAATAAACAAAATACATTCTCTCCAGCACCGTTATTACGTAGCTTACTGCATGTTTAGCAGCAGTTTCAAAGTGAAATGTCCAGTAAGTGGCGCTAAAACGGGAGTTCAGTATGACCCTGGCACATATTTGTTATGTTGATATAGGCACGGATTGCTGTATTTGCTGTATCTGAAGCATATTCTCTCATCACCACTGCTGCTATGTAAATACGACAAATCACAACAGAGATCGAAGTGTTAGAAGTCAGAAGGCACTAAGTTAATTTATCATTCGCTCTTTCTGAATAAAACTGTCTGTACCATATTGAATTGTATAGCATCTTTTTTTTTTTTTACATATTGCATTGTGTTAGTTTAAATCAAAACTGATTTGCACTGCATCATAATTGGGGTAAATCATATCACATCACATTGGTAGCTGCTTCGTGCGTATCATATTGGTGGCTATGCATCGAGATTCTCAGTTATGCAGATGCACATTGCTAGTTGAGGTAGATGAGCTGGCCGTAGTAGACACATCAACATGCCCATGGTTCGCCATTCTTTACTCATTTAGGGGCAGTTGTGGTCTAATGGTTAGGGAGTTGGACTTGTAACCCAAAGGTTGTGGGTTTGAGTCCCAGGTCCTGCAGGGATTGTGGTTGGGGGGAGTGAATAACCAGAGCCCTCTCAACCTTCAATACCACAACTTTTGTATTTATTGTTTAATTTCTGCTATCCAGCAAGGGTTTGAGAGTAACACAATTTCAGTTCTCTGTATGTCCTGTACATGTGGCGGAATTGACAAATAAAGCTGACTTTTACTTTGACTTTGTAGACCTCATTTTCCTCTCCCAAGATTTTGGGCGGCCATTCCCTTAGACAGTACACTAGGCATCAACCTTGTACTCTACAGTGTAATTTTTACTGTGTTTGATTTCCCCATTCATCAATTTTATCTTTTACTTATTTTATTTTGTGATTATTAGCTATTTCGAAATTCACAACGTCTTTATGAATATCCAATGCCACGTCAAATTCTTTCTGTTTGGATTTCATTTCTACGATTTTCAGTTACATTGCTTTTTAGTTCTCTGTGGATTCTGGAGTCTTGTTTAGGCACCCATTAACTCCTGGATTCTCACAAAAAAACCCTTTTCCATTTCTGGGTGACATACTGTAATGGTGTCCCATCTAGTCTCCTGTAATGAGTTTTCTCTTTTTTATTATTCGCTTTCTTTGTACGAGGCATGATCATAGTATTGCATTTCTTACATTAAAGAAAATACTTTCATTAAATACTTCTAAAGGAAATCTTTTAGAGGTAATAATTACAAAAGCTATGATACCTCGCCTTAGTACCACCATAAACACCCAGAAATCGTCTTGTCTGAATCAGAAGAAAACTATACAAAGATTACAAATGGTTATATTGGCCAGAACCGATGGTTTGAAGTTACAGTAAAAATCGTAATGATGAATTTGTTTCTTATAAACACACGATTTTTGGCTTCACATGGTGTTAATTAATAAACCGGAGGATTTTCTTGTAATGTTTGTTTTACTTACAGCTTCCCCGCCTCAAACTGTGTAGGTTTGAAACAAAACAACAAGATCAAGTTCCACAGCTGCCATTTTGAATAGTATTGAAAAGCTACTTTGTTTGTCCTGATTGCATTGTTAATTGTATATGCATTGCTTATAGTGAAACATAAAGACAGTGCCAAAACATTCATATAGGCATTTAATTTTTTTTACTTCACTATTTATGTTGGCTGGGACCAAAACTGTGGATATAACCAGTAAAAGAAAAAAAAAAAAGCAACCTATCAATGGTCTAATATAATATAATAATATAATATCTAATATAAAGGAGTCATCCTTCCATTTGATTTCCTCAATCAAATGCATTTAGTTATATTGTCATTCCATGGAGCAGCTTGTGATGCACTTTACCTTCGGTTTTTGCTAATATTTGTTCAAATATCCATTAGCAGTTTTCTCAGGGCCTCATCTTCTCCACACCACCTTCCAGACTCCTTTTTGCTTGTTCCCTTATGTTCTGGTGCTCTGAAGTTGTGCATGCATATGTGTGTGTGTCACATTGGGAGAGGCTATATGTGATATGCACTTTTAATGAGCCCTATTAAATCAAGTGGCAGTTCCCCACAAGACAAAAAAAGAGAGTTGCTTAGTATTTAATAGTTCCACCACAAGCTTACATAAGCCTTTTAATTTCACCGCGCTCTCGCACTCATTTTTCCGGGCAGCAACAGGAGAGAAGTTTCCCTCGTTTCACGGAGAGGCACGCAACAGCAATTAGCGTCTCTCTGGAGTCTTAATTAGTCGACCCAGAGACGCAGGCAATCGAGGACCACGCTCACGTTGGTCAACAGCCAAACAAAAATAGATAAAGAAAAGAGTAGCGCCTCCAATTAATGGGCAACTTCAAATGATCTATGCAAGAATGTGTGAAGGACTTGACGTGCAAACCTGATGGGTGATATCGGAGCAGCGAATCCAGTCACTAGGGCTGCTGTAGCTATGAGATTGTGCCGCTGATTGTTATGGTGATGACAATCACTGTACAGACGGTTGCGCTAATGACAACGTGTCGTCATGGAAACAGTAATGTTAATGACTGATTGTGAGATTGTTGGTGGTGAGGATGCACATAACCTGTAGAATATTGTGTTTGTTGTGTAGAGCATACAGCGGCTCTTTAATATTTAGCTGTTTAGCATGTCCGGTTATCCCCTGCTGGTGGATTCTGTAACTATGTTATTGATGAAATATGTAAATACTGTATGTCATAATGAAATATGCAAAATGTTGATTTTCCAGTGGCTTTTTTTGACGTCACAGCTCAGGATAGCCTGTGTGATTGTGATTTGTGATAGTGTCATTAACCAGTCAGTGTTGCCATGATGCCATTTTCCTGTGACTCCTTAGTAATCTGCAGCAAGTCTGCAAAGCCAACAATGTAACCATGTGTTGAACATTGTTGAAACCAATTTTAATATATATATATATATATATAATTGTTGCACGCACACACATCACTTGCACAGAGAAACTTATTGTCAATACAACCCTGAGACTTTTACTAATTTTCGCGTAGAAAATTATAGGTAACACTTATGATAACTCCACACACTATGAGTCATTATGTAAGCATAAGTAAGTACTCAGTTTATCCTTTATATAGCATTGCTCCAAAATTAATAGTCATTAGGAAGCAGTATATAAATACAGCCAGGGTGCGATTTGTGAAAAAAAAAAAATTTTCTTATCAAGTGTACAGTTGTACAGTTTAATTTTTTTGCATCTTGAAAAAAATATCTCTCTGTTCTGTATCCCTCTGTGTTGCAACTTTTCTGTTTGGAACATAAATGAGCCATTACATCTTCTTTGCAAATACTTCACAAGGTATAAAAGTTCTCACTTTAGAAGAGCTCACAAAAACAGACGTATTTACTTATTCTTAACTAATGATTCATAGTATGTAGTTATTATAAAGTGTTACCATAACATATTTCTCAGCAACAACGTGGTTTTGAAGTAACTACGTTTAGTTTGTTAAATAACACATGCACACATATCATCACTCTCCCTCTCTCTCTCTCTCTCTCTCTCTCTCTCTCTCAAAATGGGCATATTTGACGAAAACAAATATTGGGGAGAACTTGTCCCCTTAATGTCTACGGTGGTTATAGCCCTAATCTGCAGTGCTGGAGCAATAAGTCCTAAATTTATTAGCAGTTTTATTTTTTGTTTTTATTTGTTTTGTTTATTCATTCAACCATTTAAGTACTGAGTAATAGGAATTAACCACATACTTAATATATGGTTAGGGTTAGGATTAGGGCTTGGTTTAGGCTTACTTGCATATAATTATACATAATTAATTGTTATTATAATAGTATGCATTTTACACGTAACAAGAACACTTTAAAATAAAGTGTTACCAAGAAGATTTGTTGGAAACTTGAAATCCTGTGATCGTGGTGTAGTTTGTTTATAGATTAACTTTTTACTTCTATCCATCCATCCATTTATTCATCCATTTTTTCATTAATTCATCCACTGTCTGTCCATCCATCCATCCATTCAACTGCTATCTGTCTATATATTAATTCGTTCACTGTCCGTTCATCCATCCATCCATCCATCCTTCCATTCGTTGGGAAGTTGTTTGCACTTTATTTTGGAGTACATGCACTTCCCTGTATTTACACTGTATTTACCATACAATGATGTATATTACATAGTAAAGACATGAGTTAGAGTGTTCTGATTGGAGCTTGTGATTTTCACAAGTGCTTTTAAATTTTTATGCAATATGATACTGTCAGTGAACCACAGGTGTGCAGGTACTTACACCCACAGTTGGATGTAAGGCAGATATAAATTGCACATGTATATATACAGTACATACGTACATGTTGGGAAATTGGGTCACAGTGTCTACTGGTAATGTCAACTCAGCAGACAAGATATTCTTCAATGTCTTCTTGCGTTAAAAATATTACAGTTTTCTCTTTTATGAAATTGCATTTGTGTGTGCATTCATTTTGCATGTGCTTCTATACTTTGCCCTTGATTTCCTAGACCTTGGTGGACAAAAATAATAGGTGTGTGTGTGTGTGTGTGAGTGAGTGTGCATTAGTTTTGTATTGCGTGAGAATGTGTGTGTGTAAACTGCCCACCGTTCTCGGCTCTAAGTGACAGCCCCCTCCCTTGTTGGTGCATCTCTGTCTCAAAGACTAATGGCATGAGGAGAATCAATTACCACCCCACGCTGGTGCGATGGCAGTTGGGGGAGTGAGGGGAGAAGGGGGTCTGTGACGGGTGTAACATACTACACACTATCCCCACTGCCTGCACACACTGATGCTAGTTTAATTTCAGACATACTGGCCTAGAAGTCACACCTCAGTGGAAGTTTGGCAATTAAGAGCCAAAGAAACGTCTGGCAGTTCCACCCAGGTGTATTTGATCGGGTATTTCTGGAACGTTTGCCCTTGAGAGGAAGAGATGCTGCACACTTCCAAATACACTTACACAACTGAAATGCGAGTGCGTCCCTCCTCATTCCGAAGCGGTATCGTCATCGAGCCTTGTGGGACACCATTCGCCTCAAAGGGCATTCCAGACAAACTAAACGTATGAAAGACACACCCTCGCATCTAACAAGAATATCTTGGATAAGCAAAGTCGTTGTTTTACAAAAAAAAATAATTATTTGACTGAATTGGTCATGCACATGTGTTTTTTTAAAGCTGTACAAAGCCAAAGGTGACAATGACAATGAAATTGGACAAGATGTGTAAGTAAAAATTTAAAAAGAACCCATAAAATGCCCTTTGCAAAGCCCATCTTCATGCTGTGACAAAATATGTGCACGTGGGTGAGTGTGAGTTAAGTCTCACACTTGAGACTCACTATTGTGGACAAACCAGTTTAAACATTTATCGTTTTCTCAAGATTATATGCACATGCAAACTTGTGAAATCTTGGCTACAAAACTGGCCTTAGCAGTAGAATGGGTGGACCATTATATGATGCAACATTTCAATATGCAAGAAGTGGCATATTATCACAAAAAGGTGCATTTACACAGACTTGTTAATGCTGCATTAATGTATTTACGCAGGAATATTGCCAACTATGTATCACACACTTGAAAGTTGATTGCTGATTCTTATGCACAGCCAACAGATAACAGGATGTGCACTGACTGCCATGAGAGTGAGATGCCAATGCAAAGCAATTTACGTATTTGAATTGCTGAAAATGATGAGCACCAAACTGCTACTGAGAAAATTAATTTTATGCAGGCAAAATAAAATTTCCTGGAAACAAAGTTATACAAGTATGTCCCATAAAACAAATGGAGTAGGATTTACTTCAAGGAAACAATTTTCACTCAGAAATTGCAAGTAAATACAGAACATGTTTGCGAGTACAGACTAAACACGATTCTTGTGGACATTTATCAATGTAGCTTATTTTAATTAATTAAAACATCAAATGAATAAAATTCAAAAATGGCATTTTCATGTACATTCATATATGTATTTGAGCTTAACTAATTGCAAGGAAATGTCTCATTGAGTTAGGCATGTCATTTTGAAGCAGAAAGACAGTTCAGAAGACTTTTGTACTCATCTTTTATAGTTTTATAAGATTCAGAAAACTTTTTCAGTCTAATAACAATAACATAACATTAGTGTAGGGTAACAATCGGAAAGACATGAATTTAAACAAATAAATATGACCACAACATTTGTTTTATGCAAGTTATTCACATGAGTAATGTATGACGTCCCTTGAATTCAAAAGAACAACTATATAGACAACAGTGATGTAATTCAAAGTTTGAAATTTGATTTCACTCTGTCTTCTTCTCTCACTGTGCTTATGTTGTATTATTGTTACACTTTTAAAGATGTATGTGGCAGAAATATTTAGACAGCAACATATGTAGTAGCAGGATGAATGTGAAAATGAGACGTGCAACATCGCAAAGTGATATTAACAATGTATGTTTGTCAACATCAATATATGTTATGTTTAAACACCCAACATATGTATGATGTTAAAAACAATCATATTACATACAGTATGTAGAATAAAATATTATAACATTCTATTTGCAAGGCAAATATTTTAACAGAATAATTGTGCCAGCTGTATACAGTAGTTATCGGACCTGTATGTTTTAACACTGCGTGTGCGTGTGTGTGTGCACGAGAGAAAGAGACTGGAGGAAAAAAAAAATCTGCTGAAAGATTCCTGTTTGAGAACTTCAAATGCTTTGGCTTTTGATGTGAAGCATAAAGCCTTTGGGTTTCAGATGTCTTTGCCACACACACACACACACACGCACACACCCTCAGCAACACAGAAATCAGGTCTAAGAGGCTGTGCAAGGTGTCTCTCACCTGATCTTAAAAACACTGTTGAAAATATCCATCAAACAGAACAGAATCGTTCTCACACCCACCACTTCAAAAACACTTGATGAGAGCAAAGTCTGAGAAACAAAACAAATGGGCAAGAGTTAAAGCAGATAGTTTCCTGCAATTGGGCTCATTTGTAGTTCATTATCAGTATTATTATTGAAATGTACAATTATATATATGTCCAAATATATATATATATATATATATATATCATAAAAAACAATCTGTTACAATTAGACTTAGGGCAAATTTTAGAAATGTAAAGGCTGTTTGAATTAACCGGCTGTAACCACAGTAACCTAAAAGTATACTCATTGATGGACAATGATGTCCAACCTCTGACTCATTTCAACTGATTAAATAAATAATTTTCTGGCAAAAGGAACAGAAAATTAATTTTATCTTCAGATAAAGAGTGACTTCCCACGATGGGTGTGACCATGTGAAAATGACATCTCTCGTCAGAGAGAATCCTGACATTGTCCATTGTGTTTATTGTACCAGAATTTCTAAAAATAAAATATGGGAGAATTAAAGAAAGCAGACAGCATTGACAGCAGAGATGATAGAGTTCAAAATGCTGCTTATAAAATGAGGCAGAATGAAGTTATAATTCGTTCTGATTCAGTGGTGTACTTTAAAATAATTTCAGCTACATCTAGTCTTAACAGAAATGAGGATTATGCTAGCGTTTAAGGCAGCTTGGAATATTAACTCGTTTTATGTGGGTAAAAGCACATGCTGGAATTCAGGGAAATTAAGAAGCAGACAAAATGACCAAAAAAAGTAATTACGACTGGAAGATCCAAAAGCAATATTACACTCAGCAGAACAGAAGCAAAGCATTTCATATAAGAAACATGCATTGGAAATGTAGGTACTACTGGGACACGTAAGACTTAGCAATATTATCATTAGCTACAATAGAGCATTAAGAAGCAAAGAAGAAAAAAGTTACAAATTAGTAACAAATTATTTTAACACATCTGATAATGTGACACTTAATCCAATCTTAAACCTAAAATTTTTTAAGGATATGATGCATGTCAGGTGGAAAAAGAAGAACATTTGAACGTTCTTGACAAGTCATGAAATCGAGAACATGCTAGATAAGTCCACATTAAAACAAAGAAATAAGAAATTTAATAATGGTGGTCAATGGTCTTAAATGTAGAATATAATGACTATTTGGTCCAGTTCTCTCCATTAACAAAT
>JAUCMS010000038.1:1475880-1489435 GCA_032357445.1 Enteromius radiatus
AACATTTATTTCATCATGAGTTTTTCTCCCCATTTTCAATTGTTTTACTTCAATGATAGGTTAGAATTTTGTGATTTATTTGAATGAAAGATCAAAAGGATAACCAATGCAGATTTATTTTCACAGCCATCTTTGCTCAGATTTACCAAGGGTGCCAATATTAATGGAGGGCAGTGTACACATGAAATATTAATTTGAGTTTAAATTATTTTATTATTTAAGAACAAAACATGCCTATAGCACCCTATAGCAGCTATTCAGGAAATTAAAGCTAAAATGGGGTAAGTTATACAGTTTAGCATCTTTTTAGAAAAGTATTTGACTGCAGAATATTGTGATTGGTATTCCAAAGAGCCGTGTAATAACTTTCTACATATGCACAAATGTAAATTCACATCGGCTAGCTACAGGAACGGCTCCTCCGTAGACACATAAGGGTCATTGTGTGTAGCTGGGGGCCACGGCTGGCACACAGCTGGGCACCTCATTTCCATTGGCTCCGCAGCAGCTCTCACAAAGGGCCCGCGGAGATGAAAGCGCACACATATGCGTATGTATGTGTGGTCAAAAATAAACTCTGTCACATTCACCCAAGAGTGTGTTTGCCCGTGTGCACAAGTCTTCTCAGAGGTCAAGACACTACAGTCCTCCCACCAAATATTCAGCATGGGATTAATTCTAATTTCTTTGATCAGCAACACCAATCAGAAGCACAATTATTAGATCCTCAGAGTCTCCAAAGAGCGCTCTAGCACACTTAAACAGATCAAGAGCAAGTCTTCTGCTCTTCCTTGAAGAGACTTACAAGTCCACAAGTGGTTGTGTGGATTTCAAGTTGAACATGAATTCGCATGAACACTTTATGATACAGATGCAGATCAGATGTTTCGTACATATTACGTTTCTGGACCACAATCACTACTCTACTATTTGTGCATTTGAAAAACTATTGCAAGTCCTCATGGTCTCTGGATCCACTCCTCTACACAACAGCACGGAGAGCCGTATCAATTAACGCCAGTGGGAAAGGCTCATGCCAAGTGCCAAGAGTCTTAATGGAGACATGTGTAAGTCATTACCACAAACACATTGAGAGGGAAGCAGAGGGAGATGGAGGTGGGCTGTGTGCGGTGAGCTCATGCATGCGTTGCTTATTTCTGAACTTACACGCAGAACCTGCAGGAGAAGCAGCGGTAATGTAGAGTGACAGTAGATCTGGGCCTAGAGTGCAGTGTGACCTTACGAATCCCCAGTCAAGATCAAACCCACCTTCTGTGCTAGCATGTCCTACAACTGCCGAGACCACTGGCCAGACTGACACACTGCAATAGAGTGGAAAGTCTTTTTGTACCAATAATGTCATGCATTTCCATTTTTATTTTTTTAATTTATTTATTGTTTTCTAATTTATTATTTTTTATATTTTTTTTATTTATTTACTAAGGAAGCACTGATACAACTCACCTCAAGCATGTTTCCACTTCAACTACTACTACAACTAATAAGTGAGATGATAACTATTTTGTTAAATATACTGGGCAGCAAGTGATCACTATGCTTTTATACTGTATATAAAACATATGTTTTGTTTTATTTCACATAGTAATAATAATAATAATTATTATCATTATTATTTATTTATTTTATTTTATTTTAACTGGAGTACCAATAAAGTTCTAGGCTAACTTAACTTAAACTTAAAAAAAAAAAAAAGAAATACATAATAATAACTAGTTTAGCTTTAACATTTAGATTTTGTTTCACAGAAAATAAAAGTTTAGAATGGCATGAGGTTTGATATTGACATTTTTTTTTTTTTTTATTCATTGCCTCAAAAATCTCAAACTAGCATGACATTATCTGGATTTTTCATAGTTTGTTGTTGTTTTTTTGACACAAATCTTTATAATACCTTACATTTTGGAAAAGGTAGCATAGTTCTCTGTTTTTCTGAACATAAGAAAAACAAGGTAATACCAAAGTTTTTGGACAGCTACCATTGTGATACCACATTTGTGCACAGCGCATCATGGGAATGCCGTAGTCTCTCTGACATACAGTATCATACTGGTAAAAAGCAATGTTGGAGAACCATGTACAGTAAATACCACGGGGCATTCCCGTGGCAGTCTACAATATATCAGAGTGTCATCTGGTACCATCCCTCTACCATCTTACCACCACAGTGCTGGAATGACGACCCTTCCCATGTCCCTGTTTTGATCTCTGTCTGTTGTAATTGGTGCTTAATTATACAGAAACCAAAAGCGAGGGAAAAACGTCCCGTTCCCATGTGCGTAAGATTCCATGAATATATCTGACTGTGTGTCTTGTGTGTAAATACACTTGTGTTTGTAGGTCTCAGGACACCCAGGGCCAAAACAATGGGAAGGCGTCGCACGTCACACTGCTCCTATTGTTCCTGGGTCCTCCTTTTCTCCCTCGCTCTCTCCTCCACACTCTCGTGTCTAGCCTTGGGAGACTGTCTGACAACGGCAGCCTGTAATTGGACAGACACTGGATTCCTCGGTTGGGTGTGTGTGTGTGTGTGAGGGGTAGTGCAGCCCTAGTAGACTCTTTGGAGCCGGTCACAGCGCTGCGATTATAGTGGCAGGGGAAAACGCGGCTAGATGTCTCCCAGCAGCCCCGTCTGTAAATCATGTCACATAGCAGTGAGCCTCTCCATCTCTGCCTCTATCCCTCCTTTGAGCCAAGCCTCTGCTCCTCTTTTCTCACCCCGTGCTTCCTGTCCCTCTGTGTCCTCCGACCACAGTCACTTCAGGCCAGCATTGAAGCAGGAACACTCTGAGCTCGCCTTAAAGGAGTACTTCACACAAAAATGAAAATTGTCATCATTTGCTCACCCTGATGTCATTCCAAGCCCTTATGGCTCTTTATCTTCTGTGAACACAAAAGAATGCTCACAAAGAATGACCGATAGGCAGAAGGCACACAGCTCCAGAAAACACAAAATATCACAGCAAAATCATTGTAAGTTTAGATGTTTATGGGGTGTGTTTAATTTAGAAACATTGGGCTTGTAAGTAAAACAAACCTTCCCGAAAACTCTCCTGTTGATTCACAAATACTTTGTAAATGACTGATTTGATAGTTTAACATGTATGTTAATGAATTCACAATCCCTGCTTATGAGTTACAGCAACACAAATTGTGTGTCCAGGAACACGGTGGTCTGGTCTACTTTCTCAGGTATGGCTGCAGTATATTGCATAATTGCAAAAGAGACTAATAGGCCATATACATATTTAACATAATGTGTGTCCACCAAAATGATTTTAGGCAGCTGAAAAATGGCAGGCTTTCTTCTGAAAATGACCAGCTGGTGGCGCTGGTGAACACTTTGGTTGCTATGATTTGGAATATTCATGGCAATAATGTATTAGTAACTTCTCTATCGTTGTTTAGTTGTTGTACAAGTACAATGACTTTTCAGTGCTCCTACATTGATTGGATGGTTGGGTAAAAAGTGGCAGTAGTCAAGCTTCCATCAAAGGCATTTTTGCGAAAAAATATTTAGTAATTTTTTTTTTACCGATATAGCTGATGGAAATGCTAATTATCGATAGCATTTTAATAATGTAAATGCTGACACAGTATTTTTCCGTTTAACTTTAGTGGATAAATTCTATAATGATACTTCAAATGTCGCAAAATTGTTTTGGAAACACCCTTTGTCGAGAAAAAGAGCTTTAAAGCGAATAAATGTAGTGTCACATAACAGAATTATCCTATAGGCAGCGTCCGTGTTCGTGGTGTTGCTTGTGTCAAAGCACCTTAGCCTACTTCAAAAGCACATTAAATCATATTCATATTATTGCATATAACATACATATCTTAATTTGATGTTTCTTTTTAATACTTTGAAAGTTAAAATTAATTTGGCTTAATTTTGTCCAGGATATTGTATTGTCCAGTTAGCAGTTTAATGTGTAACTGCGCACAGCGCCGGCAGGACCACTTGACTTTTTCCCCTTATAAAAGTGGAAACAGCTTACTATACTCCTTCAAAAATAAGAAATTATTCGAAATTATTCTAAATATTTATTTTATTTGTGTACATTCACAATAAAAAAGGTTGTGTGCATCACAAGAATTAACTGAAATTCTGCGTATAGGCTTCTACTTGTTGCGTTTTTTTTTCTTCTTTTCTTTCGTTTTGTTAAATTATTTTTTATTTACAAAAAATATATATTTGGCATATGGGCCTCTTTTTCTTTTATAGCTTATATTTTTCTCTATTCGCAAAAGCTCTGCACGTGATGTGAATCCTCATGTTCTGTTAATGCTGCTTTTTTCATGTATAAAATTAATCCCTGGAAACAAATTAAGCTATTTTTAATGGGTCACAACCATGTATCAATTCAAATTTAATTTACTTGTAATTTAGATAATCTGGTCGATTAATAATAAAATAACCTAAATTAACATTCCTATTTCCAATACAGTCTAATAAAACTAAATCAGTAAAAACAACAACAACAACAACAACAAAAACGCTTGATGCTACACAATCTAAATAACAAAGTGCACAAACATAAGAACTCATTAAACTTGTTGGGCCGATTTGTCTGACAAAAATGCATTATCTGTGAGCATTTTAAGACCAAACAATGGCAATGGTGTATTTTAAGATATCTCAGTGCAAGCCTTTGCAGTTTATACAGCTCTTAACATTTATTTTAATCTAGGACTAGTCTTAATCCCTGTACGGGAAACTGGCCCGTTATGTTTAAGTAGGCCTCTATAATTTAATAATGGGCTAAGTTTTCTTTTTTTTTTTTTCAAATGGATGAAGAACAGACTATTTGCATATGTTTTGCGCAATAGGTGAGATTATGTATGGAAACAGCTTAAGGGCAATTTTAAATTTTTTTTTTTTTTTTTTTGCGATACACCAAAACTTATGCGACAATTAATTTTTTTAAGGATGTCATCATCATACATACCATTTTATCGGTAAAAGGCCAGTTGGATGGAAACAGGCTGGAGACAGCAAATTTCACAAAAAATTGCTCCCACAAATTCTCTTTGTCGATATCAATAAACAGCGTAAAAACTGGATGGTATTGGCTAGTGACAAGTGATGCATTTTACCTAAAGCTAAACAGAAGTCTAGTATTGTGCCACACAAGATTATGATTACCATATTTGCTCTATGCTCTATGTATGTACATTGATAAATTTTTATTCATATATAAACACTGACCAATACCATTGATCAATGTTTATATATAAATAACTACCATATAAGCAAAACTGTCTCTTCAGAAGACTTGGTAACCCATCACTTTATTCATATAGATTACGTCTACAATGACTTTGGTGGAATGGACTTTCAATGGAGGGACAGAACTCTCTCACATTTAAGTAAAAATATATGGGTTTGAATTGATATTAGAATGAATAAATGTTGAAAGAAGTTCCATCTTTGGGTGGAATAATATTTTAGCCCTGTTTCATGCTGGTTAAGTCATGAACTGTTTCAGATGGTTCAGGCCAGTTTGGTGAACTGATAAAAAAAAAAAAAAAAAAGATTAGTTAACTGGACATCACTCCAGACCTGAGGCTTTCAGGTAATAATGTTGTAAAAAAAAATTCAGCTTCTTGCACAGACTGATTGTTTCGCTTCATAAGACCTCAATATATTGTCAGGAGCCAAGTATTAATTTTGTGTTCCTTGATATGACTTTTAATAGTTAAAAACAGGCAGCCACTGACTTACATTTTATGAATCACAAAGGATTATGTCTTCAACTAAAAATTACTTCTTTACTGTTATACTGAAGAAAAATGTCACCTAGGTAGATGGCCTGAGGGCGAATAAATTAAGAGCAAATTTTCATTTTTAGGTGAACTATTCCATTAAGAAACAAAACTGTATAAATACTGTATAAATGCCTTTAGAGAGAAACTTTCATATTGGTATTCATATTGGTATATTCATAGTGGTATTTCATACCACTTTTTTGTTAAGGTTGAGGTTCATGCCTAAAATGAGAACAAACTATTTGCCAAGGGGAGTAAGTATATTCAAACCTTAATTCATAATAATTTGTGTTTATTTAAAAAGCAAATTGTAATATCTCACACAAAGTCAATTTATCTTGTCTTACAGACTCTTGAATATATATTTTATTTTTATTTTCCCGAGAATCAGACAATTTTCGTTCATTTCTGATGAAGAAAATGATTTCTTGCAGTGAAAATTTGATTCACACTTCAAAACATATTGCGATGGAATTAAATATAAGGCATGCAACCGATGGCAACACTGACATCATGAGACTCGGCATCTTCACACTTAAAAAAGTGTTTTGGATTGACATAAGGATGAGTAAACAATGGACACATTTAAATAAGCCACTCATTTATTCAAAGGGATACACCTGCAATAGGCCGTTTAGACGGTTATAACCCATTATGCCTTATTGTAAGCGACCTTTATTCTATTGTTAACTGATATGCCATCTGGCTTAATCTCACTATTACGCCTCAGATGTTTAGGTTATTGCCTCATCCTTATATGCTTGCTAGTTACATGCACCGAATCTGTGTCAAGTCAGTTGACCTGACAGTCATGTGATGTTATGTAAGCACAAAACAATAGTGCCAGTGCTGGGAAGCCATCGTAGAAGATCAAACAGTTTACTTCACGGGACCTATTTAGCCAGCTTTACGTTGGCGCTTGATGCAGACGCCAGACCGTTGCGGCCTGTTTTCACATGGCGTGGTGTGCGTTTGTAGTGTAGACGCTAGTTCGTTCCCATCTTGTTAGCATGCCCAAAGTTCTTCCCCCCCTCGCCAAGCACAAGGTCACCAGAGACCCGGCGCATGGCGCAGTGAGACGGGCGCATAGGACTGCCCAAAATTAGCATTCACCCTTTCCCCGTGATCACTAAATATTTCAACACTTCCAGCTGCTTGAAGTTAGAGCCCATCACTCAGGAGATGGGACTATAGAGAGAGGCAGAGAGAGCGAGACAGCCATCTTCCTGCGTGAGTGCTGCGCCTCATGTGTATCTCTTCACTTATTCATGTGTTTATTTATTATTTCATCGGCGGCGCTGCTCTCCCGCCCTCCACCCCCCTCCGTCTGTGTCTGAGCGGAGATGTGGAGAGAGAGAGAGAGAGGGAAGAGAGAGCAGTCATTAATTCATTAAAGAAGCCCTTCCCTGCCTGTCTATCTCTCTTTCCCTCCCTCCTTCCTGTCTTTTTCCTCTTCCTCTCAGTCCCCCTCCTTCTTAACCCATTTCCTCTTTCCCCCTTGCCACTTTCCTTTACTTACGTCTTGTGTTCTTTCATTGATAAGGTTGACACCTTTTCTTGTTCTCTGAGCGTTTCCTGACTGCCGTTTTCTGTTTGTCGTTCTCTCACACTGTTTGTAGGCTACATGCGATATTAATATCATCTCGGTTGATCTGAAGTTGATCCTGTTGAAGATTATGGTGATCTACACATGATCCTAAACCTTTAGGGCCCATTCTAATCAATGATACCGTCTACACAATATGTGGCTCGATGCAAGACAGAGTGTAAAATGATTCTCTGTTTGATTTCTGAGAGCGGGGCACAACCTAACACTCTTGGGCTTTCTCAGATTGTGTTAATCCACATGGGGTTCAGAGTATACTTTTTTTTATCATCAGTAATTTCACACTTGTCTAGTACAAATATGTCACAATACCCTGAAATGTCAAGGGGAGACCAGGAGCCCTGTTTATAAAAAGTTGCACAGAAGCATTCCTAAATTTGATCTTATGATCATTTCTCAAGTACAGTATGTGTATTCATAGTCTCAAGTATTCATAGAATGAATGTGCGAACATTAAATGTGCATACACCTCTTTTTCAAATGTGAAATCTATGAATTGGAAATGATTGTGGTTTCAGCGCTCAGGCTTGTAAATGACTCCTAATTAATGTCATTAACACATAAAGTGTTAGAAGATATTAAGCAGACTGTCTACTAAAACTCTAATGACTGCTAGTTGACATGCAGTTTTAAAGTTACTTACCGTTAGTCGAATATCTAAAGTGTACTATTGAAATAAAGTCTTTCTAAATAATTGTGACTTGACTTGATTTGACATGACTTGTTGATCTTTGTTTCATAATGTCTTTTCTTTATTTACCCTAAAAAATTGTAGTGAAATGTGAAAACATGCCCTGTATATATATATACTTTTTTTTTGGTGTACACATATATATATATATATATTGCAACAATGTTCGGGATAATATGTCTTAGTATAGCATAGATTAACAATAGTGAGGCACATGTCACAACATACCCATCTGCACAATTTAAAACCGGTTAGTGTCGTCTGCTTTTTAGCGAAGCATTCAACAACTATCTAAACTGTTAAATAACAGACTGGATATTAACATAATAGCAGATTTGTCTCATTTTAAATTAATACTATGAGATAATAAAACAAAATGTACTTAAGCCTCAAATTTACTTTTAATATTATAAAAATAATTTTAAAAAGTTGGCACACTTTTTTTGTGTATAGAGCTTTTATATGGCAACAAAAACACCACTCCAGAGCTTCTGACCCTCAAACTCTGTAGTGTTTCAGTTTAAACGTACCATATTTGAGACTCATGAAATGAAGAATGTGGGTGCCCACATTCACTCCCTGATTGGGTCTTCTGGATCAGCAGAAATATTGATATATTTACTTTGTTTCTTTAAAGGAGTTATCAGTTCTATTACTTTTCCAATGAATCTGATAAACATTAATTTGAGTCAAATATAGCTCATTTGCTGCTCATAGGTCAGTCATACACTATTACATTCATTAATACTGATATAAATACATTCATTACCCACCCTGTATCTTCCAATGACGAGCTTCCATTACAGTTACGTGTTCTGTACATAACAAATGCAGAGAAATGTTTCTGTGCATGAAACATGAAGCTAATAATCACACAGTTACAACAATATGATTTGTATGCAATTTTCATGAGATGCTGCCTTTTCACAACAATACAGTGTGTTCACGTGAGAAATGCTAAGCTAGTAGATTGATATAAAATTAGGGCTTTAAAACCACAAGGAAACAAAAGTGTAATTTTCTTCTGTTGTAATGTACATCCTAAAATAAAAACAAAAGTTAGGACATAGACAGTCTTTGAAACGTTGTGGCACTCTGAAAATAATTGGATAAGTCAGACACAGAGAGACTGAGAGAAATCTGTTATTTTTGCTGGAAGATTGAGTTATGAAATTTTGGTTTAAAATCACTAGGTCAAAATAAATAAATAATAAATGAAGCATACGCGAATGAATCATTCATAATAAGATCTACAACATGCAACAAGACAGGTACGTACATGTGCCGAGGTTGAATTTTTTTCATGTCGCATAATGAGAGTTCAAACTCAGGTAAGTCTATAGGACAGATATTGAGTTCTTGTTCTTCCAGTCAGTGTGATTGTTGGACTGCATCCAATCTGATCGATAAATCTCCTCCAGGCAGAGCTGATTCAAGAGTCTTACCATATCCACTGTCTCTCTCTAAGTTCCTGACATCTGTCAACACTTCGTGGGTCATTCCTGTATCATTTTATATGTAATTCTCAAAAAAACAAAACAAACAAAAAAACATGGATCTGGTTAAGCCCAAGGACAATTTAAAGAGTTTGCTCCAAAAAATAAAATTTATAAAAAATAAAATTCTGTCATTTACTGACTCTCATGTCATTCCAAAGCTATAAGACTATAAGTTCACTTCATCACTGAAACATCATTGACCATGTCTGATGTCATAATGGTTACATTCATTTGTGGTTACACTTAATTTTAATGTGTCTTTATTACAGTGTAATTATAGTATACTTAGTAATATTAATTAATATCCTTACTATATGCTTAGGGTTACAGTTTGGCTTAGGGTTACTTCACGTAATTATGCATATTGAATATTTTTCCTCAATATACTCTAAATTATTAGTAAGGTAGTTTTTAAGTTAAGCTACAGGGTTGATTAAAGGATTTCAAATATGGTCATGCAGAATAAGACACTATTATGTGCTTTATAAGTAAACAAGCAATATGCTAGAAATATGCATGCTAGTAAATGGAGAGAACTGATCATTAAACTAAAGTGTTACCTTATATTTATAGGAAGTTATGGAACCTTTAATAAACAGTTAAATTCTCATGAGCTCTTTTTATGAATTTTCTAAAGCATCAAACGTTTTGGTGAAATGAACTTTCAATGGAAGGACATAAATCGCTCAGATTAAAAAAAAAAGTGTTTCAAAGATATCAAAGTTTGGAATGACAAAAGGGTGAGACAATTTTTTTTTATTTTTAGGGCGAACTAATATTTTAAAGTTGAAATACAGAGTCGAAGTTAGCCTTTGCTCATTGTGAAATTGACTGGTAGCTTGCAGGAGTGTGTCAACTTGAAGTTACAGGAGCCTGCTATTTTTAACCATCTTTGAAATGTTAATATTATCAATCTAAAATGCATGAAACGCACTACATACTAGCAATAACCTCTTCTCTCTGACCTGATATGTTTGGCTCAACCATTCAGTGAGTTCAGAGAAAAGCACAAATTAAAAACCGATAGGAATCCATCAGCATTACAGTCAAGACCAGCTAATTCAATTCTCAGTCAATTCTCAATACTCTATCCATCTTAGATCCCATTCTAGAAGTCTAAAAGTAGGTGGATCTCAATCTGGACACACACAGAGAGAGGACAGAGAAACGGAAATACTGAAAGATGATGTCACACAGTGTGTTGGTAGAGTAGATTCTAGAACATATTGTTTGAGTATGTGTTTTAACTGTTCATTCAGGCTACATTCACTAATTGCGATGTGATGTGCAGTTTATGAGCTGACATTTCATACAGTCCTGGAGTGTGAGGAAGGTTAACTTTTCTTTATTGAATGACGTCACGTCTCACGGCCCATAAGGTCACAGGTCACAGCAGCACACAGAGCCCAAAAAATGAACCAAATGTCTGTCTGTGTGTGTCCTTCTCCTCTCCCAAAGGATCCCTATCAGAACATCATCATTCCTCCTCTCTCTCTCTCTCTCTCTCTCTGCTCCCCCTCTCTCCTCCCCCTCTCTCATTAAAACTCTGCGCCTCGGCTTCTAATTAAATCCCACTTGAAAGTCTTAAAAGTCAGACTCAGATTGATTCAATTTGCATTTCTGAACAGGGAACATTGCCTAAAAGGATAAATAAATTGGTTGAGAAAAAAAAATCCTCTTTTCTGCGAGCTGTGTTGTTTCATGTAAGACAACACTCGCATGCCAACACACACAAACACACACACACACACACACACACACGTGCGTGCATGCACACAATATTCCGTTGTCACCTTTCTGACACAAAAATCATTAGCTGGATTGAACGACAATGGATTTATCCTCAACCTGCATGTGTTTCGATATTACTGTGATAACTATGAGTGCATTCACACTCAAACAATGACACACACACACACACACTCACGCTGGGAAAGACAATTACTGTGGGTTATACTTACTCTCGCTGGCAGATATCCAACATCGCTGTTTGACAGCAGAGAGAAAGAAAGAAAAAGACTTTTAATAGTCATATAGCTGTATGACAGTCAGAAGTATAGTGCTGAGGAGTGAGATCTATAGCCCCTCGCTGTGTGTCTCAGCCCCTCACACTACCTTACAAAGAAACAGTTCTTAATTATACTTGACCACATACTTGGTTGTGGGACTTTCTGTTTTTAGTATCTTTACCTCCCTGTGTTTTTTGTTTTGCTTTTTTTTCTGATTTTCCTCTATTTTATTCTTTTTTTTTTCATCTATGATAAAGCTGCATGCATACATTTCTCTCTTTATGGTATCAGTGGACTGAGCCTGCGTATGACCACGGCTCACATGAAGTAACTAGCCATTGACAACACCACAGACAAAGAACAGCACTGCATGCAGAGCAACAGTTACCCCTGCTGGTGCTCTCTGATATTGCACCAAATTTTTTGTATTTGTTTTTATTACAACTAGTTTTACAGAAATGGATGTTCCAACTGGAATTGAGAAGGTTTTATTATTTATTTATTTATTTATTTATTAATTTGTATTTTTTTTCACCCAGGGAGCATTATTTGGAAGGCTCTGAACGCATAAGGAGCTTAACTCCCGAATTTGAACTACTGGATTTGTATTTAATTTAAACTAAGACGACATTGTAATTATATTTGTAATTTTAAAAGAAATGAAAATTAAATGGAAAAAAAATCTGCTAAAAATAATTGATTAATTATTTCAAGTACATATCATTACTGTCAAACAAATGCCTAGTGATGATTCATAGATTCTATTTTAGATTAGTTCTTTCTTTCTATTATTCATGTATATTTATTTATTTATTTAGAATATCTATAACCGCAAAAATGTGTGAGGGGTAGGGTTGGGTTAGAGTAAGGTGATGTAAAATAAAATTGTACAATATAAAAAAACTATTACGCCTATTCACCAATTAAACAAGGTTACCAACGTGTGTGTGTGCGCTCATCACACATACTGTGTAAATAGTTGCACATGGTTAAATTTACACTGATTAGCTTTTTTCAAGGCATGTTTACAGATGGATCCATGGGATCTTAAATACATGCTAATTCTTTTTAACTCATTAATTTCTTCATCCACTCTTCTCCATATCACAATTTATACCGTTTTCCCCCCTGTAAAATTCAGTTCCTTTACATTTATTATAGTATCATTATAAAGGTCTATCTTGTGCAAATATATTTGAAGCAAAATTAAATATTTAATGTTACAAGTTTATGCACAAATATGTACAGTTATATGTATAGTTATGACTTCTATCAGCAGATCCTAAATGACAAAAATGAAGTAACATATGTAGTATGCAATGCCTGGATCATCTACCATATTTCCTGGAGAACACTGTGTTAAATCCTCACATTGCAGTGTTCTGAACCAGATGCAATGAGCAGCGGTTTTTAATCTCTACTGTACTACCAGAATCTAGAACCTAGATTATGTACTAAGTGTTTAGTATTTTTTACAACAATTTGGATTAAAAAACAAAGTAACTGCATTTATCTTTGAGATCATACGTTGGTGATGATGGACTTGCTGACCAGGGGTCGGTTCTTCATACCTCGCTAACTCGGTTAGCTGGATTTGATTGTTGTGGATTTGTCCTGATATTAGATTGTTTCGTTCTTCGACGCTCATCCGTAAGCTTGAACCTGCAAGCAGGGAGCAGGTTTATTTCATGTAAATAGGATTTAGGCTGCGCTCCTGGCGGATTGGTTATGATTGGTTGAAATGGCGAGGTCACATCTGATTGGTTAAAGAGCACGACTGACACGGACTGACTCATGTGGGAAGAGAAAATTATCGTGCAAGAAACTGTAGAAAATAATTACGATGATTCACACACGATATATATATATATTAGTGCTGGGCAACAATTAATCGCGATTAATCGCATCCAAAATAAAAGTTTTTCTTTACGTAATATATTTGTATACACTGTGTATATTTATT
>JAUCMS010000038.1:1489535-1508606 GCA_032357445.1 Enteromius radiatus
ATATAATATCATATAAAGAAAAAAAAAAAAAACATAACATGGGCAGCACTAACGCATTTAATTTGTTCGCTACTTTTTGCCAGCCCTCTCTCCTGGATTTTGCAGCATTCCCTGTTTCCTGGTGTCTTTATTAAAGTTTGAAATTTACGACGGCGTTTTAGTGCCAAAAAAAAAAAAAAAAAGAATCTAAAGCTACAAAATTCAAGTCATGATATTTCGAGGATAAAATCTTTAAAGAATAAAGAGCACCCGGAGATATTTTTATATTTTTATAGCGGAATACAAACATTTTGTATTTTATATTTTGAAACAAAAAAAAAAACAAAACAAAGCAAAACATTATTGCGATTGCTGGGTGTCTGGCATGCTACAAATAATGAATATATAATACAGCAATCTGATCAGTAAAGAGCTTGAACAACACATTATTGTAAGACAATATAAAACTGAAAGCTGAGACTTTGTTTAAAAAGTTCTAAAGGGACAAATCTTATTACTGTTGGGTGGCGCACTAACGAATCCAATGGAAGACATGAAATATTATTTCCAGCCATATGACCCCGCGAATATTACACATGATATCATTTCTGCTAATAATCCCACATAAATGCCTTTGTAGTGTATTAAAAAGAGTTATATAAGCGAGCTACAGCGCCCCCCACAGGAATATCGAGTCTTTGAGCTGATGTTAAGGTAAAAAGTTGTTCCTGTTTAGTCTTTTAATAAATATCATATTCTTGATATTAAGCGGTTTCCGTGAGTTCTTAGATCTCATCCCAGTAAGATGAAGCGGCCGCTCGGACACAACAATATTCAAATATGCCTAAATTAATTTGATCTAAATTTAATCTAGTTTTAGATTTATATTTTTTTTGGTGGCACTAAAACGCCGTCGTAGTAATTCTCCACAACCCTCCAATAAAAGCTCTTGCTCCGCTTGAGAAAAAAATTGAGCTTGCTCTTTTGACATTTCATCAACCAATCGAAGGGGTTGAGATCAGTGTTTCTATTATCGATACATATCGCCTATTAAACCAACGCACGGACACGCAATAATCCTAGACAACTCAATCCATATATACTAATCATCAACAACAGGTGTGCTCGAATAACCAAATTAGCCACATTGTAATTAGCACGATGATCTCATCTTAGATGTTTCAATTCATCTCGGATGTATCAAGCGACGTACAAAGAACGGGCCCCAGAACTGCTTTAAATGTATTTTTTTTTTTTTTTTTGTAGTCAGCAACAAACGTTTCATTCTTAGCTGTACTTCACATACAGTCCAGCAGAGAGCAGCCAAACTCTGCTTGTCTTGAGTCTTCCTGCAAGAGTGGCTGAGTCTGTAGGTGGAGTGAGAAAGTGAGAGAGAGAGAGAGAGAGAGAGAGTCAACAGTCATTAACAGCAGGCAGATGAGTCACTACATGGAGGAGTGTGTGTGTGCGTGTGGGGGGAGTGGGGGGGGGGAGGGTGCAGCACACAACACCCCCAGGTGTCTTCACACACTGCCAAGGGCCTGATGCTGATTTGCTGGCCCTGTTTGCTTGCATTGTGAGTGCTTTCAACTGAGCTGTCTCTTTTATAACCTAAGACTTTTAGACTGTTTTGTGAACTTGCCATCTGTATGATGCATCTAGTCACCTCTCATTTTATGTTCATTCAGAACAAGAGAAAGAAACACCACACTATATATATATATATATATACATATATTAACATGGATAGATACAAACAAATTAACTTTATTTGTTTGTATCTATACATGTTAATATATATATATATAGTCTGTTGTGGTGTCATGTTCTGAATACTGCTATGATATAAATATGAAAATAACACAAACCTGAAATAAGCCAGTTTACAACAGTCTGCACACAATTGATTAACACATAATGAGCGAAAAGACATTTGGCTGTGACACGACTGTTATCTGCTTCCTTTTGTGGTCACTCTTGTCAAATGCTGTATCCGCTTCTGTTTAGTTATGTATTTTCTATCCCCTAACCCTTAAACTACCGTTAAACCTAAATCATCATTCAAAACTTTCTGCTGATTTTCATAGCACTTCACTCTGTACAATCTCTGAATTTGTTTCCTCAAGGGAACCAAATATATATATATATATATATATATATATATATATATATAAATGTCCCCACAAGGTCACAATTTACTTCTATCACTGTGGTCCCCATAACATTGGCAATATCAGTACACACACACACCCACACACTCAGGTTCTGAGAGTCAGGTTTTGGTTCTGGTCCTGTTTTGTCATTTCTGCTTCACTGCATTTCACAGCATTTGGTATTATTCATTCTGTATTATTAAAGGTGCTATATAAATAAATCTGACAAATAATCTCTTTTAAGTAGGATGTATTCTGATTGGCTGTCTATGTTTTTATTGTTCATCAAAAACAAACAAACAAAAGTTCTTAAAGTGATTCCAACAATATAATTCATCTGAATCAGTCTTGTGGACTCTGCTATATCAATACAGATATGTTTATTGTTATTGGTGTGAACAGACATAGTGAAGAAGACTATGTAGTATACAGAACAAGAAACAAACATACATATACAGCTGCTCTCTCACAAAATAATAAACGTTTTAATGAAAACAAAAATGCATAAATGCTCAGTGATGGTTTGCTTAGTTAAAGAAATGTATCTTAGAATAAAACACAGTAGAAGTCAGTGGAAAGTCTTCGTAATGATTGTATGGGGTTTGCGATGGGAAAGTGTGCTTGTCACTGTGGAGGTGTATGTATATGTGTGTTTATGTGTATATACATGAATCTCATGAGGAATGCAGCTGGTTTAGTGCAGGCACACATTTGCATGGCTGAGTCAGCACACTTGCTTGCATCATAAATTCCCCGCTCTGTCATTGGCCGGCGTTATGACTCAGAGCTTCAGAGTGTGGGTGGCGCACAATACCTGCGGACTTCAACAAACTTGAATGTGTGTGTGTGGATTTACCTCAGGGGGTTGTGTGCAGATACACTCTTCCAGACATTGAGTGGGTGATGTGCTTTGGGGAAGGATGGAGCTGTACCTCAGAAGTGAAAGGGTGCAGTGAATGAGTCACTCTGGCACTTAGGGACTCCCCCACATTTCCTTCACTGTCCATTACACTCCACTCTCACATGGACCGGCTGTCTTAATATCCTGGGTTTCTGACACCGTGTTACGTAATGATGTACTAATTGAAATTGTGTTGTTTCTGTTATTCCCATGTTCTCTGGGAATCTATACTGAATTACCTGGAGGTGCTCTCAAGGGCAAACATAACCTTCAGGCTCATGAAAAAATAAATTTCTGTTGTATAAACCAAATCCTGACTTTTCTTAATAGATATTCTGATTCTCACTCGTAATTACTACTGTATGTCACATTTTGGAAGTAAATGGGTTGTGAAATGTTGCTTTATGTCACATTTCTTGAGTTCACACATAATTAGATCAAGCAAGAATTAAACATATTTGCCATGCTGTCCGGGAAGTGAGCTCTGAGCTCTGAGCTTTGCCCCTATAAAGCAAAGAGAATTGCTAAATGTGCGAAGTCAGGGTGGCGGAGGGATGCTGAATCGAGAGATACTAAAGTAGGACATATGTGATCATTTGTAGGAGATTACTCTTGTTCCGACTGGAAAATTATGTAATCACTAATGATGTACCAGCTGTGTAATTATCTGTGCGTGCTCCTCCCGAAATGTGTTTATAAAACATCACTTAAATTTAATTACTTTTTGTACACTAAATTGCTTATCATTTTAAATTATTTTAATATTTAGTTCAAAAACTCATTTTTAATATTAATGAATAGCAGAGTCCACACCACAACGATTATGATAAAGGACAGAGAAACATTTTTTCCAGCTGATGAATGATATAAACATTGACAGTTAATTATAATCTGTCCTGTTCTCACAAGTTCAAGAATTTAAAGTGGCAGATGCTTGTGCACTAAGAAAGACTATCGTTCACTGATGTAGATGCTAATATCTTTATCTTTATAGTTATCATGCTTGATGGGAATGGTTCTTAATAACTTATTATAACAGCATTCACAATTTAAAACGATTTGGGTTTGTAAGATTTTTGAAAGTTTTTTAAAAATAAATCTAACCATGCATTAATTTCATTCAGAAATGTAGTACAGCTGTGATATATTATTACAATTTTAAAAAGATGTTTTTCTATAGGAATATAGGCAATACTTTACAATAGGTATAACACTTGTCAACTATTAACTATGACTTTTCACTCAATAAATTTCTAATTTGTTGCTTATTAATAATTAGTAAGGAAGTTGTTAAGTTTAGGTACTGAATAGGATTAGGGATGTAGAATAAGGTTGAGTAGAATTAAGGTATTAATATGTGCTTAATTAGCACTAATAAATGGCTTAAAAGGAATAAGCAAATGCTAAAGGCGCCACCGATCCCTATAGGGGCACCAAAACAAGAGTTTTGGGGGGGGGGGGTTTGAAAAAAATGTCTGGAGTTCCAGAGTTTTACATCCACGCCAGGCTCCACCCTCACTCCCTCACAGCGTTCTCTCTCACCTGAATACTAATCACCTGCACCTGTCACCACCAGCTGGATCCATTCACCACTCTGAGTACAAGCACATATAACCACATACCTCACAACAGTCATTGTCCAACCTTGTATCTACGAAAGTGTACTCACTCTGATCTTGCTATTGCATTGATACTTACCTGTACTCTTACCTGCTCTCTCCTAGTGTGCTCCTTGCTCCTGCATATATCTCCAGGTCTCCAGGATTCCTCTCCTGAAGAGCTATATCACCTCTGTCAGGGCCAGATGACTGTACAAGAATAATCTGTTAAATTTCGCACGTTGGCAGCCGCCAGCGACTATAATGAAGGAGCTCTATTAACAACGTTTTGACAAGGATTGGAACCAAATCTTCGGCTCATGCTGGCTTCTCAAGATGACTCAGTGGGTCGGAACAGTTCATTCAAATGGCTCTCCGATGCTCTGCTCCAGTTCAGTACTATGCTCTGCCCATCGCAAACACTGTCACTGCATCTCCCAGCCTGCCAGATGGCCACCTCAGAGCCTATGCAAACGGATAATCAGTGTCTTACCCCAAATGAACGCCAACGACAACTGAGTCAAGGATTGTGTCTCTATTGTGGGCAGTCCGGGCATAACATCCAAGACTGCTCCCGTCGTCCTCCATGTCCGGTGATGAGTACTATCTTGCCCAAGCCTGAGAAAATGTATCCACTCACATCTCCTGTAACACTTACTGCTCATGGGGTATCCGTTTCAGTGGCAGCCCTCATCGACCCAGGGGCTGCCGGAAACTTCATCGCCGGCCAAATCGCACAACGCCTTAGGCTCAAGACAACGCCTACCGAAATAAGGTATACTGTTACAGTTACTGGTCATCCTCTCTCTGACAGGGATGTGAGGCATTGTACTGGGCCGGTGCAGCTACGTGTTTGTCAATGCCATGAAGAGGAGATATGGTTTCTAGTTCTGGAGGGCTCCACCGGTGACGTGGTCTTAGGGCGTTCATGGCTGGCTCGGCACAATCCCATTCTCTCCTGGGGCACAGACAAAATTATTAAGTGGGGTTCATCCTGCTGGTCCGAATGCTTCCCCAGTTTACCTCTCCATAGACCCAAGTCGTTATCTCTATGCTCCACTTCTGTTGAAAGTCCATTGGAAAACAGTCTGTTAATATACCACCTGACTATGCTACTTTCCAGGATGTTTTTTGCCCCAGGAGAGCTGCCCACTTAACGCCACATCGCCCATCTTACTGTGCTATTGATCTGCTCCCAGGTTCAGGAGGCTCTACAACAGGGATATATACGTCCATAAACTTCCCCTGCTGCATCAAGCTTATTTTTCATTGCAAAGAAGGATGATGGGCTCTCAATCAGGTAACTGTCCTTTTTAAATATCCACTGCCACTCGTCCCATCCACCTTGGAGAGATTACAGGGAGCAAATAAATTCACCAAGCTAGACCTCAGAAGTGCATCAGAATCCGCGAGGGGGACGAGTGTAAGACCGCATTTGTTCCCCCTACTGGCCACTACGAGTATCTCATGATGCCATATGGACTCGTCAATGCACCATCAATCTTCTAGGACTACAAGCACAAGATCTTTCCTGAGTACCAAGACCAGTTTCTTGTCATTTATATTAATTATATTTTAATCTACTCCTCAACCCTTGACAAACACCGGCAACATGTCTGTAAGGTCCTCACTAAACTCAGAGATTACAGCCTATATCTCAAAGAGAAATGTTCTTTTCATCAGTCTTCTACCCAGTTCCTAGGCTACAACATTGATCAGTCAGGGATCAGTATGGATGATGGAAAGGTTGAGGCAATCCCCAGTTGGCCAGTTTCCAAGACCATCAAGGAACTCCAAAGGATTTTAGGTTTCGCAAACTTTTACAGATGTTTCATTGACAATTAAAGTTTCTTATCAAGTCCCATCATGTCTCTGCTAAAGGGGAAACCTAAGCATCTGCACTGGACTTCTGAAGTGTTGCATGCCTTTAAGTAACTGAAGGTTGCCTTCACCACTGCACCAATTTTAATCCACCCTGATCCAAACTTACCTTTCGTTGTAGAGGTTGATGCATCCACCACAGGCGTTGGAGCTGTTCTCTCCCAACAGCAGTGGAAGTCATCTCAACTCCGACCATGTGCATATTTCTCCAAGAAATTGAGTCGGGAGAAAAACTATGACATTGGGAACAGAGAATTGCTCGCCATTAAGGGGCTGTTCATCCATTTCAGGTATTGACTGATCACAAGACTTTGCTAAACTTACATGATGCTAAACGATTGAATTCACGACAAGCTCGATGGGCTCTTTTCTTTACTAGGTTACTAGGTTCAAGTTTACCATCACCTACAGACCTGGGTCTAAGAACAAGTGAGCGGATGCCCTTTCTCGTCTGGGCATCCAGGTATCAACAGAACTCTCTCACTCCTGAAAGATCAGTTTTGGTGGCCAAGGATGGAACAAGATGTGCAAAGGTACGAACGGTATGGGAATGTGTGATGTCCAAGAGTCCAAAACATCTGGAAAACTCCTTCCACTTCCCACACCTAACTGCCCCTGGTCACACCTAGGGGTCGACTTCATCACAGACCTACCCCCATCAGAAGGTAATACCTGTGTATTTGTAATTGTGGATAGATTCTCAAAATTCTGTTGTCTCATACTATACTTAAGGGTCTCCCTACAGCCTGGGACACAGCCAAGCTCCTGTTCGATAATGTCTTCCGCTCCTATGGTTTACCTGAAGACATCGTCTCAGACAGAGGACCCCATTTTATATCCTGAGTGTGGCTCTCTTTGGCAACTCATATAATACGTATGATTTTGAAGAAATCATATGATTTGTGAGGTCGTACGAATTTGTACGAATTAGCCACCTCGTAAAATATGTACGAATTGCCGTGAGATCAGGTTGGTCATACAAATTAATTGCCGTGTTTCCAATAAAAATATAAAAAACAAGACAAAGCTATGCAGTGTCTGTGTGAATGTTTGAACACAATGATTATTGGTGGAATAGGCTATGAAGTAAGGGGCACCAGGTAAAATCTCACCTAGAGCAGCAAATTGGCTAGGGCCGGCCCTGCATATGCATGCTTTTAAGCAACTAATTGATGTAACCATAAAATAACCTTTAATGTGTTAGCAGAATATATTTAAAAAAACAATTTATTTCTCTGATGTAAAGCTGAATTTGCATCATTATTACTCAAGTCTTCTGAATTAAATTATAAACATTTCTGATTATTATCAATTTTGAAAAGAGTTGTGGTGCTTCATATTTTATGGAAATCACTAAGAATTATTAGGATGCTTTGAAAGCTCAAAATCTTTTATCTTAAATAGAAAACTGTTGTGGCATCATACAAATCTTTACTATCACTTTTGAACAAATGAATGTGCCCTTGCTTAATAAAAGTATATCCATTAAAAAGTCATGCATTCAAAATAATGCATGATTGCTTTAATCTTTTAACAGTCTCAAGGCAAAAAAAGAGCAAAGCTTTATCTGTTTGCTGACAGATACGAAGGAACATTGAAGGCGTCATGAATGTCAACAGTCACAGTGACAGTACGACAGATCTTGTGTCCGCTTGTTCTCTCTTTGACGTAATGAGGCTTCAGTGCTCCAGTCACATCAGCACACTGACCTTGCACAATGCAGTATTTTTAGTCAGTGAATTGTCTTTCTCTCCCAGTGCAACAGAGAAACAGTACAAGAGCTTTTTTTTTTTTAAATAAATAATTAACCTGGAAAAATATGAAGTTGTTATGGAATCATTAACTCACCCTCATGTTGTTCATGTTGTGCTTCCACTGAACAAAAAAATGAAACATTTTGATGAGTGTTCACAATAGACTATTTTCACTGTGAAAATAATGTAGCTTTTCTAGCAGAGTATATTTTTTAACAAGAAAATATGTAGCATGATATAACAATTTATATTGTACGCCACCAGAATAGAATTCAACACTTTAAGCTTTATTTCAAAGGGTTGAACAAAAAATATTACATAAACTGCTTAGGAATTACAACCATTTTCATAAACAGTCCCCCCATTTATATATATATATATATATATATAAAACCATAAATAAAATAAAATGTTCATTTTTAATATTTTGTCGAGAATCCTTTGCAGACTGCCTTAAGCCTGGAACTCATTGACATCGTCAGAGACTGGGTTTCCAGCTTTGTGATGCTTTGCCAGACCTTTACTGCAGCTGACTTCAGTTTCTGTTGGTTTGTGAGTCTTTCTGCTTTTAGTTTTGTCTGTAACAAGTGAAATGCAGCACAATCAAATTGAGGTCAGGAGACTGACATGGTCATTGCAGAATACTTCACTGTTTTGCTTTCAAAAATACCTGAGTTGATTTTCCTGTATGTTTTGGTTCATCGTCCACTTGTACTATGAAGCCCTGCCCAATCAAATCTGGGCAGAAAGTATATTCCTGTACACTTGATTCTGTTTTCTGTCACATTACCTCTGGAAGCCATGCCTATGCATCACACTACCCCATGTTTCACAGATGATGCTGTGTGCTTTGAATCATAAGTTGTTCCAAGCATTCTCTATACTTTTTGTCTTTCCCTTCTTCATTCTGGCGCAGGTTGTTCTTAATTTTAGCCACCCAAAGAATGCTTTTCCAGTCTGGCTTTTTTTTAAGCTGTTTTCTGCTCTAAGGGTTTGATGTGGGTTCACAGTAGATCTTCCAAATGGAAATGGCACATTTGGACTTAAGATGTAATTCCTCCAAGTTTTGATGAGCTCAGGAAGTATGTGTTTTAGGGTCTTTCACAGGTTATAGCTCCTAGAACTATTGATGGAAGTTTTGGTGTGTTTACACAAAAATTAATTTAATTCTAGGAACTCTGAACTGATTTAGCTAATTAGGAGTAGGGTCTAAAACGGTTCTATAGGAACTACCAGTGACGCAAGTGTACACTGACTGGCCAAATGCATGCAAACATGGAAAATGTTGAGAGTCGAGTTAGTCGAGTCAAATCACCATTATTAACAACTCAAATTCTAGAATGTTATTTTTTTTAAAGGGGAGGACCACGATAGTGGTCCTGACAGAAATAGGCACTACTTTCATGACAAGACAAGGTTATAGTTGTTGTTTTTTTTTTTTTTGCGTTCAAGGCAACCATGCCTAGTGTGAGAACACCGTAGAACCACCCTGCTGGCTAGTTCCTAGAACTAAGTTCCTAGAAGTGCATGGTGGGAAAGCAATTAGTGTTTGTTTAAAGGGTGATTACCTATGCTTATCCTGGAGTTTGGGACCAATTTAAATAACTAAGATAGCATTCGCATTTGTGATCCCATTTGATAAGACTGACTTTTCACAGATTTCTTATCTGATCCAGATCAAATTCTACCACTGTTGTCATTGCATGACATTTAGAACATGAACATCACAGACTTTCAGGTGTCCGTCTCACCAAGGCTTGTCTCACCCGTTCCCTCCATCTCTCTTAGTTCTCATGTGTCCACTGTAAACAAACATGAGTTCACACGTGTGTGTGTGTTTTCTCATCTCTCTCAGTTCTTGGCACAGAAAAAAGAAAAGAAACTGGAAACATTTGGACTTTTGCTTTTTTTAAAGGCAAAAGTCTAAATCTGATTGGCTGACTTCTACGAGTTTTCCAGGAGCCTAGTGTGCAGCAAATTGAACAGACTGTCAGGATACAGAAGCCATGTTTAAAACCCGGTACTGCAAAAGTACATTTTTCAGACGAGTAACTGAACTGGACTTAAAGGGGACATCAGATGAAATCTATATTTTGTGCTTTTTTCTCTTTCTTTGAATTTAGTTAGTTTTCTGTCATATCTGCCAGCTCAGAAAAGCTGATAATAAAACGCATAGCCAGGTCCTTATGAGCCATCTAAGACTAAAACTGTGTCATCCAGCTAAATGTTTTCATTTGCAGCCGGTCTCAGATAGCTATCTATTTAAATAGATTGTTTGTGAGCAGATGTCACAGTTACGTCACTGCACACGCATTATGGTGGTAAAAAAAATTGTGGTAACAAGTGAAGGGAAATAGGCAAAATCCATGGAATAAGAGAAAATAAGTCTTGCTGTGTCTTTAGATTTCAGAATTGTAATGTAAAAAGATTTTTAGAAAATAACATTGTTGCCCTGAAAATAAGTAGCCCTGTGAAGCTAAACACAGATGTTGTTTTTAACCAAATTTTAATCAAAGTATATTATAGACATTTCATCAAGACTCTAAAGAATTATTTTTGTAAATTCTTAAAAAAGTTGGAAGTTGTCATAGATGTTTGTTTCCAGTAGTAAAATCAACAAATCCTCTATAGCACAGACTTTCAAAATGCAGACAAATTTGTTATAATAGTCAGAAGCAAAAAAACATGCCAAATATGCCACCACTCCCTCAGTGATTGTGTTAGAAACACCCATGCAGCAGAGCTAACTAGTTTAATATAATTTAAAGCAGTATAGTTATAAAGCAGACCAGTTTCTTTAAAGGCAGGGTAAGCGATTTATCTTGCGGCCGAGTACCCAAACAAACTTGTAGTTTCCAAAAGAGGAAAATGTCTGCGGAACAATAAGGCAAGAAGTAGGACCCGTGAGCTGCGATGGGATGCCGAGATTACTTTGGTTCTTCACGATAGGTGAGTAACATCGTGTCTACACCAGACGCCGCCCTGTGACAGCTAAAGTCTGCCTACACTGGATACTGATAAAGCAATCGTTATAAATCATTTGAAATTTGTGTCAGTATGTCATAAATGACAAATCTTCTGTTGGAGATTTGTCATGCCGCTTGCATCCGGTGTAGACAGCATCACTGATTATAATGACTTCTATAGTATTTTGTCGTGCAGCTCGCGTCCCTTGGAGACCATAGACATGTCTTTCAGTGATTATGGTGACTGACATTAAGTAAGACCACTACAATTTGGCAGACGGCTTACGTATCACAGCCCATAGAAGCAGTTGTTAATGAGGCATCTACGTATATTATATATCTATGGTGTGGACTCAATGTAACATTAGGCTTTATTGCGTGGTGTTACATCAGATGTATACACAGTACATCATAACATCAAGAACTGCACAGAACTTGTTTCACAGAGCTAATTTGGTGATTTCAAACATCAGCATTGGCTTCCAAAAATCGCCTACCCTTCCTTTAATAGTTCATGAAAAATCAGGTGAAGCACCTCACTGAGCAAAGTTAGCTAAATACAAAAGTACTTGAATGGTATCAGCTAATCATAAAACAGCTTGCCGGTTGGTTATTATACAGTATAGGACTACCACTGAATTTGGAGACACATGCTAGCATATTACTTATGAAAAGATCTGGTGAAAACAATAAAACATTAGCGTTTTTCGATTTTCAGTACAACTTACACCCTGATCTCATGAAAGTGCATTTAAATAGGATGCTAAATAAAAACGAAAACTTGTGGTACTCAAATGCAAAAATCGACTTTGGCGATGAGTTATGCAATGAGTAGGATTAGGTTTGTGGGGAAGATGTGTATCATATGTACGCAAAAACTGCATGTCAAATATGTGCATATCAAATGAATGCCAAAGTCAATTTTCAGAGCAGCAAAGTACTTCATTAAATCTTACTAATTACTGTACTTAAGTATCTTTTCAGATACTTTGTAGTTTTACTTTGTATAAAAGACATTAGTCATTTTACTCTCTACTTTACTACATTTTTGAATGAGTATGAGTATCTATACTCTTTTCTCCACTACAGTACATTTGAAATGAATGTTGCAGCTAAACATTGCATTTTGCATGGCACTTAGCTTTTCTGCAGCAGTTAATTTGTACTACAAAAGATGTTATATTGCCAACTACAGGGCACTGAAAATATGTCTTGAGCATTTTTACCCTTACTCAACCTAGTCAACAGGTTGCTCTCCTCACAAATACGCTCTTTCTTATTTTTTGTGTTTTCTGTGCCTTGCCTTAGACTTTTTTGTCACTTCCTGTCTCCTGTGGTGTTTATAGTCAGTTTGTTTTTTATCTTGTTCAGCTTGTTAGCTTCCTTATACAGTAGTCAACATTGCAGTTTTTCACTGACATGTCTCTTTGACTATTATCTTTCTATCTTTGAGCCTATATTTAGTAAAATACTTTGGAACTCTTAAAATCAGATACTCTTAGATTTTTACTTGAGTTGTTCTGAAATTGGTAACTTGTTATGGAGTAATTTTCACTGTAAGGTATCTGTACTTTTAGTCGACAGTGCATTGCTGGTTTTTAATATTAATCGCGTTCATTTTATTATGCCCCTCGGATGATCTCATCCATCAGTAACTTTTGCCCCCTAAACTAGGCTATAAATGTGTGAATAATGACTGTGAATAATGAACGGGCCCACATCAGTCAATGACACATGCTTCAATTCTCCAAAACATCAGTCACTTCCTCCTGTCTGACTAACTAAAGTATTTTAGTTCAGGGAAGTGTTTCAATAGTACTCACTGCGCAAAAGCAAAAATTACACTTAGTGAGTCAGCAAGTGTGTAATTGTATTTATCTGGAAATTCTATAACATTTATTTCCCAAATGGTTTTGAAACAATTGGCTGAACTCACCTGGGTAGGCAAGCATTGACTTTGCACGTCTCCTAACACATGCCTGCTCAAACTTCCAGGCAAACAACAATCCAGTTTACACCAGTTTGACATGTCAAGACAGCAAATGCTCTCAGCTGATCCTAAAACAGTCTGGCCAAAAATAGTCATACAACAACAATAAGCTCAAACATTAACAGCATATCCAAGCACATACTTGCAGATGCCACATGTATACTTGTAAATGGAAAATATGTTTTTCTTCTGAAACTGCACCATTAGAATTCAAAGAGTTCACATAATTCACAAGTCACATAAAATCACAAGTTTTGTTGTTGTTGTTGATGGTACTGAAAACAATCACTTTGGCTACAAAAAATATGCCATTTGCACGTCTGCATATTAAAGTTTGTCACATTACAGTCAATTAATAAAAACAAAAACAAGAAAAGGTAATTTAGGCAGGGTTTCTTGACAGATGTATTAGATTATACTTAAGTGCAAATGAGTCTTCTTCTATTTTTATTCTGTCGTTATGTTTCTTTGCTCTGCAAAATGCTAAATGCAAAAAAAAAAAAAAAAAAGGAATGATTTATTGTAAAATCAATGCGACCCAAAATTTTAAAGTTCCAAAAAGGATATAAAGTTAATATAGAATGGTTGGTATATTCTGTCTTTTGAAGTGACACAATCACTTTGCATAATGAAGAATATTAAAATGTAAGTCTTTATGAATTATTACGTCAAATAAAAACACTTCAAATATGGTAACATAAATGTAATGTAATGTAATATTAAAGCGAGGAAAATCCTTGTGGTACCAGGACAGGACCAAGGTTTCTAATGGACCTTGACCAACAGTGGAGGTCCCTGCTGGCAGGCAGTGTGACACTTTCATTGAGGTAGTTATCTTTCTTATCTACGGTGGCCGAGATAAGAAAATGCAAATCTAAAAAAACAAAATAACAATTCTGAAAACATAATAAGTCAGAAAACACAACAATGATAAAATTAAATAAAGCTCTCTGCTCAGTCACGCTTGTCATGAAAGTAAGTGAAACGAACACACATTTTTAAAATCAAATAATATGTCATTAATAACATTTATTTCTGTGATTGATTGCGTTCATATCAGCAGCGAACCATACCTTAGAGACAGGGGCGCCTGCAGGATTTCTTCGAAGAGTACGAGCATATCAATATTTATTTATTTTTTTCTTTTGGTGATGAAGTAGTCTGAGGACTGTTGTTTCAATAGAAGACTTCAGTAGTCCTGATGCTTAGGACTTTGCAGGGCAGGCCCCTCTGAGGAAGAGTGGCGTACACCACATTACATGGTGTCCATCTCTCCTCAGTGCCTTTAGGAGATCGATCTGTGTTGCAGGGCGTAGCGGTCTCCAGCAAGTGCTGCTTTCAGTCTTTTCCGCCCGGAAATGTAGCGGAGCTGAGAGGCTTGCCATCTCCTCTGGAGGTCTCTAGAGCAGCTAGAACCATCTCTTGCTGGTCCTCCACTTCAGGGCACCGAGCTAGCAGCTTTCAGTATACCAGAGACCAGTCTCGAGAGACTGATTCCCTTAAGAGACTATTTAGCAGTGCATCTGCAGTGAATCACTGGCGTTCTGCCCATACTGGTGGTTCCCGAACAGGCTCTGTTTTTGGAATGATAAGTAGATACTCTTTTGAGTAAGGAGGCCATCGATGTGGTCCTCCTCACAAAAGAGAGTCCAGGATCTACAACCGGTACTTCATAGCTCAAAAGTAGAATGGAGGGCTGATTTTAGATCTCAGGCTCCTGAACTGCTCAGTGAAGAAACTGAAGTTCAGGATGCTCACCATCAAACCGGTTGTGTCTCAAATCAGGCCGAGGACTGGTTTGTCACAATAGATCTAAAAGACGTGCACTTCCATATGTCCATCCATCCTTCACACAGGAAGTTCCTGAGCTTCACTTTCAGGGGTGAAGCATACCAATATTGGGGTCTTCCCTTTGGCCTTGCAATCTCATCCCACACGTTTACGAAGTGTGTAGTGATCAGACATTGAGATGTCATCCTCGCTCATATGAAATTGTTGGGGTTGAGACTAAACACCAAGAAAAGTGTGCTTTCTTCAGCACAGAGAACCACTTATCTTGTTGTGGGATTCAACCACAATGCAGGCTCGTATAACACCTGCTCGGATCGAGCTGATCCTCACGGCAGTCACAAGAGTGAGAGAAGGCCAGTCACTCACTGTCAAGCAGTTTCAGAGACTGTTGGGTCTGATGGCAGCTGCGTCCAATGTGATACCTTGTGGCCGGCTGTACATAAGACCGCTACATTGGTGGCTCAGAACCAGGGGTCTTTCCCAGAGGGGAAACCCCCTTAACATGATCAAAGTGTCATGCCATGCGTGCCTTGAAATGTGAAGGAAACCTTGGTTCCTGCATCAGGGCCTGGTGCTGCGTAATGCTAGGGATAGATGCGTCCCTCACTGGTTGGGAAGCAGTCATGAGTGGCCACTCAGCCAGCTGTCTGTGGAGTGGTCGCCATCTCATATGGCACATCAACTGCCTGGAGATACTGGCCATGTTTCGTTCACTGAAACACTTCCTCCCAGATGTAAGAGATCAACATGTGTTAGTGCGCACCGACAACACATCAGTGATCTCGTATATAAACCACCAAGGAGATATGCGTTCGTTCCCCGTGGCACAGCTGTGTGTGGGCCCGGGACAGACTACTCTCACTGAGAGCTGTCTACAGTCCCGTCACCGAGAGCCGTCCCGGGCCTCAGCCCCTGCCTCGACAGGATGTCTGCTCCTAGGTTTAGATGCCCGGGATGGCTCTCCATGGGAGATTCCAGTCAGGAAGGACCTCCTCTCACAGGCAGGTGGCACCATCGTGCACCCTCGCCCGGAGTTGTGAAAGCTGCGAGTGTGGCCCCTAATCTCTAATCCAGAGCTCCATCCACAAGGAAACTGTATTCCCTGAATTGGAAACTTTTCACTTCTTGGTGTAGAGACCACCAGCAGAATCCAGTTAACTGCCCAGTTGGTACAGTGCTGGAGGTAATGCAGGTCAGATTTTCCACTGGGGTCACCAACTCCACCCTGAAGGTTTATGTGGCAGCAATATCAGCCTACCATGCCTCTCCTCGGTGGACACATAGTTGGTAGAGAACCCCTGGTTACATGTTTCCTCTGCGGTGCGCTGAGGTTGAGGCCTCCAGTATGATCTCAATTCCCTACATGGAATCTAGCCATGGTGTTAGAGGCCCTCTGTGGGCCACCTGTTGAGCCCATAGGGGAGATCTGAGATTGCAGTGGCCCCTACATCCATACCCTGTGGGTGCAATTTGAGGGTCCCTTGGTCACACCACAGCCGATTGTACTGCATGTACTTCAGTCCTCCTCCCTTCAGGGAGCCAGGCCAGAAGAAGCTATTGTGGATGCTATTAATAATCCTTATAAGTTCTCTGGTCTCCCACCGCTGCTAGGAGTCAAGGCTCATTCAACTAGGAGTGTGGCAGCCTCCAAGGCCTTGATATCTGGGGTCTCTGTACAGGAGATCTGTAACGCTGCGGGATGGTCTACCCCCCAATCGTTTGTCTGGTTCTATAGACTAGACTTGTCGACGCGGCTTGAGTTCTTGAAGAGGAACATCTCAAAGTTACGTGTATGTAACTATAGTTCCTGGAAGGAACAAGACACAGCATCAACAAGACCCTATGGGGAACTTACGGAACCTTGAGACAATTTATTTTACTTCTGAACACACAAAATACGATTATCACTGTTTGGTTATCCATACTTTTCAAATTATCTTCTCTTATGTTCAATGGAAGAAAGAAAAAACTCATGTAGGTTTGGAACAACTTATAAATGAGTAAACAATCACTTTTATGATATCTTCTCATTTTGAACCTTGCAGGTAGAGCTGCTCCAGACCTGTTGTCTTCAATCAGACCTTGAACACAAGTCAAGTGTTGTGTTTAATAGTGAACACTTTAACCTTGTTCACAAGGATTCAGTCCAGTCTCATGGGAGTCAGCGAGACCTGAACAGATGGGGGAGGGCTGCCTCCGTCAGAGAGAGTCCTCTGGGAGGCAGATTGCTGAAGCCTGACAACGGTGGGGGAGGGATGTTGTTTATGTGTGCGTGTAAGGAGACAGAGAGAAAGAGTGGAAGGCTGCTGACGCAATCAGACTCATTGTGGGGTGTGTGTGACGTCCAGACAGCCATGTAAATCATGAGCGCAGTGAAAAAGAGGCTGGCTCCAGCCTAACTGCCCAGTCAAGCGTGGCATTTCACAGGCAGAGCTCTGGAGCACAGGAATATCCACTCCTGATAAATAGATGACAGAATAAACATAGAACACCACACTACAACACTGAAAGCTGCTACATGTTGAGCCTCACTGTGAATATGTGTATATAAAAATATAAGATATAATTACATGAAGATAAAATGTTACACTGTCAGTCCTATTAATCTTGCATTTAAAGCAGTAAACAGTGATATACAACATTGGATTCCAAACAAGCCAATGACAGATTAAATTGGCAACCATTTTACTGATTTTGCATTCATTCATTCATTCATTCATTCATTCGATTGTTGGTTTGTTTGTTTTAAATTGCCAGACAATGCAAGTCAAAATAAGTAGACAATACCAATGTTGTGTTAGCAAATAAATAAAAAAATAAGAAGAAAACAACCCTATATTAAAAAAAAAGTTGTTATATTTAATTTGATAAATGATTTTCGAAGGGTGTGCATACTATTTGTTAAAAAAGAAAGAATTTGTACAAAAGTAAGAAAAATAAAAGATATATCTTCTGAAACCAAGACTATATTTTGCCATTTTGATTTTAATCATGCCCATTAAGAAGATGATTTGTGTAGTTTGACAGAAGATGAGACAGTGCTACAGTTCTGTCACCTCAACAGCTGCTCAACTGCTGCCTGTTTCTCGGTTGGATGGAATAATGTTGCCTTGGAAACCGTTAACATGGCAATTAATATTTTGCCAAGCTGCCATTGTGATGATTCTTCCAAGACAGGTTTGGGTAACTGACTAAGGCCTGTTTCACATTGCATTTACAGTAGCACCCATATTAACAGGTTACAGTATTTACAGAACCCACTCAAGCATCTTGCTGTCTAACAGGAGTCTTCTGCAGCTAAAATTTCAAAAAGGCGGTATTTTTGCAAAACTCAAAAAAAATATGAAGTAAATCTTATGCATTTTAAGTTTTACATGGATTTTATAAAGCCACATAAAATGCTGGAGCAAACTATTCATTCATGTATTAAAAATCATTTGGAATTTATGCCCAGTGCCAGACACAGAAATCCTTTTATTAAGGTTTCTGACAACTATTTCAGTCTTTATTTAACATATACAAGTTAGAAAATTTGAGTTAGGAAGGTAATCAAGAGTGCTATAAACCAAGCTATAAATCTGTAAAAATGTTAAAATATCTTGAGATTGTAAGCATTTAAGCTCTTGGTGATCTTTATTAAAACTGCAGTATGTGAGATTGACAGCTAGCAGTTGAAATAGGTTTTGCAAAAACATAGGCATTCCACTCCGGAAAGCACATTTCAGAGTAGAATTGCATAATTAAAACATAATTAACAACTTTATCCAACAATTTGTCTCCTCCATGACCCCGAAGTATCACCTTCTAATAGAGATGAAAAATAATCAGATCTAGCCCTTTTTAATGCTTTTCTGTAAGTTAGCATATTTTCGATTGCTCGATTGCTAGCTGCTGCATTTTGAACCAGCTCGATTGCTCCTGCCTGCTGATCTGCTGAGAGTCTGCTGTGTGTTTGTAGCTCCGTAGCTCTGTATTTTCGTCTTTTTTTCTAGTATTTTTGTCTATTACTAGCTGTTTATAGTGATAAATATACAACCTAACTCCCTAAATATTTCCTA
>JAUCMS010000038.1:1509655-1522741 GCA_032357445.1 Enteromius radiatus
CCAGGCCAAGTGATTAGCACACCTGATTCTGATCATTTGAATGGGTGAGCGAAAACTTTTGGTAATATAGTGTACATGCTCTCCCCAGAATGTAATCAACATAGTCAGCATTGTTTAGGTTCAGAAAAAAAAAGGGTGTACATGCTGAACATAAACAGTGATAATAACGTTTCTGGACCTGGGAACATTGCAGTTGGGTTGCTGTCTATACATGGTCTGACAGTTTTCAGATCAAAAATATCTGTGTTATGAAGTTGAATGAAGGTCTTGAGTTTGGAACTACATATTTAACAAGTAATTAATTACAGAATTTATATATTTTTGCCAATTACCACATGAATGTAAACATGACCTCTTTTCTTCTGTTAATTCGGTTACACAATGTTTAAGTTCTAACTTAGAAATAACCCTTAACCTCATAACATTTTTAATTGCATATGGCTATTAAAAATGCTTAGCTACAGCTCTAATACACAGCAGAAAAGAAAACACAATATGAGCATGTTGTGATGCTACTTACTCGCCGGTTAATCATGTGGTGTGAAACAAGACAAACACATAAGCATAGTCATACTGTTTTCAGTTTTAACTGAGCAGTGACTGTATAATGCTTGAGGCGTTACTGGTGTAGCCCACTGTAGTCACCTGTCTGCAAACACATACAACAGAACAACACATGCTGAATGAGTCAAGCTGGAGAAGAGGAACAGCGTCTGATAGACAGGGTGGAGACGTGAAGATGAGCAGCCAGTGCCATCACAGGACAGGAACTGTCTTCATATTGACTTGATTTGAGTGTTGCAGGCAAACATATCGTAACACTTAAAGATTTCAGCTGTTTGTAGATGTCTGCATGTCAATCAAAGACCAGCATCAGAGGTAATATGGCTTAGAGCACACTTTGAAAAGCTTGTACTATATGATTAAAGACTGAAAACATACTTAACATGACAGATTTCAAGACACAACCTTTACTAACATTATATCAATGTTCAAAACATGTATATCGAGCATTCTCATAATATTACTAATATTTGCACTGAGGGAAAATATTCTTAGAACAATTACTTGTACTTGATGAAAGTTCCTATAATTTTCAGAAGAAACATTCTTAGAAAATTACAACTAAACTTTCAAATAATGTTGTATTGTAAATTATTATTATTATTTTTTTTTTGTAACCTCCAAATAATGTTATGGTATGATAGTAAAACCTGACATGTTAACAGTCTTATTACACATAAACATTGAAATAATGCTATATTTGTTAAGAAGCGGACAGACAACTGAACTTGGAATAATCAAAAGGGGTTTATTAACACAGGTTATTCGCAACAGGCGGAATTCAAAAAGGTAAACAAAGGCTGGCAATCCAATTCAAACAAAAGATGTAAACAAACTGAAAGTCTCTCTTCTTCTTAGGGATTCGTTGGAGCACTGACATACACGACCACACAACAACACATAGACGAACTGGAACAAGAGGAGTCACCGGAGCTTGGAGGAACACAGAGGAATCACGAGGAACACTGGAGGAGCACAGGTAAGGACAATGTTAAGGACAATGTTAAGTATAGCTTTGTAGGAAGACAGGGAAAGAGTCCACTTACGTACAACGAGCTCTGACAGTGACTGAGGGAGTGAGTGGTGCTTAAATGTGGTGGTGGGTTTTGCAAACTGGTGTGTGCACAGGTGTGGCGTGTCAGTACTCAGGGGGTTGTGAATGGGAAATGGGCGTGTCGGTGGAGCCTGGTGTGGCTGTGACAATATTTTGGGTGGGGGAAAAATAGAAATGTTTTGTATTTTCACGCCAGTAAAACAGTATTTTAATTCTCCTATAACTCTACAAATAAACATTCAAATAGAATTATACTTTTGGCGAAAATAAAGTAAGAATTTATTAAGAAATGTTTTGTAATCTTTAAATAATGTTATAATCATGACAAGAAGACTGCACATTTTAATATTTTAGAAACGTGTCAATACAATTTTCCCAAAACATTTACAGTGGGTACGGAAAGTATTCAGATCCCCTTAAATCTTTCACTCTCTGTTATATCGCAGTCATTTGCTAAAATCAAGTAAATTTTCTTTCCTCATTAATGTACACACAGCACTCCATATTGAGAAAAAAAAAAAAAAAAACAGAATTGTTGACATTTTTGCAGATTTAAGAAAAACTGAAATATCGCATGGTCCTAAGTATTCAGACCCCTTGGCTGTGACACTCATATGTTTAGCTTAGGTGGTGTCCATTTCTTCTGATCATCCTTGAGATGGTTCTACACCTTCATTTGACTCCAGCTGTGTTTGATTATACTGATTACACTTTATTAGGAAAGCCACACACCTGTCTATATAAGACCTTACAGCTCACAATGCATGTCAGAACAAATGAGAATCATGAGGTCAAAGGAACTGCCTGAAGAGCTCACAGACAGAATGGGGAAAGGCACAGATCTGGCCAAGATTACAAAAAAAATCTGCTGCACTTAAGGTTTCTAAGAGCACAGTGGCCTCCATAATCCTTAAATGGAAGACGTTTGGGAAGACCAGGACCTGAGCTCCAGGGATGCAGTCAGGAGATGGGAGAAAGTTGTAGAAAGTCAACCATCACTGCAGACCTCCACCAGTCGGGCTTTATTGCAGAGTGGCCCGACAGAAGCCTCTCCTCAGTGCAAGACACGTGAAAGCCTGCATGGAGTTTGCTAAAAATCACCTGAAGGACTCCAAGACGGTGAGAAATAAGATTCTCTGGTCTGATGAGAACAAGATAGAACTTTTTGTCCTTAATTCTAAGCTGTATGTATAGAGTAAACCAGGCACTGCTCATCACCTGTCCAATACAGTCCCAACAGTGAAGCGTGGTGGTGGCAGCATCATGCTGTGGGGGTGTTTTTCAGCTGCAGGGACAGTATGGCTGGTTGCAATTGAGGGAAAGATGAATGCAGCCAAGTACAGGGATATCCTGGATGAAAACCTTCTCCAGAATTCTCAGGACCTCTGACTGCGCCGGAGGTTTACCTTCTAACAAGACTATGACCCTAAGCAAATAAGAGAACAACTTTGAAATTTTGAATTAACTATAATAATAATTCAATAATAATAGTTTTAACAAGTTATCTATCCAGAATTATTAATATCAGTCCTTGCTAAATTCACAGTACTCAGGCAAATAAAATTGCACTATTTCAGATGAGTTGCAGTGTGGCTTGAAGGAGGTGCTAGACAGTGACATTTGATGGCTGTGACCGGAGACTGTGATATGATTATCATGCAGTGTGGATTTGCAATTATTCAGCAATATATACAGGTTTCAGGCCATCTCTGTTTATGGATTTTATGTAAATTGAGTCTAGCATGTTCAACGCAGAACAAAGCAATAGACTGTGAGCAATTGTCCGTCAGATGAGACACTCAGATCTGATCCCACTAAGTAAGGCGGATTAGATCGTCGGCTATGGGAACATCCACTCTGAGATAACAGATCTGCTCTAAAATCTGAAGACACACCTTTAAATATTGTGCACCTGAATTATATACATAAAAGCTAAACTCTGCAACTGTGCATACATTACTTTACATTTAATCATTTAGCAGACATTTTTATTCAAAGCAACTTACAAAGCAGGACAAATGGAAGCAATTAAAATCAAAAAGGGCAATGATATACAAGTCTCAGTTAGCTTAACATAGTACACTTTTTTATTATATAATAAATAAATAATAATAATAATAATAATAAAACATAGAATAGATAAAGAATAGAGCATGGTAGTGTTAGAGGTTTTGTTAATTGTACAATAAATAAAAAGAAAACAAATGGAATAGAAGCTAGTGTTTTGTAGGGTTTAGTGTTTTTAGTCGTTTCAAGAAGATGGCTAAGAACATTTAATGTAAAAGTCAGTGAAAATGATTTTGTGACTCTTTTTGATGCATAATAAAACAAAATTCACTTGCAGAACACAAACTCCTAGAGGCACATACATCTGAAGTAATGAATTTAGGTGAAATGTTGTAGAGCCAGTGGTGGTTTTATAAGCAAATATTAATTTGTTTTATTTTTTCTGCAAGCAACTATTGATAGCCAGTGCAAATTGATTACAGAGGTGACATGCATTATTTTCGTCTCATTAAAATGAATCTTGCTGCTGTGTTCTGGATTCATTGTAAAGTTTCGTCAGAACAAAAGCTTGAAAGAGTTGTGAAGCATTCTGAAAGAAAGGGACTGATCTTCTTGAATAAAGCAAATCTGCAGGACTGGGCAGTTTTAGCAGTGTGGTCTGAGAAAGTCTGCTGATCATCCGTCACAACTTAAAGGTTTCTGTCTGTTTTTTAAGGTGTTATGGTTGATGAGCCTAACTGGAAGGTGAAATTGTGATAAAATGATGGGTTTGATGGTACCACAATCAATTTTTTTTTTCTGTATGACAAAACGTAGTGATATCATGTAAACAGAAAAGAGAATGGTCCAAGAACTGAGCTCTGAGGCACCCCCTTTGACACCCAAGGACGTATCTCAGAGGTAAGTCTCAAACCACTAGAGTGTGGTTCCTGAGATGCCCTGAGGCAACATCAAAATAGACAAGCAATTACACTCACTGAAGCCACTTCTTAAAATAAATATTTTTATTTTCAATGAAAATAAATACATTTTCTTAAGATAGAATCAACAACATTAAAAAAAAAAAAGCATTTGTGGGAGCATGGCGACAGTACATGACAGCACACGGTTTTAAAAAGAACATACAATCAGACCTGCAAGGGACATTCTGACTCATCTGCGGGGTGGTTTGTGATTTACAGACTGAAAATTCAAGTAGAATTTGTTTAAAAGTTTCAACAGAACGAAAATTAGCATGATTGAATCCCTGGGCATGTGAAAAAGCATTCAATCATCAATTAGAAATCTACAGAGTATTTGATTTTTCATGAGAATATGGATATTGGGGAAGATGTTCCAATGTCTACTGATACATGAAATTAATGATTTTTTCTTCTTCCTTACGAATCAAAGACCTAAACAATCAGCCGAGATGGAGTTGTAAAACAGGATATGAGCCATCAAGTTGTTTGTGCTTTTTTTTTTTTTTTTCATTCGGTGGCAACTGTTCACAATCCCAAGCCACACACACAGCAATAACCGAGCTGGGGAGGGTAGAGTCGAGGGACTTGAGCCCTGCTCTGGCGGAACAGATTAACCTACTAGTACTGTATGCTGTGCTATTTCCATACCAACCCAACCCCCACAGAGAACTCAAGAACTGGCAACATAACCACACAGGAAGTTGTCAAACTCAGCCGGCCAGCCGTTCCTTAATCTTTATTACACCCTGAGCAATAGCAAGCAAATTAACATGTCCATTTTGTAATTATCAGGCCATCTAAGATGACTGACCATACTGACCTCAATTAATAAGAATGTTATAAGTGTAATTGAAATATAATCAGGTTTAAACCTGCAGTGTTTGGGGAGCCAGAAATATTTTATGGTAGTTTGTAAGGTTGGCTCATAAAGAAATTGGTGTTATGCTTAGTGGTTGTTTCAAACAGCAGTTCAACCAATGACATTCAAGTTAATTTAAAAACATGTAAAATCTTTAATGGAGATCCTTAATGGAGACTGTGGTCCACGTTCTTCACTACAATAAGGAGCGTATGAGCAAACACTACATAACAGCTGGAGTTTCAATGCCACCTGTTTGAATCATACAAAGACAGCAGTTTCTTCCTCATTCCATGGAACAAGGTAAGAATGTCTTCAGTGAACATTTGTCAGTATCCATGTAAAAAACTATAAGGCAGTTTAGACTTGTCAGCAGGGAGCACAGGCTCAGCGTTAGGTAAGGGAGGCTACAAAACATTCCACCATTCTCCAGGTAAGTTTTTCCTCACACAGAAATATTCCTGAAAGTATCAAGACACGTCCTATAATGAATGTAAGACACTCCTTTTAGGTCTTATTCAGCAAAAGAATGAGTGTTGAAAGTGAAATTTTTTTTACTAAGCAGTCAAATTTTGAATAGCAGTAGAATGGAAATAACCGAATGTACAGTGTAGCACTGTGCACAAATAATGTTTCATACCCAACAACTACCACCTAACCACCCCCTTACCTTTTCAAATATCATTAAGAGCTACTAGAAAAACAACCCCTTTTGAAGTACCAGCCTTCAATTCCCACATGACACACTCATTCAGAGGTCTTTTATCACAAGTCGGGGGTTAGTTTGAGAAAAGGCAAGTCTCTATCACCACAGATCACGTCTGCTTTTTTGGTAGGTGTTATACATAAATACATTTCTAAATGCTATTGATTCTAGTTGCCCCCTGAGGAGGCAAAGCAGTTTCTTCAAAGTTCCAAGCAGACTTCTTTTTCTACCATGTGAAGTTACATTCATGCCTGGGGCACTTGGTCACTGTCAATCCAGGATGACCAATGGGACCATGGCCTGCTCACCAAAGCACCAATTGTGCTGAAGAACATCCAGAGAAGTCTTTTCCCTCATTGAAAGACAGTATGCACTGCAACATGCATAGCACTGCTTCACAGATACGAAGAACCTGGTTGTTTTAGCTTTTCTCGTCTTGCCCCGGCTTCTTCTTGGCAACCAAGTCTTTCTCTGATTCCAGATCTTCAGCAGCTGACAGTACTTGGCTGCTGCTTGCACACAAAGTCAGAGATAAAATCAAACTCGTTTTGTCCGAGGAAAAGCTCTGGCAACTCTTGAACCCGGTCTAGCCCCAACTCCAGCACCAAGGACGTCAGAACCTCCTCATCAATCAAGTCTATGTCCATGACGTTGAGGCCCAGCGATGGCCCACCCATTCCCATCTGCATGCCTGCCAACTGAGCAGGACCCATTCTGTGCTGGACATTTCCCATGTGATGGCCGTTCATGGGTCCGTGTGGATGCCCGTGGTACTGGGTATTGAGTTTCTGAAGATGCATGCTCGCCATAAGCTGCTGAGATGCTGTAAGGCCTCCTCCACCCATATACTGCTGTGGGTGCTGGCTCTGGGGGTGCATATGATGGTGCTGGGTTTGAGGGTGACCCTGCGGTTGCTGATTTGGACCTCCATACATCATATTGGGCTGCTGCATTTGGTGGGGATGCCCGCCGCTCATCTGGCCATTGACCTGACCATTCATGACGCCGTTCATCACGTTCCTCTGCCTCATGGCCACCTCCATGGAGCTCTGCGGCCCCCTGCCGTAGTGCATGAGCTGCGCGTTGGGAAGGGTCCGCAGACCGGGCTGGTGTCCGTGCGGAGAAGGGCCGCTCATTCCCATACGATATCCATGCAGGCCTCCGCCAGCAGAGCCATGAGTCATAGGCATCATCATGTGTTCAGCCATGCCTTCTCCACTGCAGAGATATGAGAGGAATGGCAACAGTCAGGGGCAAATATTCAAGCAAGTTCTCAGTATCAGCTGACAAAACACTTTCAGTTTCTTGAAAACCATCAGTTGTGAACATTATACAAAAATTAGGATTACAGGCTAAATCAATTTGGCTTTAAAGGCCAATCTGCCATGCTTGTTAATCAATTACAATCGACTTTTACTGATTGCAGTATATCCACCACAATCAATCAATCAATCATTAAAAAAATAGCAAAAAAATAAATAAATTATTAACTATCCGTTTCTTGCATTCAAGTAAAAATATCTATGCATCCTTAAAATTCGATACATTTACTTGGGAAGCAAAATTACATAAAAATAAAAATTGCTTTAGAAATTATATTATTAAATTATATATTTGTTTACGGCTTACAAGTAAGTTATGAGTTACGCGTATGCAAGTAATACCCCCCACCTCCAATTTTAGAATATTATACACAAAAAGTTTAAGAAAATCTGTAATGTTTTATGTATTTATTATTTATTATTATTTAATTATTTAGAATTATCCTTTGCAGAAGAAATATTGCAGTAAGACGAATCAAGGAGCCGCCAGGAGGATCAAAACAATAATAGGCACAGAGGTGGACAAAGTGTTCAGCAAACAAAGCCAACCCACTGCCAGATACATGTGAGCAAGAGATAATAACAAAATGCAGGAATGATTGGATCTACTAACATGAAAGGGTAATGTTTGGTGTTTTGAAAATGTGTATTATATTAAAATGCAATCAAGTATTAATCTGTAGGCATAAATCAACTGGTTACGATCTCCAGAAAAAGCAAATATATAAAACGTTGAGATAAAACCCATAGGCCTAATGAATTAATCTTCCTAAATCATACAGTTTTTGTATTTATTTATTTATTTATTTTCAAAACCAGTCCTATTAATTGTCAGTCCTGCCTTGTGTTGTTGTCTCTTATCTAGTACATCAATAGCTTCAGGAGTCAACCAGAACATGCATTTAAGAATTACTCACGACTTTTGTACACAGTTTTGTCTATGTCATCCTTTGAGATTGAAATAAGAGATGAAAGGACAATGTCGCCAAGGGTCTACAGGAGCCTCACCTCTCTGTCTCGGTCTACATTAAACAAAGAATTTCTGCTCTGCTTTCTAAGATGAAATCTGTCTCTAAATTAAATATAGGCTACAGACTTTCACAATCTCTCTCAGACCACAGAGAAACTTTCATTAAACATCAGCACGTAGCGTGGTATTAAATTTATTAAATTTACTGTGTATTTAGAAAAAAGTTGAAGCGTCTTCTATATTCAAAAGCGTTAATGCTCGGTTCGAGCTCTGCATAGCAATAATGCAAATAAAAAGCTTATATAGATGCAAACATAAATAACACTTAAATGCTGACGCGTATCACGAGCGTAGATACTTACTGGACATTATTTAGTTTTATAATAAGAACAAAAGTCATACCACGCTAAAACAACATATTTTAAGGCGTGAAAACATTTAAAAACAAGAAAAGAAGAACACTTACCCTATCCAACCATATGTCCAGATATCTAATATCTTATAAAATATATTTTATTTGTAATAGCCTACGTGCTGATTTCTAAGATTGCATTTACAAATGAACAAAAGATCCAGCCTTCACAGTGAACTCAATATAAAACACACATACCTTCAAACGAATCCTGTAGTTGTAGAGATGCTGTTTGATGTTCTCAGTCTCTGTAAAGCAGCGCAGGTATCTCCAGTGACTGTAGTCTAGTGTGGACGAGCCGCCGCTGCTGAGCGCTTTCTGGGTCAGCGCTGGGATTACACACACATACATAAAGACAAACCAAGAGGGGGAGGAGCAAGGCAAGCCCCGCCTCCCCTCTGTTGTAATTGGCTCGTCCTTTAATCACAGACGTCACTGGCCAATTACTCACATGGCCTTCAGTTTTATGTGCCCTGGCAGAGAAACTCCTCAGAAATCACACATCAACTAAAACACGACTCGTGAATACAGCTTGGTGTTTAAAAATGTTGTTAATTGATGTTTTAAAGGAGCTTGATATTGTTAGTCTTAAAGTCAAACCTTATTATATTTAATTTTCTTTTTTGTCGTTTTGTTTTTCTCACTTTTCCCCTGTAGAGATACCTTTTAGAGCTAAAAAAAAACCCTGTATGCTGTAGCATTGTTTATTTTGATGTCATAAAGAAAAAATGCATTATATAGATGTATGATTTTAAAGGCTTCTCAACTGATGAGAAAGGATCAAATTTCAATAATTTTAGACAGGTATTTTTAGTTTGACCTCTTTTAGTTTTCATCTGTGTGCTGTTCTTATCTAATGCACCTCAACAGAAAATGAATGTACCTAAAGCAGGGCACAGCCTTTTGTCTCTTATGTAAATGGCATATTTACCATTTTAAAGAGAGAGGCAAGCTACGAAAGAAAGAAAACCTCCTGCTGGCATGAATCATGTGCAAATGGACTGACACGGAACATAGAGTACATATATCCTCACACATGCTATTGCACTGTTTCCCATGATTGTAATTACAATTTGAGTTAGAGCTCATTTCTAATGTTTATAAAGCATACCGCCTATAATGTGTCATATTTGAAGAAGCTCAAATGTAAGATGAAATGTAAGTGTGTTGAATAATTACTGACCGCCAACACTTCCACATAACGTAGTGAACTAAAGACTGTGAAGAGTCATGCAGAAAACTTCTAGCAGGGTGAAATACCTCTATTTACTCATTCCTTCATTTCTAGAAAGGAATGTGGTGAGCAGAAGTGTATAATCTCTCTCTCTCTCTTTCTCTCTCTACATTCTCCTGTTCTTCTTTGTCTCCTTTGTCAGTGTGTGTTCGGCTGACTTTAGCTCTGCACAGAAACCTTTCGTCATAGTCTGAAAAAAAAAAAAACTGTTAAAGGACAAAATTTGTATTGATTGTGTATATTGTATTTCTGTGCAAACAGTTATGAATGATACCTTAAATTGCATATCTTTATATCTTATAAATCTGCTTTTACTCTGATAAACTATGATTTTAGACGTACATTAAAGCAACCATATCTAAGGACCAGAATATCAAATATGGGCTCTTTTGACTAATCGCCTAGTAACTACCCTAGCAACTGCATAGCAATGTCTTGGCTGCTACCTACAACACCCAGGGCCAGTGAATTTTTCATGGGCCACCACTCACATTTTCTTCATCATAAAGTCTCCCTGTGACAAACTGAGAATATTTTATCCTAAAGTTGCTCCTTTTATGTAGGTGTTCAGTGCTAAAACCAATTTCTTTTGAAATTCCTTGTGGGGTGTCAAAATGTGTCAAGAGCTAATGGCCTAACTATAATGCAATAACACGATAAAATTAGTCATTCTTCTAAATCTGGATATAGTTTACCTCAGAGTATTGCAGCGGACCACAATGGCCCATTTAGAGCACACTGTTATATTCACATCAAAATACTCTGAAAAATAGTCTTTGAGAAATAAAAGTAATTTGTAAACTGCATAGAATTCACAGGTGAAGTGTAAAATGTTTGTGCCACTATCTGCATCAAATGGAAATGTAAAATTATTATTTTCAAACAGGTTTCCCAAACACCTCACCCTTCATCTCTCACATGGTTGGAGTCACACCCCATATTCATGGCATTACTTGCATACATGCAGAATCTTTTTATTCTTGGCCCTGCTTATCGTTAACAATCAGGTGAAAATACACATTTTACCCTTTAAGGAGACCTACAAGATGTAATATGGTGTCCCGAGAATGTGTCTGTGAAGTTTCAACTCAATATACCCCACAGATCATGTATGTATTTTTTGAAAATGCCTATTTTGAATGGAAGCAGAAACACCCCGTTTTTGTACATATCTTGAAATGCAAATGGTCTTCTGCTCCCCACCCCCTTTTCCAGAATCAGGGCTGTGCCTTTACAGCTTGTACCCTACTCTGCTAAAAAAAAATGATTTGGTTTTGATTATCATGTCTGTCTCACTGAAATCATATGTTCCAAGCCATATCGATTTAAACTTCTGATATAAACTTTCTAAGTGCACAGAAAGCATGTGAATACCAAACTAAGCTCTCTTTCATGTCTTATTGTGCTTAAACTGTCAAATACACACAGTTGTATGTGGTTTAAAGTAAACACATGCGTTACAGGTTATGTCTGAAGGAAAACAACTGGGAAAGAAATTGCATGTGTGGCATCAACATAATATACAGTAAATAAATCCATAACAACTCCACTGATCTCTTGTCTTCTATGAGGCTGAACTTGTACTTCATAGTTATTTGCAAAAACACGGTTGTGTCACATTGTGTGAAAACTGGCAGATTAAGGGCCAGTAATATTATAATAAGATCCCCTTTCTATATCACAGGAGGAGCACATTTACTAGGTAAATGGTTTTCTAGGTTTTCTAGGTTAGTAGAAGCATTGGGGACACTATTATAGCACTGAAACATAGATATGATGATGATATGTCACCTTTAAAACAAAGTATCTACAAGGTACTCATGGAGAAACATTCTGGTAATTATGTACATTTTTGAGATTATATCAAAGCACAACATTAAAACAGCAAAAGAAAGAAACAGTGGAAACTAATATTAGTTGGCTAGTCACATAGATCAAAGTAGCAAATGGTTTAGAGATTGCATTTATCAACATAAACACTGTTTTGTGAACCATGTCAATCCACAGCAAGTAAGCATGCAAATATGCAAAATAAACATACTTCTGAATACTCTAGCTGATGACTATTGATGTTTTATTACATGAGCTATCACTTACCCATTACTACACCATTCACTGTACTATATAGTAATAGGTTCGCCGTCTATATTATTTGCTTATTCATACAGTTTTCTGTGAAATTGGTTCTGATAGCTTTAAATATAAATTATTATCACCATAATGATTTAGGGAAAGCAAAAACATGATTTGGAGGATGAATTTATGATGCACTTGCTCATTATTGAGCTTTAAATACCAGTCAAATCCACCTATAATCTGTCTTCTTTAGTCCCACACTAATGCCATTTAATTCTGTTCAATCACATCATGTCACCAAGCTTCAACATGATTAATAAAGTTATTCCTAAACAATTACAGGCCAAAACTAACAAAATGTCATTGGGAAGGTAATTACAACCAACAGGTTCAATTTGAGAGTATTGCTTCATTTGACCTTCAGCATGGCAGAGCGGGAGAATGAAAGCATTGGTAGAAAGGTCAGAGCAACAGACAGCCTCTTCTGGCGCGTGTGGCAACACTGCAAATTATCCATAGCAATTTGCAGGTGGCGTGTGCAGAGCATTTCCATAACAGTGCCTATATTTCCCCCTCACGCTCTCCCTCTGACATTTCATAAAAAAACTGTCATGAATATTTTCACAGCTGTTTGGTTGTGTGTTTATATTGGTGTTTAGCACGCACACTCACAGGTCAGTACTGAAACCCACTGAGATAGATGTGGAGAGCAGAGCGGCTATGGAAACAAAGATGAATCAGAGATTTTTTTCATGGAATGTGGGGATCTGAGGTTTGGGTTTTGCGGTTTTTGCAAGTGGGGGGGTTACAAAGAAAGGATTGCATTTCAGTAACATTTCAAAAGAACAGTGTTGTTTTTGACTACCATCTTAGATTTAGTCTTAGTCTTAGTCTTTTGGACTAAAATGCTTATTAGTTTT
>JAUCMS010000038.1:1550691-1563704 GCA_032357445.1 Enteromius radiatus
TTTTATCGCGCGATAAGAGTCTCGCGTTAACGCAGCACGTTAACGCCGATAACGGCCCACCACTAATATATATATATTCTTTTGTGTGTATATATTGATTGCATCCCATTGTCTTTCCGCATTTTTTCTTTCTTTTAACTCCATCCAGTTTTCCTCATCAGATTTGTCTTCAGGTAACATTGCACATTGTGACATCAACTACTTCCCTTCTACAGACATTAGGATGCCCCTTTATCTGATTACAAACCCTTCTCTGGGCAGATGGAAGAAGAGAATGGGAGAAAGAGAGATCACCACAGGCAATCATATCAGTATAATCATGTTTGTCTTACAGGAGTCTGTTTCTTATAACTCAACATAAAATTGAATAAGGATGTTATAGGCCATAGATGTAATATGCCTCATTTAGGTTAAGAACAACAGCTCAGTATCACTGTGTTTGTAGGTCACATCTGGGACAACTTTGCCACATTCACACTAACTGAATAAACCATTTTTATTCAAAAGTATAAATTCACTGATGGAATCCAACACCTGTTCAAATGCTCACAGAGTCGTTTTGCTGTCTACAGCATGGCATCCTGACCAACATGGAAATAAGTAGCAGATTTGAAGGACTATTCATGGACACCTCACAAATAGCACATGAATCATACTGACACCTGACTCACAACTGATTCCAGCTTAGTCTGGTGTTAACACAAGTGATAATATGCACAAAAACACATACACAAAAATTGGGTGCAATAGATTGAAATATTTTAACTATGCTCTTTGGTACTGAATGCATTACAATTAAAGGACTGAAAAGTACTTAACTACTCTGATTGAGTTGGGCAGGTCATTCCATCAGGAGGGAACATTTAATGTGAAGTCTGTGAATCTGTGCGTCTTTGGGATGAAGACTGAAGTACTGAATTCAGGTATGGGTGAAGAGCCAGAGGTGAAGAAACATCAATGCCTTGAATTATACAGTATGTGAGCAGCTATTGGTAGTCAGGTAAACAATGATGTGGTGTGCATTCTATTACATTTTACATGATGTTTAATTCATTCATTCATTCATTGATTTGAATTTATATATCTACATTTATTCATTCAACAAATGTAAATGTTTTCATGCAAAAATTAAGAACAATACAGCCAATAATTTCCATAGTGTAAACATATATGTATAGGTCACACTTTAATTTAGGGACCAATTCTTAGTATTAACGAAACTAGCTACATCTTTTGCCTCAATAAACATCCAGTTTGCTACTTTTTAATAGGTAGACAGGTTGTTCAGTTTAGGTATGGATGTAAAGTAATGCAGAATAAATTGCCCCTATTATGGATTTCTGAAAATTACCTTTCATGCAGTGTGTAACATAGCCCTAATGAAAACATCCCACAAAGTTTTCAATCTGAAAGTGCACTGTGTATAAACATACTCAAAGAAAAAGTCCACTCTGAATCATCGAAACAAGTCGGGGTTTTTTAAATGAATCCCAAGACATTTCATGTTGATATCAACATGAAACATATTGGCCAACTACTTGTTGGTCTTTTCGTGTTGGTCTGAATGAAGATGCAAATTAAATCTTTGCCACTAGGTGCAATTTTTGGAGTTGTAAAAACAGCCCGAATTAAAAAAGTTCTACGGTAACGCTGTACATAAACAGCACTGCTTTATTAGGCATTACAGACCTGATGAAGTGAAAATGAGACAGATGGGAGCAATCTATACAGATTAGTGTCATGCAAAGAAGGGTTTGGAAAAGTGAATCCTTAAACTGATCCTTGTCGTTGAGCAAATAAGGTAAAAATAAATGTATATTACAAGACAGCAAAAGGTTTTTTGAACTTGCAAGCATGTCAGCCTGTTGTTGTGGACCCCCAAAATCTAAATAGGAACATTTTATAACTCATAATACAGGCCCTTTAATATGTGCTTTTGATAAACAGCACATTTGCTAGTAATATGCATGCTAATAAGAAGACTAGTCAATAGTGACATTGGTCCTTAAACTAAAGTGTTACCAAACTGTTTTGAATAAATAAATAAATAAATGCATAAGCGTATGAAAAAGGCATTTTTCCATTACATACCTTTGTCTGTAATGATGGATTGGTTAAGTGTTCGTGAAGAGGTATATGAAGAGGTGTTCTGCAATTGACATGTGATGCTGATTTAGGTTACACTTTATTTTGATAATTCTGAGTGTAAATAACGTTTGCATGTCAACTTATTCTGTTTATCCTAACCCTAACGTAACAGTCTATGCTATTTGACTTGTAGTTGTAAAGATACTTACAGTTAATTGAATGTCTAAAGTGCACTATCAAAATAAAACGTTACATTGCTTGGTCCCAAACTAGCTGTTTTAGAAGGAAGCAAGGTTTGAGTGTATTATTACTGCTTAAAATTGTATTATTTGAATCAGAAGCCTGCATATAATGCAATAAAATGCTGTCTAGGTACTGTTGTATTGCTTTTTTTTCTTAGTATCTTTACAAAAGTTCCTTTAATGTGATCACCAGGGGTCTTGATGCCTCTCATCAAGAGAGACCCTGCGAGACCCATCATGCAGAACCCTTCTTCCCAACCAAAACCCAATTCCTCCATCCCACCCAGGAAAAGCAGCATGCAACAATTCGCATGTGCTAGACTGTGTGTATTGGCTTGGATAATTAAAACATGAATAACACATGGGTGACCTTGTTCCTGGTAGCAGAGAATGGTTGTGTGTGTGTGTGTGTGTGTGTGTGAGACAGCACTAACATCACAGCCTTGGGGTCCAGTTCAATGAGCTTATTGATTTATGGAGTCTGTGGCCAAACCATTTTCTGCTGCTCTGTGTTGAAGAAGCAATGGAGTGGAACTGAATTAATGCTCAGATTGTTATAAAAAGTTATATTCACTAGGCACCTTGGTCTGACTGTCGATGCACCTGGCTTGAATTGTAAAGTGAGATGCACATCTGCCAATCTCTATCCAAAATGATGTGTGTGTTTCTTTTTTTTTCTTTTTTTTTTGGAAAGTGACTAAACCTTTGCAGGTAAGAGGCAATAAGATTTACAACCGTTATTTGAGTCAAATCAGTCAAAACTGGCAGCTTTAGAAACATAGGGAGGCTCAACATCTGGGGAAAAGGTGATCCATGTGTCCATAGGGCCTCAGTGAAGGGTGGCAAGTCAGATTACCTTTATTTATATAATTCTTTACAGATATAGTGTGTTGATAATGCAAGAGGACAATAGTAAACACTAAATTTCCAGGTAAGTCAGTTCATCATTGATACAGTGTTGTCACCATCCAAAACAGTTCAGTTCAAGTAGCATATGTAATAACATGTAGCATATGAATTAGGGTTATTTTTATAGGTTGTGGTTGACTTGTATTATGTAGCATCTGCTTCAGTACATAATGTATTGCATGAATACGGAATATGAAGACTTATTTTCCTTATTGTTTCACAGTGTTAATGAATATAAATGCTATACTGTATTTTACTCTAGTAAAAGTATATGCTGCTATTTTCAATAATATGTATAGAGAGATATAAGAACATGCTGTTACTTTAATTGTAATTATAGCGTTGCAACTCATACAGACCCAATAGATATAAGCATACATTACAAGATACGTACATAGTAGTTAAAGGTGTAATGTAAAGAGAGACTTGTTAGTTTGTTTACAAACAACCCCTCAATTTATAAAACACAAGAAATCCCTGGTGATACGTAAAGAAACTTGTTTGCACTAGATAGGTTTTCATTTTTGCAACTGCAAAAAGGCTCCAATTTCACAGCCCAAATGGAAAAGCACCTACGTTTCCATTGCTCCACAGTGTAGCATCTTATCTCTGAAAAATAGGCCTGTCTTTATTTCCTGTTGCTCTGACACATGGCACAAGCCATTGTCACAGAGTTACACCTCTGCCTGCGGGTGACTCAGGATAATATGTTAAGTTGTTATCTACAAACCTGTGGGTGTGGAGACAATGGCTCATTTTGGATCTGCAAGCCTTGTGAGAAAAAGTACTTATTAAACTGCACTTATAACAAGGTTATACTGTAGTTAAAAGATTTGGTCAAGCTAGCATAGAATATCTTGTCACCTAAACCTTCTTTTTCTGTACTGAGAGTTTCAACCTGTCTTCCAACCAAAAAAGTATAGGTTGTTTGTCCAAATCCCTAAAATATGACCCAAAATATGGCTAAAATTGCGCCCCCATCAGCAACAGGATATTCTCATATTATTATTTTCAGTTTGCTGTTTTCAGATATTTCCACAAGTGTAATTCAGCATAGATGCTGAATTTTGTCTCTCAACCTCATGTTGTTTCAAACAAGTAAGACCTTCGTTCATCTTCAGAACACAAATAAAAATATTTTTGATGATATCAGAGAGCTATCTGACCCTCCATAGACAGCAACACAACTGAAATGATCCCAGCTCCAGAAACATAATTGTGATACTCTTTAAAATGGCAAAAGACGTAAGTCAAAGGGAGAAGAATGGTAAAATAAACATTAAGTTAATGTTATTTTTGTTTTCATTGCGCAAAAAAAAACGTATTCACAACACAGTTGTACACACAACACAGGAAAGACAACACAGTTGAGCCACTGATGTCACATGGACTGTTTTACCGGTGTTTTTACTACGTTTCTGGATCTGGATCATTTCAGTTGTATTGCTGTCTATGGAGGAACAGATGGCTTTCTGATATCATCAAAAATATCTTAATTTGTGTTCCAAAGATGAACAAAGGTCTTACGGGTTTGGAACGACATGAGGGTGAGTAATTAATGACAGAATTTCCATTTTTGGGTGAACTTACCCTTTAAGTCAACCGTTTAAGAGTGTGTTTGGTGTTGTTGTCTTTGACAAGTTGAACACTGTACTCGCAACTGCTTTGCTGTCATCCTGAAGGTCACACATTTTTAGGATGCTAGTTAATCAACATACAGTATATAGTGGCATACGTTTGACAGAAGATATTGTTTTTTCTTTTTTATTGACTGTTTGTGAAGCTGAGACCTTCTAAATTTGCCATTGGCAAATGCTATCAAGAAGATCAAGCGCTTGAGGAGGGTGGAGGAATGATCCCATGGTAAGAAGGTGGATGTTCTTCACATCAACCCCCGGAAAACAAGAGAGAGTCATTTGTTTTCCTTGAAGTAGCAAAGGAAGTTCTTTGTTAGCTTTCATTGCTGGATTACCTTCTACGACACTAGGATAGCTAGCAAGTTTCTATGGTCTAAAAAAAGAAGTTAAGTATTTAATTCCACTTAAGTAGGTTCATTTGATATATTTAATATACACTTTATCTTGCATATTAATTAGACAATGTGGGACAGGTATTTCCCTAAAAGCCTCTCTTCCCAATCACATTTAGAATTTATGTAAGCAACAACAGAAAGTGAAGACAAGAAAATGGTGAGCTCTGGAGTTTTTTGGACAAGGTTCCACAGGTCAGGGTCTACTCTTTGTTGATCACAAAGCTCAAAGTGATGCATTTGTTTCTCACACTAGGGAAAAGGGTTAACACACACACACACACACACACACACACACATATATATATATATATATATATATATATACACATTGCTTTTAATGAAAGTCTCATACTTGCTTAAATCTGCAAGGCTTCAGATCAAATTACTTTTTCCACCATTCAGAAAATGCTTACCTGCAATCCCCAGTCACTTTATCTTCACATTCAGGAAGGATGGCAGCAGCTCATACTGTTTGTACAACGTACTGTGAAGACAGGAACATTCAGGTCTTCTTCTTTTTCTATTAGAGTCTATCTCTAATAATTGATGTGACTGGTAAATAACCAAGTCTTGCAACAGATAATCAAGTGATTGCAAAAAGTTGTGTAATAGTGGACTCCTTCCAAAAAGTGTCAATAACTGCGCTCATATCTGATCTTGTTGAGAGTGGCAATAGCAATGTCAAGATCACAAATTTGGGCCTATTTATTCTAAGTTATGGCTTGCATAATGAAACTCCAAATATGCAGAACAGAAGAAAGGTAATGTGCATTGTTATAGGAAACAACGAAAGATTGAACTGATTTCATTGATTGGATAGCTATCCAATCGCAATCTGACAACATCTTGGTTAAAAGTGGCAAAACCACTGAACTGGTAAAAATTCCTTCACCAGTGTTGATGTTGCTCTCTCAGCTGTTCCAAACCTTTGATATTGAAATCAGCTGATGATCAATAAAATACAGCGCAGCGGTTGATTTTGGTAATGTAAACTCTGAATTTTGCATATACAACCTGAATTCTGTAAACGTTGGGATGTTTTTTAAATTTAAATAAAATGAAAACTAAACCCCTTTCAATTTGCACGAGCCAGTATTTTATTCACAACAGAATATATAGAACATAAGAAATGTTTAAACAGAGATTTTTTTTTTTACATGCACTTTTTTGGCACAGGGGCAACAAAAGGCTGAAAAAGCAAGAAATTTTGAAAAGATTCAGCTCGGAGAACATCTAGCAACTAATTCAGTTTAACATAATTAGCTATAAAAGGCATGTCTTAAAGATGCAGAGGCTCTCAAAAGTAAAGATGGGCAGAGGTTCTCCAATCTGTGAAAATTTTGTAAAAATTTTAAAGTCAAAAGTTGTCTGGATGACATGCCTCATTCTTTAAATGAGCAAAGGGTGCCAAGAACCCATCACCCCAGGGTCAATGAAAATGTGTGCTTTGCCGTTTCTTCAGCACTGACCATTTTTTTATTATGTTGGTTCAGGTTTACGTTGCTGTGTTTTTGTTGCTTCTGGCAAGTATTGCAGTGGTTCAGAATTCAAATGTAATTGTAAAACTGTATTTACCTTGCCATAGTTGAATAATAAAAAGTCTGTACGGGGAAATGATATGCCTCAACCATCATTGTTTCCTCTTTCTAATGTAAATCTTGTAAATAAGAAAGTTTGCTGAAAAATAGGTTAATGAGAACATAACACCGACTGTGGCGTAACAGCCAGAATCACTACGCCCTTAACATTTGCATATACCCGTCCATGTTTTGGGGCAAATATATTTTCCTCACTGTACTGTATTTCCTTCCTACTGTGTATGCAACTGAAATGAGTCACAATGTGAAACAACCAATCAATGACCTCAACATTATTATTCATGACCCTTCCAAATAAGCCAATAACAGAACAATTAATTGTAGGGAGATATCGTAGGGTTGTGGATGCACATGTAAAACTATTTCTGGAGAATTTTTGCCTTTACCTAAGCCACATATCCTCTATGCAGATAACAGAGAATAGCATTCCCCTACACCAAACCCAATGCTATACCTACACGATAGTGTTAACAAAAACAAAAGTGATATAAAAAACACATTCACCGATGCATCCATCCAATCTTTGTTATTTACAGGTTTGAGCTGTTGTGTTGAACTATATTTGGGATTCGTACTGGAATGCTTCAGCTCCCAAGCAAACCCCTGCATCTGAAAATCCACACAGCTGTACGTGTGACACTAACATCCAAAAAGATCAGTTTTTCAGGTCTCACTGCATGTTAAAATAGTTATTTTCTTGATGAAAATTGTAGACCTGTAAATCCTAATTTGTCTAAAAAGGCATAAGAGTAAAGAGTTCTACTGCCTCTAGTGTTCAGTTCAACTGGAAAAAGAAATTATTTGTACATTTAAGTATAATTTTTGAGTTTTGCAGAAATGTAGAGCTACATGGTTAGCAGAGTAGTTAATGAGTTATTGCTGAGAGAATTTTAAATTGAACCATGCCTTCATTTTCCATAATGCAGCCAGAATCTTCTGAGAGTCAGAGTGTAATTTTCATATGCAGGCAGAAGCTGTATTGTCCATGGGCCTTTCATGTAAATGAGCCATTTGATTTTTATCTCTCTTTTCTCCTCCAAGGGTGTGCCACTATGTTTGACTACATTGACTGTCTCATTGTCTCTCTCTATCTTCTCTTTGTTTCCAAATCCACAAGGAAAGTTGGCTGTACACAATATGGGCACTTCTCTTTTTCTCTCATAGGGGCTATTGTATTTCTGTCTTTAGGAGGAGGAGACTAGAGAGGATGGGAGGAGGTGCACACACACACACACACACACCAATCTACAAACAAAATCACTGACAATGGCCACATTGCTGAAGTGTAGCATCTCCCTGAGATCCCCCGATGACCAAGACACTTCCTCATATTGTGGGCAACAGGAAGTAAGCAAAAGCTTGGTTTCCACTCTAAACTTTATTACCAAATGACAAAAACATGAACAAAAAGATTACTAATATGTGATGTTTATACAAGTTTTGTATAACAAATGTAGCACCTGAATGAATAGAGTTGTGTGAATGGATTAATGACTTAGAAGAAGAAAGGTATTTTGGATATTTTGAGAATCAGTGTTAAATTATTCCAGCTATGTCAACATTTAGAGATTAGAAACACGAAAACATGTTTTTTTGAGCTGAAGTGACCTCAACCTCCCATCCCCCACTCAGAGTATTCACACGCGCAAAAACACACCTTGGAACGTCCTCAGAAATGCTACACTCACCTAAACACGTGCGCACAGCTACCAACCCCGTCCATGAATCATTAACCATCTGCTGGTTAGAAAGAGAGAGAGACAGCTCTGTCCTTGGAGCGGGACGGCCCATAGGATCGTGACTCTAATTGAGGCAGCTGGGGGGCAGATTGTAAAGAACCCAAAAGGCTGTTCAGCTGGAGGAAACCACAGAGCAGCTGCAGAGAGACACACGCTGAGAGAAAGAGAGTTAGCAAAGAGCACAGACAACCAGAGACAGAGAACTATTATTCTTTTAATTGATTAATAGTTCCTCCAAGTGGATAAATCTTTCTGAAACAGGGTGAACCTATTTTATTCTCAAATTTCATCAAGAAGTGTATCCCAATACTACCCTTAAGCATAAAATTATTGATATTAATAATGTGCATTGATATTGATTGACATTAAAAATGTGTGTATGTATGTGTGTATACATATATTGTATATATTTATAGAGTATTGTCACGATTGCGTTCTAGCAGGAAGACTCAGAGACATTGATTCTCGTAGAACTGTGGATACTTTACTCAAAACTTAGACAAGGTACAGAGGGTAGTCGCTGACACGCACGACACTTGACGATTCGACAATTGTGTTAGAACTAAGGCACTATAAATACACATACACAGACGAGATACAGCTTGACACTAATTAACACAATGAATTAAACTAGGACAGGAAACTCTATACATGGACAGGGGAGGATACATAAGGAGCATGGTACATATAAACAAAGACATAGCAACACACGCGAACATTGAACAGAGCGTGACAAGTATATGGTGTATTAGATAAAAAACATTTGTCTAATAATTAGGTTTCCCACCCATTTAAAATTCTTATTATCCAGTGAAAGGTTAGATTTTTCAAAATTAATATATATATATATATATATATATATATCAAATGGTTTAACAATGCAGTTGAATTAATTTGATGGTTATGAAATTAACCAAATACACATTGGACACAATTATTTTGAACAATTTTGAGCATTCCGGGGGGATTATGAACAATAAATTTTCCATCCAAGGCTTCCTGTTTCACAGAAATATTAACAAAGCACAAATGACCTTAATCATCAATTACAATGATAAAAACCAAAGAATATATTCCTGATGTGCAGCAAAAGATAATTGAGCTTCACAAATTAGAGAAGTGGCCAATCAAGAGAAAAGTTTACAAACTGCCAGGAAGAGGACATGTGTTTGTATCGTCCTAATGCATGTTGAGAAGGAGGGTTTGAGAGACTCTCCAAGGACCACAGCTGGAGAATTGCAGAAAATAGTTGAGTCTCGGGTCAGAAACCCTAAACAAATATCAAACAGCCCCTACATCAGCACATGTTGTTCAGTAGGGTTTCAAGAAAAATTCTCCTAGCTCATTCAAAAATGGCTTCTATGGTCAGATGAAACAAAACAAAACAAAAAAAGAGCTTTTTAGTAGCAAACCCACCATATGAGTTTAATACAAATAGGAATAAGTACTCCATAGAATGAAATACTGCTTTTTTGATGTTGTGGGTCAATAGTGCTGGAGGTCCTGGACATCTTGTTTAAATGCATGGCATCATGGATTCTATCAAATACCAACAGATAAAAAATCAATAAGTGACTGACTCTGTTAGAAATCTTACAATGGGCCATGTTTGGATCTCTCAATTGTACAATAATCCAAACACAAATCACAAAAACAACACAAAATTGGTCACTGAGCACAAAACCAAGCCATTTGTGGCCATTTATGTTCCATAATCTAAACCCTTTAGAAAATTAGTGAGGTGAACAGAGGAGAAGAAGCACTAACATGGAACTGGGAATCTAAAGGTTGTGGATGAAGGAATGGTCTCTGATCTCTAGTCAGGTGTTCTCTAAAATCATCTTTGTTTAAGTTATTATAGGAGAACATCTGGAGCTGTTAAACTGGTAAATGGAGGTTTAAAAAATTACTGAAAAAGGGTGCCATTAATTGTGGCCAATGTATAATATAGAAAAACATTTATTTCATAATGATATTTCCCCCTATTTTAAATTCATATTCTCAATTGAAAGGTTAGATTTTTGTGATTTTGTAAAACCAAAAAATAAATAAATAAATCAAAAAGATGAGCAATGCAGATATATTAAAGGGGTCATATCATGTGATTTCAGTTACAAAGATTAAAACCAAAGAGATATTGAATTGGCTCATTTAAACACGCCCCAACTTTTCAACATCAGAGAGTGGGTTTATTTTCAAACATCATCCAAATGTTTATGCAAAGAAAGAAGGCAGAACTATTATTTTAGCTGTAGTGCTGCTGCTGGTTTCCCGACCTGTTGTGTGTCATTGTGAAAGTGAAACTACTTTGTTTGTGCTTCCAAAAGATGGCATAACTATAAATCAGTGGATAAGCAGTATTTACACTATTACAGAACAGTTCAACCCAAATATTAAAATGTGTTTAGGGCATTTACAGACAACAGACTCCTAAAACCTGGACAGTAGTCTATGCCTGCTCTGTATAGAAAATATGAATTGGAGTAATTCTACCTCTGCAAGGACAGTCTGGCGCTTCTGACTCACAACTTTTAAGTAAGTTATGTTTTCTTACTAAAAAAAAAACCCTGCTACTTAAAGCGAGTTTTGAGAAGTGAAGGGTAATGGTAGTGCTTGTTTCTCGTTACTCCAATCACAAATGCAAACATGGTGTTATGTTTATGAGGTGTGTTAACATATTGCATTTTCATTTATTTATGTCTATATTTCTATTCATATAAAGTATATTATAAATTATAAGTATGTTATAAATAACACTTTTATTTTTTTTCGATAGTCCACTTTATTTCCAGGAAGTAAATTGGAAACAAGTATATATCAAATACTTGTCCCAAATCATAATGTAACATAATTGGAAACTATAAAAATGTAATAGGAAACTAGAAATTAATAACCAGTTGCAATTGGGTCCTGTTGACAAATGATGAGTGGGACACGCAAAAGTACGGTGACCTGGAGGGAACGTCTTCAGTTCACTTAATTTTGTTGTGGCCACGACATATTAACTCATGGGAACGTGATATTATGTCATGGCCACGAGATCATTTTATCGAGGTAACGACATCCTTATGTCATGGCCTCAAGATGCTATGGTGAGGGAACGACATATTTTTCTCGTGGCCACGAGTTTATTGCATAAACAAACCTGCGTGACCATAGCAACCCGGGATTATCAGAAATGGATTTGTCATTATTTTATTTTTAATTAATATTAATTATTGTAAAAATGATTGTATTAGAAAATATTTTCATATTTTGTTATTTTTTGTTAAAAGCACTATATAAATAAAGATTTTTTTTTAATTGATTTTTGTATTATATAAATTATTTTATTGCACACAATGTAGGCTAAACACCATTTATATTAAGTTTATCATAAATAAATATTAGATTAATATTAAATGTCCATTAACCCATTGTCTTTGTAATAATTATCAGTATCATCAACAACAACATCATTATTATTAGCCTATTATATTTATAGCCAATAGCATGACCTCAAAGTTAGCATAACTTATTTTCTTGATGCATGTTAAAGGTCTTATTGTAAAACATTAATATGTATGTATTTTATGTTTATAAAAGGTATTTTGACTTCAGTTCCACCAGCAGCACACAGCAACAATGTGTTTTGTTCCCTGACATTTTCAATTGAAAGCTGTTGACTTTCAGTGACAGTGACCAGTGGCGAAGGAATGTAGGCATGTCTAGCAGTGCAACATAGTTGAAAAATGCTTAACTTTATGCAGATGAGCTGTGACTTTCAGAAGCAACTATCAATGGGAATTAAATAAGTAAAGGCCATGTGATCCACACCCTGTCATATTCTGTAGTGTGATAACAAGACCATCAAGTTATTAATAACACTAAGTGTATACAGTTGTTTAAACTAAGATTTTTATATTAAATCAAGGCTATTCCCCTTAAATAAATAGCTCTATGTTTGTCTTCTCCTTTGTGAGCAAACTGAGTTCTCTTCAGCCAGAAGTACCTCTGGAAATTGACCTTATCCAACCCCAGCTCTCACACCAGCCAGCGGTCTTCACCATGTGGGTTGTGAGGCTGAATGATTCTGTGAACCCAGATAGCCTGAGGCTTGTGCACTGGCCACAACAAGGTACTGTTGCCACAGTAGCATAGAGCATGCATTGTTGTTTCCATTTTATTTTATGCACTTTGAATTATGTAAATACAATTGTTTTATTCAGAATACTCTTTAGTGGAAATTAAACTGTCAGCAACATGTAATGACACCTTTGAATGTAATTCATAACATTGCTAGAAAGCCAGTAGAACTCCCACTAGTGTCCTAACCAGCAGCCACTGGCACACTGTATTCCCGAACAGTATAACCTACTTATAAAAAATAAGTGAACTGTACTTAAAACTGTGAAACAGTTCATTC
>JAUCMS010000038.1:1602514-1620695 GCA_032357445.1 Enteromius radiatus
ACAGCAGCAAACGAATTGCCATTACATTGGTGCTGGAACAGCATGGAATATAAACATAAAGGTGTTTTTCATTAGATAGTGTAACACATCTGCGCTCTTTGTGAGTGCATAATTTGTCCTACGCAGTGGGGTATGTGAATATGGCAGTAGAAAATAAACCACAATTCTTAGCAAATAATAAGAATATGGAAACGGCATGTAAACAGGAGTGAAAAGCTTGCTCTTGACATGTAAACATCATAATGTGATTAAATTCTTACTCTGATTATTGGAAATGTAAATGTAGTCAGTGTTATAGTGAATTTTTAAAATTGTCATAATCGGTTATTTTGTGCCCAAGAATACTGCAAAACAAGGCCTGTTTGTAATCTTTATTTCTGAAGCATTTTATACAATACAGATTGTCAAATCAGCTTTACTGGATTGCAGATAAAATTAAATTCTGCTGTAAAGCAGCTTTAAAAAAAACAACAGTAAACATTTGGTTAATTGATTTCTGCAGTCATTTAACAAAATAAAGTCAATAGACCATGCATGTCTTGTTTATTCCATCAATTTGAATTTTGTTGTTGTTGCAGATCACCCATATTTTGTTGGTGTCCAGTATCACCCAGAATTCACATCCAGACCCATTAAACCGTCTCCACCATACTTGGGCCTGCTTCTGGCCGCTGCTGGAAGGCTTCCAAGTTATCTTCAGAAAGGCTGTCGGCTCTCACCACGGTATGCACTGATGTTCTCTGAGCAGCCAAATTCCTCTCACCCAGTGCCATTCACAGATTTCTCGAAATAAATACTGCCTGCTGTTTATTGAACATTGACCTCTGACAAAATGCCTTTTATCATTGTGTGCATTATGGCAACAGCATCACAACCTTGTTTGAGTTTTGCATTACACCCAATAAGTTGTTTTCTGTTTACAGAGAAACCTACAGTGACCGAAGCAGCAGCAGTTCTCCAGATTTGGAGATCATGGACTACAAACTGCACTCAATTGCTCAAGAATGAATCCGTGTACAGCTGCTTTAGTTTATATTGGTTGTCTTCAAAGCCTGCTTTTTGTAAAGGATGTCAGTGCAGTTTTAAATTGTCCAGTTTCACAGACAAGCAGTATCATGTTTGAAATTTTTCCTGCTGTAAGTAGTGCAAATTAAAATTCTGTATAAACTTGCTCTGGCCAGATTTTTTACTGGTAGTAGGCTTATCAAATGTTTAAACGTGAGGACTACAGGTTTTTCCATACTGTAATGATACATTTTAACTGAATGTTTGAGCAAAATGTAAATAAAGTCACATATACAGAAGGTCTGTTGTGCTTAATTTGGTCTAATAAGTAGTAAAGGTTCATCAGGTTAGAACACTTTCACAAAAGTAAACTTTACAAAAAAAGCAGTCAACTCTGGTAGCATGCAGCCAAAAGACTTTATTTTACAGATTTGATACAAGTCAGAAATGCTACAAAACCACACATTATGTTTGACATGCACCACTTATGCAACAGCTTCCACTTGCTGGTCAGGAGCAGAGGGAGACCTGAAAGTAAGGAACTACCATAAGTCTCAGTAGATAACGTCAATACAGCTCCAACTGACATGCACTGATCTCAGTCCCATATCCGCAAGTTTCATCCAGCAGTCACCAATAAAACATTTTAATCATCCTTGATCAGAAATCAATGTACTTCATTACAACTACAGCAACAAACCTGCACTAGCTCCACCGGTCCAAAAGATCATATGAACCTCATAGGACCTATGAAAGAGAAACCATTACTAACAAGAAAAAAAAAAAACCCATGCAAAATACTTCAGAGATTACAGCAAGTGTTGGACAGTAGAGTGACTGACACCGACATCAGCAGACAGGCCAGTCAAAGTCTGCCCGTTGATTTAGCACATTTTTTGGGAGAACAGCACACAGACAGCACAGATTCTCAAGAAACATGCAGAACTCTACACATGCTGAACTTACATGGACCCACGTGAAAAGTCTTCTCACAGGCAGCACTGCAACATCTGAGGTGGCAAATACACAACATTATGGTCAGAGTTGAGAGCAGAATTTATATATATTAAAAAAAATTAAGTTACAAAAAATCAAGGTGAAGTTTGGCTCAGGAGCGTTTATTTTGGTGTCATAATAGAGTTGCACTCTCAGAGAGGGCAAGTTTGTCATCACAGCCAACATTAAAATAAGAATTCTTAAAACAGACACCAACCTCTTAGAGAAGGTTCACTCGGACCATAACGAGCAGTATTCTGATGACGAGACTACTTATAAGCCAGCTCACTCTGCATCATCCAACCTGCGTGAGAGAAAACGCTAACGTTAGGCAGGGCTACTTAAAGACAAACATCCAAGAAGTCAAGATTTGGTTGTCCTTTTCCTTAAATGTTGCTGTAACAGCTACAAGTGAGCTATTCAGCGACCGTCGGTAAAAGTGATGCTTTTGGCTCCTGTGTGACCGCACCCGTTATAGATGAACGGTACGACTTCGATCAGGGCCATGACTTCAGCCTCACCATTAATTTATTTATTTTTTTTTAAATATAAACGGGCATAGGCTAAAGGGACCACTTAAGCGCACACGTTTACAATAATGGTAGCTTTAAATTGTTAAAGTTGAATACCTCCGCAGAAGGGACTGAGGTGGAACCACGTGGTAATGCGATTTTGACTCCGACAAACACCTGAAAAGCAGAAGAGATTAGTTTTAGGTCAGGGAGACATCCAGACTCCGTATAAAAAAACCGTGTATCTTCAATAGCATATTAAAACAAGGACACAGAAATCACTACATTACGTACTTAAGGTTACAGATTTTGATGCACCTACATCGTTAAATAAAAGCAAGTCTAGACTCGCTGAGTAACTAATTAAACGTAAATAAAACTTAACCTTTTGAAAACTACTCTACTGCTTTCCGAAGCTTCATAAAATGTGCAAGCAGATAGCTCACAACACTTACACTAGAAGACTGTTGTATTCGAGGCCAAACGCGGTGGTTACACACTGCATGGCGACTACTACTGAACTCAACACTAATCCTGCGCTGAACGTCTATAATTCACCACTGAACTAGTGGTGTAACATCCACACAACCTACTTACAAAAACTACTTGCTAAAATACGGTGTACAAGCCTCGATGTTTTAGGATTGCTAAAATCTTACCTCCATGCTTGGCGAAAGCGGGTACAAGGAGGAAGAGGTGAATGTGACGCATGCTTTTATACAGCGAAACGTAACGCTGGTTGGTCAACGGGCTCGTCGCTTATTGGTTGAATGAGATGGTTATGAATCGCAATGCTTGATGGGATATGTAGTTCTCAATTGTAGAATTTTTCCGGGATCTCGGATCTTTGATAGTATTTGATGACTTTATTCATTCAACTGATTTTTTTATGTTCTATGTCAAAACTATTTGTAATAAAATATATATATATATATATATCTATTGAAATTATAAAGTAATATGTAACATGCTGTTGTTGTTGTTAAAGTGACTTGCTTTTACACATTGGCTGGAAATTATAACAGTTAGCTCCAAAAAAAAATAAAAAAAATAAATTTATTAATAAAAACATGATTATATAATGGCTAATTCCATTTGTCCACAGATTATGCCATACATAGCGGGAAAATTCTATGATCAGGATTAATGGGATACTGGTCAGCTGATTAAGATAACCAAAATAAGCTCTTTATATCCTTTTTAACACTGCATGGTATTTACAAACATATTCCGGATTTTGGGATTGTTAAATTACATGCTAAAGCCCCGATAGCCTCAATGACGTCACGTGTTTTTCAGCACCACGGACAGAGCCAGAGCAGAATCCGCTTGGACCGAGCCAAGATAATCTCCAGTAACCACAAAAACACACATGTACACATTAATACATCGGCTACATGGTGTGATCTGATATTTGGCTATTGTCTTTGCGTTATGTTACCAACAGCTACAATACGAGACACCACGCAGCGCAGCTCTCGTAATGGATTGATTGATTAAATAAATAAATATACATACATATATAAATACTTTTTATTTATTTATTTTATTATTATTATTAACTTTCGCTGACATAGCCTTTAAATGTAACTATCAAAATGCATTAATGTATAGTCAGGGTAACCCTTTCAATGCCAGTTTGTGTGTGTGTACGTGTGTGAAAACACCAAACAAGAGTTATTACAGCAGCGTTGGAAATAATATATACATAAAATATTTTAATCAATATATATATATATATATATATATATATATATATATTACTAAACACACGTTGTTGTTTTTTTAGCGCTGCAGTTTTATGCGAGCAATAAACCAAGAGGTCTTGCTTTGCAGGGACTTTACCCTTATTAATCCGCTTCACGCTTTACTAGTTTCTTCAAAAACCCTCGTAGTTGACCGCTTCTCGTGGCTCATTGCTTTATAAATATGTATAACATTACATAAACACACATAAATAAATGTCTATGTTGGCCTGCTCGTATACCATAAAATGGTAGTTGGGAAGAGCATTATATAACGACACGTGGAAATACGCTTATTCTGCAAAACAGGTTTCGCTTCCTTCCCCTTCACGTCTCAGATGAAAGTAATTGACTCCATTTACTGTAGTTACACATTAGTTAGAAGAAGTGAGCTGAGAATGAGCGTCACATGACTGCAGCAGCACACATCCACCTCACCCCCACCTTCTTCATCCTCCGCTTCGCTCCACACACGCTCAATGTAAACACCGCTTTGTCTCTGAGCCTGTGGCTGGAGCTCTGCACTCGCCATGCTATGGATACTTTATGGCAATACCAGTTCAGGATCATTTTACTGGGGGACTCGACGGTGGGCAAATCATCTTTGCTCAAGAGGTTTACGGATGGCGTATACAGCGATGTAGCGGACCCTACGGTGGGGGTGGATTTCTACGCCCGTTCACTAGACATCGAGCCCGGCGTTAAAATCAAGCTACAGCTATGGGACACAGCCGGACAAGAGAGATTCAGGTTAGTCTTGTATTCTATTGCCATTATGTTGCTAATGTGTCTATGCATAGAGCTATAAACAATATTTGCATCGCTATATGATTTTATCACATTGTGTGATGCCATTGGTTGTTTAATAGCGTGCAGAATATGCATATTTATCATTTTATATCAGCATTTATTCCTTTAAATCAGTATTTCATTGGCTACAGTGTACTATTGACCTGCTGGGTGTCGTGTAATACGGTTCACGCAGGCGTTCACAGGCCTAGGACTGTTTGTGAATGAGTTAAACGGGCTCATCTCATTGATTTGTTCCAGCATCATATGCCTCACCTGTTTGGACTCTGTGATGATGAGCATGTGGTTTATTATTGTCACTGGGCTCAGATCCTGCTGTCTCTGATCTGTTTGCCCTATATTTCGAAGCACTGCCTGCCTTCAGGGAAGCACAAACAACCATCCTCATTGCTTTAAAGAGTCGTTCATGAAACACAAATCAACCAGCAGAAAAACCTTTATTGTTTTATGTTTTGAATGATCAGACACACTGCACTGGTCTAATTTCCACATATGATATGTATGCACAGATAAATTGGACATGCATATTCTAAGCTTAATTTATTATTATTATTTTTTACAAGTATTTGATCTATTAGGATTAAATGTATAATTAAAATTAATTTCAGTAAAGAGGGATTATGAACTAGGCCAATGCATGGGGCCAGTGCTTCTGACTGTCCATCTGACAAAACATGCCACTGCAGATGCGGTATAGATAGATAGATATTGCTTAAATGTGTGCCAGTGCTATTGTCACACAGTGAAATAAACAAAGAAATAAGAAATTTATTCAGCTGCAGTGCCCTCCTGAATACTCTTTTGTATTTTAAATGTTGTCATCCTGATACATATTTGTGTCTTTATTATACCTTTTTTCCAAGGTTGTTTTTTAATAGGCAACTTCGCTTTATCGAATAAATGATTAGATTTTTCTCATACAGGAAATGTATTTTTTCAATCTTGCAGAAGCCATCTATCATTTTAATTATACTGAAATATCCACAAGGTATCCAGATGTTTTATATATTATACAATTAATGCAACTGGACGTTCTGTGGTTTCTGGTTTTAGGTTTATTATCAGGTGTTTCTTGTTTCATGTTACATTAATAGAAACAAAATGGAATATTCTGGGTTCAATAATAACTATATTAGTGGTAGTATTTTCTTCTCTAAATCCTCCAAAATTTGGTCTCATTACTTTTATCTCAAGTGCTTCAATTTCGATTTTGCAGCCTTGAAAATTGCTACTTTTTTCAAGATAACAAGAGAGGAGTTTAAATAATTGAAACATTATGCCACAAACAATGTCAAACTAGTACTAGGGATTTTTAAAAAGGCTGTACATTTCTGAATACGAATTCTGGAAACTTTCCAGGACATTCAGAACTTTTGGAAAGTTCCAGAAATGTTCTGCCTCTTTGCAAACCTATACGGAACCCAAAATATTCCTTTACAATGATCTGCATTTAGGGTAATTTCCCACAAGTAAATTTACATTTTTTATGGTCTTTTTAAAAAAGTCTATAGCATACTTTGGTTTCTCAAGGGTAGTGTAAAACAACACCCTTTCTATCTTGTCAAAAACAACTCTGTTCACTGTGAAGCTGTTTTAGTGTATGCCCCTTTAAATGGGCTCTGCTCACCCTGCCCCTCTCCCCCATGGGTTGATGAGCTGTGAGAGACTCTGAACTGTAGCTGCATAAAACTTGCTAACTAGAACATTATTAGGAAAGAGCAATTTGCAAATATTCACACACACACACACACACAAAACTAGTAAATTGTGCAAAGTGTCTATCCTGCCATATTGCGTGTTGCAGATTCTCCCATTCATTGAACTGTTTTTGTATTTCGATACTCTTTGATGTCACACAGCCAAAAATCTGAGAATGCCCTGATCTGCGAATGAGGATATTCTTTTTTGCATTTAAAGTGTCATAAAACCCCATTTTAGCACTTGTTAGATCTCACTAGAGTTTTAAAAAATGTTTTTATAACAAAAAATATTTCTAGTTTTAAAATGAAGACGTAAATAACTGACTGTTGGTTATTTTCCAAGTGAGTGCTTCTTGGCTGACTTCTGACGTACAACATAGGCATAAGTTGCATCATACGTCGAATCATAGGTCAGCCAAGGAGCCAGAACCTAGCAGAAAATATCCGGAAGTCAGTTATTTACATAACAAAAAAGTCATACAGCTAGGATGGCTTGGGTGTGAGTAGTTTATGGAGTAATTTTCAACTATTCCTTTAAGGCATATTCAACATAACAACACGTAAAAGTGAATTTTGCATCCACTTACCCCTTTAAAAACCTCTAGCCTTGATTTGATGCATAAAAGTCTTTAAAATATATCATCTTCTTCATCCTGTTAGGTCCATCACTACTTCCTACTATCGCAACTCTGTGGGCGGCCTCTTAGTCTTCGACCTGACAAACAGGAAGACCTTTGATCACGTGCGGGAATGGCACCGAGAAGTCAGCGAGCACATCCTCCCTCATCACATGGTCTACATCCTTATCGGCCACAAGAGTGACCTGAACCGTGACCGCAAGGTGACTCGGGACGAGGCGGAGCAGCTGGCGGCCGAACTCGGCATACGCTACGTGGAGACCTCGGCCAAGTGCAACAGCAACGTGGAGCGTGCTTTCGAGCTGCTCACGCGGGACATCTTTGAGCTGATGAAGATGGGTGAGATCTCCACACGCGACGGCTGGGACGGGGTCAAGAGTGGCCTCACCGCTAAAGTTCTGTATCCTGCCGAGGAGGAGGCGGAGCGGGAAAAGAGCTGCAACTGCTGACTCCCACAAGCCACCTGCAGTCACTCACCTGTGTATCAGTCGGTTGTCGCTTTCAATAACGTGTCGCATCATGGTCACTGCCTCAGGCCTGGACCGCTGCACTTACCTTGTTGTCGCTGTCTGAGGTTGAAGGTACAAGCCTCTTGAAGGTGTAGTATATTTTTAATGGACAGGCCCTGCTTCATATTGTTGGAGATCATGTTCTGAAGTTTGCAGCAATTTTGTGGATAACGTGTGGATAAAGGATTTTAGAGTCTAGTTGTACTTCACATCCTCTGGTGCTTGCTCCGTTCCCTTTAATCATTATTACTATAATACAGTAATCATTTAGAGAGAACATATCGTAAGTGCAATCTTATATATACTGAAATACTTCAAAAAACCCATAAAATGGTTTGACTACATGGTTTTCTCTTCTTTGTTGACTTTCCTGATTAAAGCAGGAAGAGATGGACAAATGGCTTGTCCTTAAAATTGCTAGTATCCTGGTATTAGGAGAATAGCATTTGAGAGCATAATATTTTCCCAATAGCAAAATACAGTAAAATGTCTGTTTTTATGGCTACACATAACACATGGCATTTATATTCATAAAAGTCATGAAATGAAATCCACAAAAACTGGATTCTTTAAATAGTAAAAAGTAAAAAACACAAGACCAAGGGGCTCTGTGCTATGTATTTAAAACAAAAAACAAAACAAAAAAAACATAACTTTGCTTTTAAAGGCAAAGATGCATTCTGTGTGAATGCCAGCAAAGTTGGTATTTACACAACACTGTTATCAACTAAAAATGGAAAACTTTTTATGCATTTTGGCCATTGCATTTGGACTCGAAAACACATTTCAAAAAGGGTTTCAAAGTGTACATCTTTGGAAACAATACCAAATACTCCATGTATTTGAATTGTCGAATTTTCTCAGTGTAAATGGAATGTGAAAATGGTGACATCATGAGCATGTGTATCATGTGTTCAGTTTATAGGATTGCACAATTTCTTTACAAAGTGACATCGCCAACTACTGGCCTGTTATGCATAATACAGCAATTTTAGTACTTTCCACAGTTTTACGTGAACGGTGATCATTTTGTTGATGTCTGTACACAAAACTCTTCTGAAAAGCAAAGGAAACACTTTCCATTTTGTAGCACATCATTGTTGTGTAAATCTCACACAAACCTCCCCTCAAACTGATCGCTGGGTCTGCAAACGTAATTTTACACATTCAACAATTTTCATTTTGGGGTGAACCTTTAACCTTTACTACTTTGTTTGTACAGCCCAAATTTAGAAGACATTATTATGAGCACAGAGCCAAAATACTGTAATAATTCAGGAAATAATCATGAATGCAACCTATTGTAAAAGGCCACCTTGCCCATGGATGAGTGAGTAACATCTTTTAACATAGTATCTATTCTCTAAAGCAATTCTGTGTAATCACGTCTCATATGCTCTGTTCTAACATCTAGCAGTTCTTGACAACACGATACATTCCTGACACGAAGCCTGTTCCAAAAGATAGTCAGCAACACTATGCCACTATGTCATTGAAATGCCATATTTCGGCTCTATATTACTACATCTTATTCAATACTAGAAAATATCAGTTGAAAGAAATTGACTATTTTACCCAGTATTTGTGGTGCTATGTATTGTCTGTGCTTATTAGAGTATCAATGCATGCAAGTCCTATGTGTACCATTATAGTTGAAACACTTATAAAGTTACATTGCTTCAAATGTTGCCATACACCCAAAGTATCAACAGTTTTGATGTGAAAATGTGGGAGATCATTGGAATATTGCCACTTGAGCAGTATGGCGATGCTTTTACCGTGCTGGAGATTAAATTTGCATCACCCTCACTGTATGTACACTTAAAAGTATACTTTGAGCTGACTATAGATTGGAACAGAGCTCTAGAGAAAAACAAAACATGCTCAATACATAAACGAAACAAGATGATCAAAGACTTGCTGGAAGTTTGCACCAAGAACAATATTTATAACAACTAAAAAATATATATCTACACACCAGAGACTTGGAAGTGGGCATAGCAATGCCAAAATGACCACATACAATATCATTGCTCTGGCAACCGCCCACAATCACCACTAAAAAATCTTGGAGGTTGAACTCCAGAATTGTGTCTCATGCACTGACTGTATATGACGAGTAACCCAGACCAAATGCTGTTCAGATCACGGCAGAAGATATAACAGATATAAGGGCACTCCTCATCTCACCAGCATGTCAGTAAGACTTCAGTTATGCTTGCTGTACAGAGGATTTTCAGGCAGCATTGCTGAGTCTTTGTTCCATCATGTGCCGTCGGCTTTATGGGGTGTGTTTGTACATACATTTCTGTATGGCTAAATGCATTGTAAAAAGCAGCAGGGCTCATTGTACTTTTTTTGGCTTAACCGCTGGCCAGCATACTCTAATACTTGAATGCAGAACATAGAGTATGAGAAAGTGTATGTGCCAGAGGTTAGTTACACATATTTTCATTTTACAGACCAAGTGTAAAATCTCCCAAACGGCAAAATGATCTTCTGTAATATGTGACCATGGACTACAAAACTAGTCATGAGGGTTCATCAAGGGTCCATCGTCTGAAAGCTGACACGCTTTCCATTGTTGTAAGGTTTGCTATGACAGGACAATATTTGGCTGAGAGACAACTATTTGAAAATCTGGAATCTGAGGGTGCACAAATATCTGAAAATCACCTTTAAAGTTGTCCAAATGAAGTACTGGTGCATGTTACTAATAAAAAAAATAAGTTTTGATATATTTACAGTAGGAAATTTACATCATGGAACATGATCTTTACTTTGGCACATACAAATGTTGGCTATCTCTATAAATATACCCATGTTGGTTAAGGTTTTGTGATCCAGGGTCACATATAAAAACGAAAAGAAAAAAAAAGACAAAACAAAACACAGATTCTGTTGCTTTTGATCCATGTGCTTTAGGACAATCAGGTTTTCTTGCTCATTTTCACTGCTTTATTGTGCAGATGAAAAACATCAGATAAACGTGAGTGAGGCTGCAGAAATCTGGCTGTGTATAAACTTTAGGAATGAAATTAGTAAATAAGACCAACTTTTCATCCAACACTAAAACTTACAAGACAGGGTTTATTTGTACAGATTTTTCTTCTTAATGAAACACAGGCTGTATCATGACTAATTACTAAAGGGAAATCAGAATAACAAAACAGCAATTTTTTACAAGTTGAAAGTTTACAGGGATGAAAAATAGATACAAATGAGAGAAGTTCATGCGTTGGATTAAGGCTAAATTTACCAATGCAAATTCACACATGTAAAAATAGTGAAAAAAATGCTGTGTAAAAAAGCCTTGTGGAAATATTTTCTGAACGTGACATGTAAAATTCTGATAGATTAGAATTCAATTAGATTATTTCACCTTAAGTGTGTTTACATGTATAAATATTCAAATAAAGACCCGGAGGAAGGAAATATGTGATCGCATTGCTGTTGTCTTGCGGTCACTGAACGGTTTTGCACAATTTGACTAGTTTCTATGGTAACTGCATTCATTAAATACTTACTCATGGCATATTTAACTGCACATATTGCTTCTCAAGTACTAGTTCACATATGAATGCATAAACTCATTCATGGTGGTGCCAAATACATTGTACACGCCCCCTGGTGGTCAGCAGCGAACAGCTCCATGACCCCATTTTAATAAAATTGGTTGCAGGGAAATAAATCAAATAGCTAGTGTAAATGGGATAAGTTTATTGTGTATAATAGATAGAGAATAGAACACTTCAGTATTACAGCAGGGCGTTCATTAGTCACCCACTGTCCATTCTAGCCACATAAACACATCTGTAAAGGCCTTTGCCACTGATGTGAATGAGCAGAGTGACATGTATTGCACATTTTAAATGTTAAATCAACTGTAATAATTGCTAATGATGTACATCAAGCTCTGGGCATTGTAAACTGTCAATATATTTGCATTGTGATTTGGTAAATGTCATATAAGATTCATTATGTTTAAATAAAATTAGAATTAAGATTGGTGTTCTCAATCTCTTGCAGTATGTTGTGTGTGTGTGTGTAAAAGGTAAGATATTGAACTATATGATTTAACCATTTTTGTGCAAATGTATCATTTGTATCTTTTTTGTAATATTTTTTTCTTTAGGTTACACTGTTGCAGCTATATTGTGCTCTATACATTCAATATTCTGTATTAATATGGTTTCTGACACCATTACAAATCGCTGTGCCCTCAAATAGTGAACTATATAATAGAGGGCACTTTGGGCTCATCAAGCATGCAAAAATGGAAAAACGAAAAAAAAAACGCAATACAACACAAATCAACATAGCGTAGCATTGCATTTGCTGTATATTAATTAGGTTTACAATGTAATGTTTATGTTAGGTTTATGATAAGCCTCTTCTAGGGCATGTTTCATAAAACAAGTTAAACGTTAAAATATAAAACGTTTTTATTATTATTAGTATTACTAATATTATTATCTTTTTCAAATATAGTAAGGGTGATTCTTCATTTTAATGCTGACTTGAAATATCTGTAGAAAGAAAGCTTTTCCTTTACATCGGAATGATCTTGAATATGAAAAATTATTAGTAAAATAATTAGTGCTTTTTTATGCTACATTATAGTCTTACTTCAAAATACTTCTTACTTTTAATTAGTCCAAAATATGTATATATTTATAACCATGCCATTTTCTCTCGCACACGAATGCAATATGATGCAATTGAGTAACAATAAAAACATTTTACCTCTAAGATATTCTAGCACGTAGTGTTATTTGTTTATCTTTAGTAAACTTACCTTTGTCCTTCAAATATCGTTTCTAGTCACCACCAGCCATTCAGACATCGCCGGCACATCACCAGAGCTATATGATTGGCCGAGGTGCTTGTGAATCATGACTGTTACGCCCCCAACCCATGATGCTTCACTCTAGAATAGCTTCCTACTTAACTTTTAAAGATAATTTAGTATATCAAACAGTACATGCATATATAGTCTTGTACATGTCATTCTACGGTATGAGGTTATTTATTAGACTGTGTAGCTCACGAAATCTAATAGTTGTTTTACTGAGGACATGAATGTGTTACCCTCGCTGAGACACACGACTCCACCAATGTGAGTTTCAGTCAAACTAAGGCTTATTTAAAAAGGGCATCTGCCATGAATGGCATAGCTGTGAAAGGGATTCTCTGACGCAGTTACGGAATCGCTATCAAGAGATTTCGGATGCACAATTTTTATAACTCGGGGTTGCTAATGATCGTTGATCTTGGCGCCCTACAATATGTTAACGAAAGATAGATTGTCTGTCACAAAGATGCCTCGTAGCATTTTAAGCTTGTATGAGTACAGGTAAGGGCGAGTTGTATTACTGTGTTTAATGCTCGTGCTGTATTTAACTAAAGTATAACAGTTATAAAAAAGCTCTGTGTTATCAGATGGTATGTGACCCTGGACCACAGCGCCGGACAAAGGAGTCAAATTTTTGAAATTGAAATTTATGTATCTTATGAACGCTGAATATGCCTTCCATTTATGTGCCACTGCATCTGCTGAATCTAAATGTATGTTTGTTAGGATATGTCAATATATGGCCAAGATACTGGAATCTCTGGGCACAAAAAATTAAATTGAATAAATCAAAAACAAAAAGATCAATCATTTTGACCCATACAATATATTTCTGGTTATTGCTACAAACATGCCCATGCTACTTATGCCTGGTTTTGTGCTCCAGGGTCACACATCATGAAAGATTGCTCTTGTATCTATGCATTTCAATTACTTTTCCATAAAATATACCGCCATTCTTGATTCTTGCCATTTATCTGATTATCTATAAGTAATAATAACAAATCCATACGTGCAATAAAACCATAGTAATTGTGATAATAATGATTATTTTTTATGGAATTGTTGCAACTGACTGTTAGCAGGTTAGATGCTTAAAAGGTTTGAACAATAAGTTACTTTATTAATGTTACTTATTACATTTTATTATTTTTGAGTACTTTTCTAAATTTCTATTGAAAGATAATCATTTTGAAACATTTAACGCAGGCAGGGTTAACCTTACAGAAGGACTTCACACTGATTACTGTCATCATTTATTTTATACACAGAGGTATTGTCATGTTAGAAAATACAAGGGTCCTGTCCAAACTGTTCTCTAGAATATTATCCCCTGCATCGGTTTGCTTAATTATTAAGGCCCAGTTTCATAGACACGGCTTAGCCTAAGCCAGGATTAGGCCATAGTTCAATTAGGACATTTAATAAATTTTTATAAACATGCCTTAGAAAAAAAGCATTACTGGTGTGCATCTTAACCCTATAAAACAAATGCACTGACATGACATTTCTTTAAAATCAGTGCAAGTTTCTTTCAGCTAAAACAGCTCAGATTTACATTTTAGTCTAGGACTAGGCTTAAGCCTTGTCTGTAAAAGCAGGGGTAAGATTTATACTCATGGAAATTACTCAAGTAACGTTACTCAGACCTGTTCACAGAAGGGGATGTCATAATGCTTTTGCAATGTATACACAAAATACACATTAAATTAAGTGTAACCTTGTTGGGGCAGCCGTGGCCTAATGGTTAGGGAGTTGGGCTTGTAATGTGTGTTCACGGTGTGTGCAGAGCACAAATTATGAGTATGGGCCACCATACTTGGCCTCATGTCGCGTCTTTTCCTTTCCTTTGTTAAGCCAACCTACTGATCTGCTACTTAAGCTTATTATTATTATCATATTAAGTTGGCCTGTGTTGTTCAGAAAATTTCTTGATTTTTCACTCCTTATGAACAACACATTTCCCTACACAATAAAAGCTCCTTGTGTTTTATCGGTTTGACCGATTAGAACATTCATAAACAGCGCAAAACACTTCTGCTACCGATTACTATGGAGAAAAAAATAATTTCCTGCCCTCCAGCTGAATTTTGCTCCACAGCAATGACGTCTGATGCAAGAAACCTATTCAAATCTAAACACATTGCAGCAAATTAGACTATTATCAAGCTTCCTCTATATGTACTATTTCTAATCTATCTAAATCATGCTAGCAGCATGCTAATAACACACTGATTATGCTAGAAACACACTAATCATGCTATTTACATGCTAATCATACTAGAATCATGTCAATAACTTGCTTACCATGCTAACAACATGGTAGTAATGTGCTATTTATGATAGAAACGTGCTAATAACACCCTAATCAAGCTAGAAACATGCTAGCAACATTCTAGTGACATGCTAATCATACTACAATTAGACTAGTAACTTCATAAACATTCTACATTCTACTTGCAATCATGCTAGAAACATGCTAGTCACATGCTAGTCACTTGCAATCATGCTAGAAACATGCTAACGACATGCTACTCATGCTAGAAATATCTTATCAACATCTACCCAGCCTATATACATTTTTAAACTTAAGAATTTTACAACTGCATAACATTTTCAACTTAAAGTTTGTCTTGGCAAACTTTTTTGTCATATTATGTAATTCCGTTACATGTAACTAAGTTAGTTAGCCCAACACTTATTACTGTACAAATTAAGAGTTAATTTGCAGAAACTGGTAACACAGTTTAAAAATCATGTTTTTTTTGTCTTTGTTTTTTTCTGCATTTCAATTAATACCAATCAAACTACATTTGGAATGTTTTTATAAAATAATAAGGCGTCAGTAAAACAGAATAAAAACACAAAGAAATGACAAGATTTAAGAAAATTAATAAAAACCGAGTTATTTGATGTTAGGGTTAGAAGTTGTATTGCACACATAGACAGACGTAAAAGCAAAGTATAAACAGCGGAAGTATAAACTTATTGCCAAAGCAGTAACTATCAACCTGTTACTTTCCACTCATTAAAAGCTGATACGTACAGAAACCTTTCGTTTAACCTACGTTTATTTCAGAAAACACAGCACTGTGCGTACAGTATAGTATAGTACAGGACCGGACAAGACAGTAGGCTACAGTCTCTCATGGCTCTGACTGAAACAGGGACGAGCTTGAGCAGGAAGTGTAGCTCAAACAAACTGCGCATGTTCACACATAGCCTCTCGCTATGTAAGGATGACACCGAGCGCGATCTAAACGGTAAGGCCAGTCCAGCGCACTTCTCTCTCTCAAACGTAACTTATCGAATAAACACCTCGAGCGCGGCGGAGGACTTCGGCGGCTCGTCGACAACAAGCGTTTGCGGAAGCCCCGTCGAATGGCGGAGGAGCGTCGCGTCGTTTGTGTGTGTGCGTCCCGCCGCACGGGAGACGTCATGAGAACAGAGCACCGCGGCGCGACGCCAGCGCGTCATGTAGATACAGTTCGCCGTACGGCTCGCGAACGCTGCGTGAATTAGCTGCGCTCGAGGTGTTTGTGAATGTGCTATTTGTTTGTAAACACATGTTCACTCCCAGACGAACAAACAAACAAAATAGCGAAATGAAGCTGTGGGTTAGCATAGCACGTTAGCATCTTCACCAGCAGAGGAGTGAGAATGAAATGGCGCAACATGAAGGGCTAACGTGCTAACCGAATTAGCCACCTAAGAGCCTAACACTCATAAAAAAGTACAGTCGCTTAGAAACATTCACCATGGCAACCAACAGAGTTTCCGTCAAAATATCACAGATTTTGTTATTGCCGTAAAATCGTAATACATGCACACCAGATCTCATTCAAACACTGCAGCAGTGTTTTAGTTTGCTAACGTAATTGAATGACAGCTGATATTTGTATTTTAGTAGAATCTATTGTTACCATGATAAAATTTAAATGGTAGTAATGTCACGGTGCAGTGACGATATCACATAGTTATTATACCTAGAACTTTGACGTGGTACTGTTCTATGCCCATGTTTATGTACGGTAGACTTTATTTAATCCAGTGTTATTCAAAGTATGGTATTACTATGGTATCATATTTTTAAATCATGCAATATCCATGGTACATGTATCTTGTAGACGGACAGCTGTTTAGTAATCTTCATTAGACAGATGAGCAAAAACATTAAACAAAAATATTTATTTATTTATTCTACATTTAATATTTACATGTACAGTAAGCAGTAAGGATTTTTATTTTAGTGCATATAAAACTTGTAGGTTTTGCTAATGTAAACCATGTAATGTAAATATTCTTAATTATTTTATTTATTTAAATATTTATTATTACTATTATTAATACTTAATTTAGTTAATGAATCACATTTTGTGAATATATTATATATAATAATTATATATATAATATTCCAATGTGAATATTATGTGTTCAGACTCTAGCTTGTAGATTGGTCTGATCATACATTCCATTTTCACTTGTTTATACTAAATTAATGGAACATACAGTCTGATGTTTAGTACTGTCTGTGATCCACCATCTCTGAGATACTCTGACACTGACAGTGGCTCTTCCAGTCTGGGCTTGTCAAGATTAAAAAGGGCATCTACCATGAATGGTGTAGCTGCGAATGGGACTTTCTGACACAGTTACGGGATCACTATCAGGGGATTTCGGATGCAAAATTTTTATAACCTGAGGCTGCCAGTGATCATTATTCTTGGTGCCTCAGTTTATTTCTGTTTAAAAAAGTAAAATAAAATAGGAAGAGGAGTTTGGAAATATTAAGCCTACAGTGGTGTTATAAGTTGAACGTTTCCATGTCAAGTCATGTTATCATTGCTTAATTTTTAAAGTTGTTGGCATATGAGTTCATGTTGCTTATGAGGTGAGGCATTTTCAAAGTCAAAGAAGCTTTATTGTCACTTCAATATATAGCAGATGCAGTACACAGTGAGGTGAAACAACATTACTCCTAGACCAGAGGTGCTACACAGAACACAGAAGTACAGAGATACAGACAAACATGGAGCTAAACATGGAGTTAAAGGAGAATTTAAAGAAATAATGTAGAATAAAAAAAATAAAGCTAAAGATTTAAGGCTAAAAAATATACTTAAACTATGCTAATCTACATATATGTGCAAATATCCTAAAACACACAACAAAAAAGTGCACAGAAGATAGACAAGACAAGACAGCGCAAACAAACAACATATTGTCCGCCTTACTGGGACCACCAAGTTTGGTGTGTAAATATATGATACTGAATGAATGGTATAATATATATACAGATTTGAGATGATAATGACAAAATATGGCATGTGCGTGCAAAAGTGACATGTGCGTGCAAAAGAGCATTTAGTATGTGTGTCTGACTATTACCAGCATAGTCTAGGTTGTTTGTC
>JAUCMS010000038.1:1620795-1632227 GCA_032357445.1 Enteromius radiatus
AGGGTGAAGAGTGTGTGTGAGGGGTGGGTGGGATCATCCACAATGCTGTTAGCTTTGCGGATGCAGCGTGTGGAGTAGACGTCTGCTATAGAGGGAAGAGAGACTCCGATGATCTAGTGAGCTGTCCTCACTATACTCTGAAGGGTCTTGCGATCCGAGACGGTGCAATTCCCAAACCAGACAGTGATGCAGCTGCTCAGGATGCTCTCGATGGCCCCTCTGTAGAAGGTGGTTAGGACGGGAGGTGGAAGATGAGCCTTCCTTGCTTTCGCAGAAAGTAGAGATGCTGCTTGGCTTTCCTTGTGGTTTACAAAATATTTACATGATTAAACACACAAAAAAAATAAATAACGAAAAATTTATACTTATAAATTAATAAATATACTTAAACTTATAATCTACTAATCAGTAGTTTAATTAAATATATTAGTATTATTTTTATGTAGACCGCTGGCCAAAAGTACAGAAATATTATTACAATTCAAAAGATAAGTTTTCTATTGCAATGTATTTTATTTAAAATTCAGTGTCACGTGATCTTTTCGAAATCATTCTTAAAAAAAGAGCAAAAACAATAAGCATCAAGTTTTTAATACTGATGATAATATTAATGAGCAGAAAACTAGAATGATTTCTGAAGGATCATGTGCCACTGAAGACTGGAGTGATAATGCTGAAAATTCAGCTTTGATCACAGGAATAAATTACATTTTAAAATATATATAAATATTCATTGTACAAATATACAAATTCTTACTGTCTAAACATTTATTGCAAAGTTTGACTAAAATCTTACATTTAAACCAGGCCTGTGAAACTCCTCAGTGTTGAAGGAGCGAGAGGGCTATGGCAGAGACAGAAGTCACTGTGTCCGTGGAGGACATGGTGGTGGTGAAGAGCACTGAGGAAGCGGATGCAGATCCAGACAACCAAAGCAAGACTCAGATGATCCTGCAGCTGCAGCCCATCACAGCTGGGTGACCACAACACAATCATAATATTAATGCATTGAATCTGTCATATTTAACAGCTATTCTGGGAGTAAACGGGTGCAGATGATGTTATAGATGATGCTTTGTGTTTGATAGGCTCGGAGAGGAAAGCAGCGAGACAGATGCTGCAGTTGTTGCTGTGGAGACACAAGGTAACCATGTCCTAAAACTTTACAGTGGTGTTCTGCACAGTTCATGTGTTCTTTATAAAATGCAGCCATGTACTTTAAACCATCTTTAATTCACATCATAATTATTAGCAGTAATCATTTTGTAGTTTCCTGCAAGCGCGTCTTAAATGCCGTCTGCTTAAATTTATCAGCTCTCTCCAAGCAGCGGATTACGCTGTCACTAAATACACCTTATGCAATTTTGCCACAATAAACTCTTGTTGGCATTTGTGTATGCTCAGATGAGACGTCTGCTGAAGGAGAGGATTTGGAGCTTGGTTATCCCATTACATGCGGCGAGAGTAAAGCCATCCTTCTATTCAAGAAGTTTGTCTGCCCAGGAATCAATGTCAAATGTGTGAAGGTTGGTGTCATGTAGAGCTTAACGCTGCCGATAACTGCTGGTAATGTGTTTAATCTGGCTTTCTCCATTTCTCCGCAGTATGAGGATCAGTTGATTAGTCCAAAGCAGTTTGTGCACTTGTCGGGTAAAGCCACCTTAAAGGACTGGAAGCGAGCGATCCGGATGGGTGGGGTTATGCTCAGGTCTGCTCATGAGTTTTTCACAACCAATTTTATGAAAACGGCACCGGTGTATGTGCAGTTAATAATTGTGTTGCCCTTTTTTCCTTTCTTTTTTTTTTTACAAACCGTTAAAAAGGCAGTTGACTATGGAATCCTGTTTCCGCCACTGAATAAAAAATAATTGCGACTTTTTATCAATTCTGACTAATTTTTTGCAGTTCGGAGATATAAAGTCTGAATTGTGAGATCTAAAGTCAAAATTCTGTGTTATAAAGTCACAATTCTGAGTTAAAGATCAGAATAGCGAGATATAAAGTCACAATTCTGAGTTAAAAATCAGAATAGCGAGATATAAAGTCACAATTCTTAGTTTTAAAGTCATTATTGTGAATTATAAAGTCAGAATTACGAGATATTGAGTAAGAATTTCGAGTGATAAAGTCAGAATTGTAAGATCTAAAGTCAGAATTGCACAATATTCAGAATTGTGAGATATAAAGTTATAATTGCAAGATATTTAGTAAGAATTGTAAGATATGAAGTCAGAAGTGCGAGAAAATAAGTAAGAATTGTGTGATATAAAGACAGAATTGCTAGATATGAAGTCGCGATTGTGAGAACATATCAATCTTTCTTCCACTCAAAACTGACTTTTTTTCTCGCAGTTCTAACTTTATATCTTGCAATTCTGACTTCATATCTTCTCACATTTCTGACTTTATATCTCTTAATTGCAAGTTTATATCTCACAATTCTTTATATCTTCCAGCTGCAAGAAAATAACTTTGCACTTACTTCCGATTTCTCTCAACATGGCTACACAAGAGCTGTCAGTAAGTACATCGGGAAGAAAAACTAACTGGAATAACGTTTTTGAAAAAGTACTAGTTACTTAAAAAACATCTGATAAACTGAATAGGTGTTCCAAAACAGTGGACCAATCAGAAGCCCAGAGTACGGTGTACATTTTAGGGCATCCTCAGTCCTTAGTCATAAAATGAAAATGCGCCATGCCCCAGACTAAAAGCCCTTTGTCAATAGACCGAACGACATCGTGACTTAGACTGAAAGGCTTCAGGTCTCAGAAAAAACGACATCCGGTTTCAGGTCTTGTACAATCAGGCATAGGACAAAATGGACTCTGATTAAAATGCATCAGACAAAAAGGCATCAGCCGAAATGAACTCAGATTAAAAGGCATCAGACAAAAAGTCCTCAGGCGAAAGTCCTGAGTCCATTTCACCTGAGGTCTTTTTGTCTGATGCATTTTCATTTTTTGACTAAGGACTGAGGATGTCCTAAAATTTACACCGTACTTGGGGCTTCTGATTGGTCCAATGTTTAGGAACACCTATTTAGTTTATCAGATATTTTTTTAAGTAACTAGTACTTTTTCAAAAACGTTATTTCAGTTAGTTTTTCTTCCCGATGTATTACTGACAGCGTAGCCATGTTGAAAGAAATCATGAGTAAGCGCAAAGGTCTATTGTGAACATTACTGTAATTCTAGAATAAATATGAACGTGTATTTGCTGACTTCATCTGCACAGAAACATAATAAATCAATAAATAAATTGCCTGCAATAATTAAGTGTTAAATAAGACCATATCATTTAGCCTGTATGTATTTAATCCTATTTTATTAACCAGTGTCTTTGCTACTGACCTTTGATGATTCAATTAAAACATACTATAACTTTTTATATTACAAACAAACAAGCAAGCTCTGCCCATGATTCAAAAGTAGCGCAAAAGTGAAGTAATGCATTACTTTCCATGAAAAGTAACTAAGTAACATAATAGAGTAATGCAATATTGTAATGCATCACTTTTAAAAGAAACTTTCCCCCAACACTGTTGATATGTGGCACTGTGTGTTGAAGTTGAAATACTTTTAATTTCACAAGGCATCTTAAAAATAAGGTGCTTATGTATATGGCGCGGTAAAAAACACAAGATGCAAGCGCAATGGTCATAGACATCCGTGTAGTGCATTTACAAAGAAAAACAATGGCAAAGTAGCACATTGAAATAGAATCCCTTTACGCTGCTGGGTCAAATATACAGTATCATTCTTCAACAGTAAACTTTTGTAAAGTTGTATTGCGATAGTTGCGTGAAACAATTAGCAACAAATTTTTTGGATCAGCCTGAATTGATGGATATACACTAAACTACATAAATCCTATCTACTTTTCATGTATAAAAAAGACCTATTGTCGAAAGAGTTCAGATCTTCACTTCCAAACCAAGCAGCCTTCTTTCTGTTGGTCACTGCGGAAAATTCATGTGACCAACTTCAAAATGAGGAAGGAATCTTTTGCCCTTACATCCTAGATACCTATTGAGCTTTCGCTGAGCAACGGTTAATGTGACACATCTTCAAATTGTGTATGTTCTGATGAATCTGCAGAGCAGTAGGTGCTACACACAGACAGACCATTGTTTAGCTGGTGATAATACTAGTGTTCTAATAATTTGGACCACCACTGTATATAAAGCTCATTTGTTACACAAAATCAAGGAAAAGTCCCCACTTTGACCCCTTTTGGATATTCAATAAAAACATTTATTCTTCAGAGAGTGGTAGTCATAACCTCTGACTGTGTGTGTGTGTGTGTTTCATGAAGGAAGATGATGGACTCGGGTCAGCTGGATTTCTATCAGCACAGCACTCTCTGCACAAACACCTGCCGCAGCACCAAGTTTGACCTGTTGATCAACAACACACGATTCCCACCAGATGGCAGTGGGCTCAGCACTCCCATCACAGCTCAGGGTCAGAACACACACACACACTCTCATATTTGTTGCTGTGAATTGTGGAGACTTTCCATAGATTTTTGTTACTTTTATAATGACCAAATGGTATTTTCTTTCTCCTAACCGAAAACCTGTTTGCATTTTTACTTTCAGATAAATGTAATTTACTGCTATTACTTCTTATTTTTTCCCTTTTGGGGACCAGAGGCCAGTCCCCACCACGTGAAAATTTTCAGATTTTTCTATCATTGTGAAGACACAAACTTAAACAACCATAAACCATAAAGTACATAAACAAGCATAAAGTATCTACACACAGACACTGAGATAGTGATTTCTTAATATCTTTTTTTTTTACCTCCTTATGATTTTCAATATTTCGTTCACTATTCTGCATTGATTTTAAGTTTAAACCCACTCAAAATAACTCATTTACCCTAGTAAAAAACTAATAAAGCCAATTTAAAATACATTTATTTCAAACTAAGTGTAGTTCAAATCTATTAACGTATTTACTGACAGATAACCCGAGACTTACTGATATAAACATTTCAATTATACTTTTCATACTTAATATTAAGTTTAAAATTGTGATATCACTTTTGATGAGGATTGTTTGATCTTTGAATAATATCAGACTTTAAATGCAATTTAAGTGTATCCAAATTATACACAGTGTCTGTATGTGTTGTGCAGGGCATGTTTCTGTGGGTAACGGAGGTCAGATGGCAACAGCAGAAGAGAAGAAAGACGACATCATCAGTACGGTGGAGTGGAGCACAGCCACCGTAGATACCCTGGAGAAAAGAGACTCTCCTGACATCTCAGGTAAACATTTAGCCGTTTCTCAGTGCTTTAAGTCATTAATAAAGATGGCATCCCAGACGTGACAAGTGCTGTACTGCGTGTGTGACCCCAGATGAGACGCTGAGTTTCTGGAGGGGCATCGCTGAGGTGGGACTGATGGGGGAGGTGGTGTCTAATATCCGCTCAGAGCTGCTGAGTCTGCTGAGAGGAGTTCAGTTGCGTACGGATCAGAGCTCTCTAGAGGATGCAGGTCAGTTTTTCATCTGTGACAGGTTTTTTCCGTGGAGCGGAGCAAATACAGATTCATAGTACTTTGCAACAGAGATACCTTGTTCACAAACTTGAAACTTCATTAAAAGAAAAGTTTGTTTTAGGTTTTTTTTCACAGAAAACCTTACCAGTCACACTATAGCATGTATGACATCACTGAAATACTGTCATAATTGAACTGTCAGTCACTCTTTACAAAAATTATCGAAGTACCATAAACTGAATCTTTCCTTCTGCATATTTGAATATTAAAATATTGATATAACATAAAAGAAAGTAAAATAATCTAAAAATGTACATACAGTGGGGCAAAAATGAGATTCATCTGTATGTGCATTTTGTTTTTGGGGCATCTTAACCTGTAGTTCAACTAGAGAATTGGAGAAACTCATTTAGTGTCATTTTGTCTGTGTTTTTGTGTTGTAATTCAGCTGTAGTTGTGGTTGTAGCTGTTAATGTTGAGTTTAATGAGTACGAAATGTTGAGTAATGTTGGTGTTTATTAAGTGCGTGAGATGTGATCACGTGATCTGTGAATCTTGCAGAGATTGCAGTTCTGAGTAACCTGGCACAAGTTTTTGACCTGCTGGATTCCATCAAACAAATTCTGAATGTTCGACGGCAAATGACAGATCCAGAGCAGACGCAGGTGCTTAGAGTACTGACAAGTAAGTGAAGAGATTACAGTTTTATGTAGATTATGTACAATAAGACTAATTAGCACTAATAAATAATATTCTAGTAATATGCAGGCTAATAAGCAGCTAATAGGTGTAACTGTAAAATTAAGTGTTACCAAAATATATACTCTAATATTAAAAGACATAACTTTTAATATGTATAGCACAGCAATGAAGGCAGCAACATGATAAATAGGACCGAACAAGAAAGACTATTAATAACCTTTCATTGCGCAAAGGTATAACAATCTGAAAAGGTAAGCACTTATGCACATCCAACATGCACGTGCAACACAAAGTCAGCATTTCACATATGTGGGACGTTACTTATAGTCCACAGAATCTGTTAAAGGGACCATCAAAATAAAGTGAAACCTTAAATATTAAATGAATGAGCTGCATATAGATATTTGGAATAGTGGAGTAACACTTTATTTTGATAGTTCACTTTAAACACTGTACTAACTAGAGTAACTTTGCAATTACATGTCAACTAGCAGTCTTTAGAGTATTAGTAGACTGCCTGTTTAATATCTGCTAACACTTTATTACAATGCTCCACAACAGACCTTTTAACTTAAGCCCTATTCAGAGTGGAATAGTTTTCCAGGGAGTCGTTACAGAAATTTGTGTTGACGTACTTTGCTATTTTAATCCTGTCCGAATCTGCCATATCTGTGTTTTTCTCACACATCTTTTGTAATAATTCTAAAGCAAATTGAATGTGGCAAATTAAAGTGAATGTGGCAATGATTTAAAAAAAAAAAAATTAATGATGATTGTTGTTTGTGGCGTGGCAGTTGTTTTGGAAATGAAAAGTTGAATGCTCATTAACTTATCACCAAACTCTACTCTAAATCTGACAATTAGTATTGACAAAAGCAAACATGGGATGAAAACGTTTTTTTAAAAGCAATCATGCCTTTTTGCTTGATTCTACCAGTCTGAGCTTTTTTATTGAATGTCGTGACTTGTGTTTTGACAGGATTTGTAACTAGGTGCTCAATATTACAAGTGTGATGCTGTTCCACCTGAGCTACTGATCAAGTTTAGTGTGTTAGATCAAGCTTCCATGCCAGAAATATTAGATCCAGCCCCAGAATCCAGAAAATATATGCTTTGTCTGGAAACAGAACAATTAAAGATATGCATTGTGCATCATTGCTCTTTTCTTGATTTTGATGACTTCCATTGTCCTTGTTTGTAAGTCGCTTTGGATAAATGGCTTAATGTAAGTGTAATTATTAGTAAACAGTAAAAGAAGAGTTTAAAGATGCAAATTCAGAGTTAGTAGTGAGAACTGGTCAGCCTCATAGATTGCCATCTCTTGTGCTTGTGTTTAGCATTGGAGCAGCAGGTGGAGGAGCAGAAGCAGCAGCAGTCTCTCAGTTGGCTGTCTCAATCCCAGGCCCTCAGCAGTCTGGTTCTCCCATCCACGCCTCCATCCAAACGCGCTCCCAAACGCCCACGCCTCCAGCGGCCCGCCTCCACCACCGTGCTGGGCACATCCGTCGCCCATCCACTCACCCTCCAGCCCCAGCAGTTCACCGTGCTGTCCCCCATCACCCTCTCCTCATTAGGCCAGTCGTTCGCGGTGGCTGGCCTCAACCAAGCCTCCAACACAGTCACTCTTCACGCCCTCCCCGCCGGCTCGCAGCTCTTCACCAGAATCGCAGCAGGTTCGGACGGGAAAACCGAAGCCATCGCGCTCCACCCGACGTCTGGGCTCACGCTCCTGGGCGCCACAGCCATGCCAGACCACGGGCAGCTTATGAGCCCTGTCGAGCTCGTCCAGTTCACGCAAAAGACCACCTCTGGCATAGCCCAGGAGGGTCAGGTGGTGGCAGGTACGGTAGTGATGCAAGAGAGCATGGTCAGCGTTGTACAGGAGGACGAGAGCCAAGACAACACCACCCTGATCGAGATCGACCCGGCTACAGCTGACCATAGCGTGAGCGTCATGGAGCTGCAGCTGGAGGGTGAGGAAGCAGAGGGTAGAGCGACTGTGGTGGAAGGAGGCGAGGAGGTGGTGCAAGGCGAGACGGAGGAGGAGATACAGCTGGATGCCAACGCTCAGTTCCACAATTTGCCCGTTGTAGTGGTGGAGGAAGAGACACAGGGCTCCGGCAAAGCCAAATGAGACACCGACACGCTCACACAAACCGCCCTCAGAGACTGACAGAGCGATCAGACAGGGACGGGGATTGTGTCGCCCCAGGTGGAGTTTGTGTTTGCCCTTCCAGCTGTCTCCTTACTTTTTTAAATTACTCTCTTCCTGCATAGCCAAGCTCAGCTCTTCAAGCCTGACGTATCCCGTATTTGTAAAAGCAAGTTCAGTATTCCTTTGTTTTGTTTTGTTTTTTACCTGCGAGAAGCAACAGTTTGTGGTGTTTCATTTAAACACATTCAGTATTTGCTTTCGTTTTTTTTTTTAATGTGTGGAAGTTTGGACCAGGCACTTATTTTTCCCTTTGTTTCGTTGCCAAAATGTCATGTTGTAGCCAGATTATGTGCTCCGATCTGAAGGTGAAGACTCACAGTTCAAGTGATATCTAAGACACTCCCATAAAGAGAATCAACACTGTCTGTGTTCTCTTTGTACTTTGACATCAGGGTATAAATGGCACTAATGTTGGTGATGTTTTAGCACAGTGGTTTTTTAACTCCATACCTGGAGACCCGCAGCACTTCAGTTCATGCAGCGCTCCGCTAGTGATATTATAGTTTGAATTGTGTGTAAATACAGGAGATAAAAGTGCTTCGGTTCCCAGGATCAGAGTTGCAATCCACACCGTTAGTGAGGAAAGGTGTGTTATGAATGTTTGTGAATGGATCTTGTGTGTCCTTCACTGAAAATAAAACGGATCTTCCTTTCCCTGTGAGTTATATATTGTAAATTATTGTAGACTGCGGGATTGTGCATTTCAAAGTCTGTTACAGTTTCTGAGTTTATGTTTTGGAAAGTAATCAATACTTGATTTGGAGGTTTATAAATACGTTGTTGTTAATTTTGCGAAACAAGTTTTAATTTATTCCGTTAAACAAATAGATCATCCAACATTTATAATTCTGTAATGATTTACTCACCCTCATGTCGTTCTAAACTCACAGACCTGCTGTGGATCACAAATGTTTAACAGAATGTTCACACTTAAAGAGTTCACTCACAATATTATTTTGCTGCTTGTTTGAATGAATTAAAATGAGCTAATGCATTACGTTTTGAACATTGTTTTTCCTAACATTAATTTATTACATGCAACTGAAGTACATTTGTAAGACAGAAGCGTATTTAACTGTTCTGTGTGAAATTAAACTTTCTAGTTTCCAGCATGCTTTGCGTGGGACTAGATGAGGAGAGTGAATGTTGAAAATAAGTGTTATTTTTATGGTTTTTGATTAGATGAGGTGAGGAAGTAGAATCAACATTCCAGAGGATGATCCATTCCCACCAGCCAGCATGATTTTCGTTGCTCTATTAACATTTTAAGGCATTTTTTTTTAATGATCAACAATGACAGTAAAACATTTAGAATGTTACACAAGATTTGTTTAAATAAATGCTGTTCTTTTGAACTTTCTAATCATGAAACAAACACTGTGAGCATTGATAATAATAACAAACATTTCTTGAACTGCAAATCAGTATATTAAAATTAATTCTGTTGATCATGTGACATTGAAGACTGGAGTAATGCCAAAAAAAAAGAACAAATATGACTGCAGTCTGAACTGAGAATTAGTTTTAAATACATGCAGCTAACGGTTCGAACAGTCAATCACATGATGACATAATATGTTAACATGCTACTGACAGATAGTAGTAAAAGTGAACAGATTAATTTACTTTAACATGTGTATCTTTGTTAGTTTACTGGGTTTTCATAAAGTACCACACATATTAGAGTTTAAATTACATGATAATTTTGTAAATGTAGGCTATGTTAAGAAAACATGTACCACCAGAGATTATGATGTAATCAGTAATCAGTATGTAATCATTTTATAATGCTCACAATCAGATTACAGTTATACTTTTATGGATTAATTGATTATATTTTTCATGCAATGACATAAAGTATTCATAATTTATTGGTTCTCCCTAATTCTTTTTTATTTTTCATTTAGCTATTTAGCTTTGACTATATTCACTTATACTACGGAGTCATTGAATGCTTGAATCTGATTGGCTGACTAACATTCTAAGGTGTGCAATTATTTTTAGGGAGCCACACAGCGAGCATAGCTCCAGGCAGCTCTTTGACTGCATTACAGTTCCATATCACTTCACCAAATGGTTTCTATTATTTCAACCAAAACACACAATGACACTGGCCAAACAAATAGAATAATCAATAAAAAAAACGACAGCTCATTTCCATGTTTTTCCACAAAATGACGTTTTATAATGTACGGCAAGCACATGCTGTATCTCTCCCGCACTCTCTCTTCCTCAGAGACGCACACGCATTAACATAAGCGCTAATGTTGTAAGCGCTCACTTACTAGGAAGGTCAAGCTCTAATAGAAAGTAATCTACAAAACAGAATGCATTACCTCATACTCATACAATTCTTGTGTTGGAGCAGAGGCACTTCCATAGAGTATCTTTAGTTCAGCCAGGTGTGGACCGGAAAGCCTGTCAGGATTCAGTCTGAGTGGTTTGTTGATTCTTAGTGGATCATTGCCAGGCAAAATGTTTATTGCCAGAACACTCAACACTGTAACATATAATTTAACAAATTATATGGTGTAGCTCTCAAAACTCCCTGGTTACAGCATGTGTTATCGATTGAGGTTCAGCATCCACAGCAAACCTGCTGTGAAACGTGTTCCTGTGAGAGTGGAGGAGAGTTTCAGTGAAGAACTTCAATTAGGTCCTCAATCACATAACTTCAGAGAAATCAAATGGGCTATTTGTGGTACTTTTATGGTGATTCTGGCATGTTTTGACATTGTCACATGAAGACTGGCACATATCAGTGAAATTTCAGATTTGTAATAGAACTCGTCAAACCCTTTCTGGTTGGTTGGTTGGTTGATTGATTGACAGGTCAACCAGCCAATCACAGGGCTAACCGAACAGCTGTTCTCTCATAAGTACAGTAATTAAGTACATTAACCATGACAGTATGTGAGGAGGTGGCACTAAATCATTGTTAAACAAACTCAACAGCTCAACACCTTGCACCCATAAAAAAACTATATATATATATATATATATAT
>JAUCMS010000038.1:1677509-1704916 GCA_032357445.1 Enteromius radiatus
CAGAATAACATGCTTTGGATATATCTGTGTTAAATCGTTCAGAATTTTGGCGGGTAAAAAATAAGCTTGGCCGGTCGATTTTTTAATGGCCGTTGTGTCAAAAACTTAATTTCGGGCCCTGTGTACAAGGGATCAAGGTTTGGTATAGACAGTTAAACTACACCATTCTGAAGGAAAACACATCTTTCTCCACTGAAGGACTTTCAAGAGTATGTCTTCTGGCTGAATGATTGTTTAAAAGCAGCATAAATTGCAGGCAATTCATTACATTATAATAGATATTTTACACATATTTTGGCATTAGTGGAAGGGCATTGGCATGGTTGAAATTATACTTTTCTGACTGCCATCAGTTTGTAGCAGTGAATGAAGAAGCAACATATCAATCGCAAGTGCAGTGTGGAGTACCTCAAGGCTCAGTACCAAGACTGTTACTTTTCTCGCAAAAACATACCAATTTATAAAACTAAGGAGTGCATAATAGATATGGTCTACCTAAGATTGTTTGGGAGACAGACACCCTCAGTTTAAATCTAGATTAAAGACCTCAAACTGGGCTTACATGTAACACATTTTTAATATTCAAATCTGTTAAAGGATTATTAGGCTGCATTAATTAGGTCGTCTGGAACAGGAACACTTCCCATAACATCTGAAGTACATATCGTAAGAAGAATGGCATCTACGCTAATATTATTCTGTTTTGTTCTCATTCAGAGGTGACCATAGCCACCAGTTCAATTCTGTATCCAAATCAGATGGTGGATCAGCACCCAGAGAAGACCTCTACAGCCATGAATCTCAGATTAGGACAACTAGATGAGTCCCAGAGATTGATCCCCAGTGAAGACCTTGTCTCCTAGATGGCCATCTGGACACGACCACAGGAACCAGATGAGCCCTCCGCCCAATCTGACATTTCTGTCACCAATGGAGTTTTGGCTCTTTGCTGCCGTCGCCTTTGGTTTGCTTAGTTGGGGACACTCAATATTGTGTCCAGCGATATTGTCGACTTATTTGCACAAAATCTATTTGAAATAAACTGAGTTGTAACTGAATTCAACGATGAACTGTCTTTAACTGAAAATTGTGTACTTTTACATTACTTATATATTATTTTCCTATTTAATTCCTATCTAATAATTAAGTTAAGCTGTTTTGACACATTTGTATTGTTAAAAAGTCTATAAAATTAAAGCTGATTATTGGTGGGTTTGGAAGAGTGATAATCAGCATTGACATGACATCATTTTCTGGATAATTCCAAAGTAATTAGTTGCATAGTCACTCACTGTGCTAACTAGGTTAGGAGACAAAAGAAGACACCAATAGTCTTCCATTCATTAACATTTGCTGCTGCGTAATAACTGCACTCTACTGTTCCTTTCAGCAAAGACAGTACGATAAATAAGATAAATGTATGGTCTGAATCAGGAGTGCTCAGTTTTCTCATGGAGATCCTGCTGAATTCAGTTCCAGCTTTAATCTGATGCACCTGCAGCGGCTAATTAGTGGCTTCTCTTGGCTTCACTTACAGCAGGTGTTTTGGAGTAGGTGCTGGATCTAAACCAGATAGATGGATCTCTGTGTAGATTGGTAGATCCCCAGGATCAATTTTTTTTTTTTTTTAATTCCAGGTATAATTTTAAAAGATTCAAAGCTTGACAAGCTTTCTACTTCTTCAAACAACTTTTTTTTTTGTAGCTCTTCAGAAATTATTATTGTTTGAATGCAGGAATTGTATCTTAGACACCAATTCATTCTATAATATAATTTCAATTAACTTTAAAGTTTTTATAATCTGGTTCAAGTGTGTCTGGACAGGGTTGGATCCTATCTAGATCTAGGAGTATACTCCTCCATGAAAGGAACTGAGGGTAACACTTGATTTTAAACTGTCCTCGTTACATTTACTATACTATTTTAATAATTATGCATATTTGCATACAAATAACCCTAAGGCAAACCCTAACCCTAACCATATAGCAGTTCAATCATTTTACTAGCATTTAAATGTATAATGACACTGCAACAATGACACCTTAAGAAAGTGTGATCGAACTAAGCACCCTGTTATAATGTAACACCACCAAAAAGTCACATAACCTGCTGCAGTCATACAGTATATGATGAAAATGGTACAATGTAAGAAGATAAGAAAATGATGGTAACAAGAGCAGATGAGATCGTAAAATATTTTAACTTCATACACAACTGCTGTTGGATTTATAATATTTTCCTTTATTTTGATTTCACTAGGATTAAAACTAGTAAGAGATCTTAATCTTGATTTGGGCGTGGTTAACAACTATATGAAGAGACGATGAGTGCATATCTTTTACCTTTATTGTTTTAATTGGTGATATTTTTCTGATACTTTTTTGTTCCTGTGATGTGCTTTTCTTGTAATTGCAATTTCATAGTCAGTTAAGAATGTAAGCTTCCTCGACGCTACTGTAGCGCCGGCATCTTAAAACGCTTAATAGCGCGTAAACGCGCCCTGCATTGATGAGTTCGGTTTGCCTCAATCTCCGCAGCTGCTGACTCGTGATGTTTAGTGAATAACCACAGGGAGGCGCCATGGCCCTTCCTCGCACACCACGTAGGGTACTACAGCTCGCGGAGTTCTGAGGGGGTTTAATAGTTTGTGGTGACGTCAACGGACAGATCTGGGGTCTGCGCTGCGCGTCTCTGGATGAAACTCAGTGGCGCAGCAGCAGGATATTTACCACTCTCTACCGCACTCGCTGACTGTGTTTCACCTGCCTTTACCTGCTGGACTAAACACTGCTATGAATCTGTGCGCTGTTCTGCTGTTTCTCCTCGCCAGGGTCTGTGCGGAAAGTCTGGAGGGGCCAACAGGTAAGACTTTGATTACATACAACCACAGTCCAAATCTATTTACTCTGACACAAGCAGTCCTGAGAAATACAGAGCATTCAGATCGGATGCACTCTGGTCTGACATGCACGAGCTGGAAAGTTTAAATAAGTTTAATAGACGTTTAATCAAATGTTGTAACGCCAAATCTTGTAACGGCTGGTCGATTTAGACAGTTTAATACAGAATATTTGTAGAAAGAAGAAAGAGAGAGAGCAGAATTGAGTTTTAAGTCTTTATCTTTTATTAATTGGTGATTAGAGATTCGATTGTATTTGTGCTAACATTAATTTCTCGCGTATGAAGAAAAAAAAAACCTTAATTTTTCGTTCAGATAATGATGTTAAGAGTAATATTAAATTGCAGGCGTAATGTCTGGATGGCGTTAGAAGTTCAGATTAACTTAAATATCTACTTTCCAGTATGAATATGAAGCTGTAGACTATTTTATAAATGCTCAATCCACCAAGTTTATAAATAAAGTTAAGCTATAATGCAAATGAATATTATTACTATTGGATACTCGCCCTCATGTAGTTCCAAAACCATTTGAGGTTCTTCTGTATAAGGCAAAAGGAGATGTCCGGCAGATTGAGAGTCTCAGTCACTATTCACTTTTATTGTATAGAAAAAAATACCACTAACATTCTGCCTAACGTCTTAATTGTTTACTATGAGGAAGAAGGAAAGAAGGCATCAAACAACATGAAAATGACAATGTTTGTTTTGAACCATTTAAGAAACTGTAAGTGAACAGATCAAAAAAAGTAATTATAATATATTTTTTTATAAGTCGTCACTCTATTGTTGATACAGATTTGTGCATTTTATGAAGTTGACTCTTAGAAAATCCATCCACTGTTTACTGTTAGACAAATCTGTTTATTCATTCATGGATTCGTGTCTCTTATAGATCAAATCTAGTATTTCATTTTAGCTGAGACTCGGGGAGTAAAGGAATATGAAGAGTTATGCCCCGAGGATCTGCTTCTGTCACACTCCTGTATATCACCTCCGTATTTACATTTTTCTGCTTGTTTAAAGTCTCCTGCTTTTGCTTTCGTGACATCAAATATGATCGCTGTAGCTGCTCTGGCTTTGCTTGTCAGGTCGTGTTGTAGTTTGAGGAAGGATTTTTGAGCTCCTATCGGTTTCAATGCTGTACCCAGCAAATAAATGCGTGAAGACTGTTAAACAGCAAAAATCCATCCATCCACTGATTCCTCGCTTGTCCTGTGTACGGTCATGGGGATGCTGGAGCTTATCTCAGCATCTTGAGCCAGAGATAAATGAATAAACTTGATTCAAGAGACCAATGGAAACTACACTTATTCATTGAACTGGACTAAATGAACTCATCAGAGTCTATTTGGTGGCATTTGCTATTTTGTGAGAGTACATGTTGGGCTGTTTACTGATGGTTTTCGGAAAGCTTGCTGCGTGTGTTGCGATGCTAAAGTTGATTTTTCTGTGTCTTTGAAGCATCCTTCATACTGTCAGATTACGGCATCACACAGTGGTGTGTGTGGGAGGTAATGAGACCTGAGTGCAAGTTCACTTCACTGACACTCTGACAGCGCGAGTGTGTGTGTGTGTGTGTGTGTGTGGCTGCGATTGGGGGCGAGGAAGGTTACAGAGGGTCTCTCACTGCAGTAATCCAAATGAAAGTGAGTGGGCATTTCAGAAAATGCATTCAAGGACACAGACGGGTTGCACACTAGGCACTGTCAGGTTTTAAAGGAATAGTTCACCCCCCAAAATGACAATTTTGTCCTTAATTACATCATTTTAAACATGCTTGCTGATATTTGTTTTGATCATACAATGACTTGTTGTTGATCACCAGTGCTGTCAAGCCCCCCAAAAGTATGTCTCTGCATTCCAAGTCTTCTAAAGCTATATGAATTAGTTCTTAATTCAGTGATAATTTTTCACTTCATTATAGCTTTGAAATCTTATCCTTCAGGCACATGCATTGTCACATTGCTTTTCTGTTGTGTTTGCCGTTTGGTGACATCAAATTGGCAAGTCCTGCCAGTGTGCTACTTTTAAAATGGGATGTGAATGAGATTTCAGAGATTTACCAGAGGGAAGATTGTCTATAAACAACAACTAGGCTTGATTCTCATCACGCTGACTTGGAATACATCAAAAAAGCCGTCTTCTCTTTAAATTTCATGGGAACAAATAACGGCATAGGAGCTTGGAATGGCATGAGTGGGCTTGAAGAAGGGAGATCATGATATATTTTTTGTTATTTATTTGTTTGTTGAATGAACTGATCTAAACGCGCTGTTCTTCTCTACTAAGCATGTACAATCTCATATCTGCTTTGATTTACAGGTGTGATGTAATAACACCTATTGCTCTTTCCTACTGTCTTTTGAAATTTACAGTTGTAAAACACACAATAGGCCTTTATCAAACAAGTAAAACGGTTCCCTGCCATATGCCGTTGTTTTCCGGTAACTTCTAGATGAAACCTATTGAAGAAGGCATAGCAAATAAAAGGAAGGCTTTTCCGGAACAAATAGATGAATACATGACTATTGTTCAATAAAGATATGTATTTGTATCCCGGTTCTCTAGAAATGTTGATAACACGTTACAATAAATTCCAATTATTTAATACTTTAACTATCATTCATTAACAATAAGCAATACAGTTTTAATCTTTAGTAGGAAAGGCAAGTTTATTTATATAGTACATTTCATACACTATGGCAATTTAAAGTGCTTTACATAAAATAAAATAAAATAATAATAATATAAGAGCTTCTATAAGAGCTTTATACACACTTGAGACAAGGCCAGTTGAGATGCATCTTTGCATTAAGCTGTGATATGAGAAAACAAAACAAACAAACAAACAAAAAAACATGACATATGTTAGCTTTAAACCCAGAGAACCTACAAAACACAGGTTAGCTGAAACAGTTTTTGCATGACACAGAGTTGTATTCAAAGCACAGATGTTAGAGATAAAGAGATACTGATGGGTAGAAAAACTAAGAATGAATTGCACTAGAACAGTGTCCTGAAACCCCAGCAGCCCACCAAAGTCAGCAGAAAAGAGCAAGAGTAGGTGGCTGGTATTATGAAGGAGGGCAGCAGAGGGCAATCGCTGGGCTATTCATTCTCTCAAACGCTTTTACTCTGTACAGCCGCCTCACTGTCTTCAGAGGCTTTGAAGACATCACACTCAGACTGCGCAGTTATTTAATTTCTTGTTTAGATCATATTAATAAAATGACCGTTGAAATTTAATCTCCATTTGGACAGTATTTATAATATTTTGCGTAGCTACATTAGCTGACATAATTATAGCAAACAAGTAAAATGCATAATGAAATTGCTCTATTCAGTGTGGATGCGTTAAGTTGATCAAAAGATACATAAAGACACTTAATGTTGCAAAATATTTCTGTTTCAAATAAATGTGGTTCTTTTGGACTTTCTATTCATTACAAAATCCTGGAAAATAAATTGTATCACGGTTTACACTAAAACATTGAGCAAAACTGTTTTCATTATTGATAGAAATGTTTCGTGAGCAGCAAATCATAATATTGGAATGATTTCTGAAGGATCAAGTGACTTTCAGGTTTGCATCACAGTAATAAAAATAAAGTTTTAAACATAAAAAAAGAAAATGGTTATTTTAAATTGTAGTTTAACAAATATTTCTTGGTGAACAAAATTCCAAATGTCCTTTTAAACCGTGTGTGTGAATTTTATTCTATTTTTTCAAATTTTTATTTTATTTTTATTCTTTTTTTTATTCTCAATAAAGCTATATTTGTTTATATAAATCCCTGTTTAAATCAGAATTTGCAGTCTTTGAACATTAGGGATAGTTCACCCAAAAATGAAAATTTAATGTGTGTCTGCTTACCCTCACGGCATCCATGCTACTCAAACAAGAGCAGAAACGAAGATTTTTACCTCAAACGGTTGTAGTCTGTCATATAGTATACAGTATAATGGAAGTCAATGGGCACCAAACGTTCCAAAGCGTCACAAAAAACAAAACAAAACAAAACAAAAAGATATGAAAAATATATTAAATGTTCAGATATGAAACGATGTGCAAAAAACTAAAACAGTATTTATATCTTTTCCTTTTTTTTTTTTTTACACCATAATCTCCGACTGTCCTTAGCTCATTCACAACATCGTCATGTGACGCGTCAACTTGCTCTGGCACATAGATCTACAGTATACATATAGATATATAGTATATGTAGATCCTTACGTATCGCTGCCCATACAAACAGTCATGAATGAGGTATCTATGTATAGATATCTATGAGCCAGAGCATGTCGACGCATCACACGCCGGACGTTGTGAATGAGCTCAGGATAGTCAGAGATTGTGGTTTATAAGAGATAAAATATGATATAAATACTATTCAGTTTTTTGTACATACTGATTTTCGTGTTTTAGTTTTGGAATGTCTGGTGTCCATTGATCGCCATTATATGACTGACAGACTGCAACGGTTTTAGAAACCTTAAAAAAAGAGTTAAAAATCTTTGTTTGAGTTCTACTGAAGAAACAACGTGTGAAGAAAGACATGAGAAAATCAAGAAAAAAAAAAAGAACTATTGACGTATTAATTTAGCAAACTGTTAGGTGCAAGCATTGATCTCAGACTGAAAAAGTAAAATCCTGTGACAGACGTTTTGTTAAAAGTCAAGAGGCCGCCTGTCTCGGTTCTAGTTGCCATTTTAGTTTCCCAGCAGCGTCGCTGTGCTCTTGGAATGGTGGGTTAAATTGAGCGCGCTGTGACAATGCTGCTGTGTTTGCATGTGGGAGTCTTGTCCTGTCATAACGTGTTTCTCCACATTCTGCGCACTGATTGTCTTCACATGTACAGGCTGCGCGTCTCCTTCCCGTCCTGCATCTGAACAGACAGCCTAGAGAAATCTCACACCACTGGATCCCTGCGCTGCGCTCACCTGCGAGGCATCGTGGGATAGCATGGCGGGCCTGTCAGCTCACAGGTGCTGTCACTGCATTGTTGCTTCTGCGGCTCCCAGAGGCTGTTACGGGACAGATGGTGTGGTGCCAGCGGGGTTTGCCCACCTTGTCAGATGCTGTCACCTGGTGTTTAGGTGCCCGTCACCCGTCTTTCAGCCGCATACTTTCTTCACAACTCCATCTCCAGGGCAACACCTTTTCCGATGCCTTTATATCTCCAAAATTATTTCCTCTTTGCATAAAGATGTTAAAAATGGAGCTGTCTGCAGACGGGGACAAAAGAATAAAAGACTTATTATAATAGATTTATTAACACTATGCTGTAAAAACAGTAATTTATTGATTATATCAATTGGAATACGGACATGAATCACACCTCAAATAATTTCATTCTTCTGTAGACCTAGGATTTTTGCTTGGCAATGAAAAATAATAATAATAATAATAAAGTTACCCTGTAAAAGGATTGTTGGACTTGAGCCTATAAGTAACCACCTAGAAACCACTTAAAATGCCTTTAGCAACTGCATAGCAGTGCCCTAGCAACATAATAAACATAACAACATGTTATAAACAACCAGAAACCCCTAGTTACTGTATAACATGACCTGGCAACCACATAGCAATGTGCTAAAGCACTCAAAACACCTTAGCAACTGTATAGCAGTGTTCTAGTGACCACAAACTGTACCAAAGTGCTAAAACATTCAAAACACCTTCATAACACAACCTTAGCAGCTATCCAGAACACAATAGCAACATTCTCATAGCCACTCGAAATAGCGTAGCAACTATCACCAACACCCTGAAATACTACTTACATTAAAAAAAGGCAAAAAACAAAACACATATGAACAACTGTTAGGCAGGGCCCTCGCAACCACCAATAACACCCTAGCATCCACATTATGTGTTTAAACACTCAAAATACCCTATAGCAGCTGTGTAGCAGTGCCATAGCGGCCACATATCCTAACACAACAACCTAAACCCCACTTAGAATAGCTTAGCAATTGTATAACATGACCTGACAACCACAAAGCAATGTGCTAAAATACTCAAAACACTGTAACAGCTCTAAAGCAGTGCTCTAGAGACCACCCAGAACATCCTCAGCAACCACATAGTGTAGTAATGTGCTTAACAGTTAAAAACACCGTAGCATCTGCATGACAGTGCCCTTGCAACCACTCAGAACACCCTAACAACTCAATATGCTCCTTGCAACCACCACCAACACCCTAAAGTCCTCTATGAGCATGCTAAAACACTAAAAGGACTTTATAGCAACCTTATAACATTCCCTGACAACAACCCAGAACTCCCTAACAACCATATAGCAACTAAACAATTACTTAGCAACCTAGTAGTACAGGAATGTGGTGCAGTACTCAAAATACCATAAAAACTGCATAGCAGGGCTGTAGCAACCACTGAGAACACCTTAGCAAACACCACTGAAAATACACTAGTAGGATTCACTAGTATACCTTACGTACTACATAGCAATACCCTAGCATTGTGGCAGTGAGTTTTGCATGGACAAGCATGAAAATATATGTAATTTAGTTTTGCTTCAGTTGTGACAGACATGCTGAACCGAAACACACACACACACACACAATCTCACTCTCATCTTGTTGACAAATTGGCTGAACTCCAGACGCTACCTTGGCAACATGGAAAGTATGAGAGTGCAAGAGTTTGAGACTCCAGAACTGTAGAAGACACTGGCACCCTCTGTGCCCCCTCACACCCATTCCTAACACACACACGCACGTAAACACACACACAAGCCCCCCCCACCCCCCACCTTCTCATGTCCTTTAGAGGTGCTGATGGATTTTCCTAGTTTGGCAAATGCCGCTTTACTGCACAGCTGACCAAACATTGTCTAACCATTATAAAGGAGCCGTTCACCCAAAAATGTAAATTCTGCCATCATTTACTCACTGTCACGTTTACTCACAAAATGTGAGAACCAGTGATGTCAGTGTAATCAAACATTGCAGCGGACAGTTTTATACTTTTATTAGAATTTGAAGAAACACTATTTTGGAATATTCAGCATTGATGCACTTAAAAATTTGAACATTTTTAGAACATTGACTGCTTTTATCTGTGTATGGACAGCTATCATGTGAAGATAGTATTATTTATTCACCCGTCTGCACCTTGGCATGAAGTCAGAGGGGAAGGTGACTTTGTCAAGTGTGTCAGCATACTGTAACACCTGGGATAACAGCTGTTTCTTTTTCCCACTGGCAACCCCTCCAGCGGACAGTGAAGTGGGCACCATCACCCACTGAAGAGAGGTCTATTCAAGGGCATGTAGAGACCAGATCCAGATGGAATCTGCACACTTCCTGGACTGTTTTTGATGCAAAATCTCATGGATTTCAACATGGTGTTAAATAGAGTTGATAGTACTACACTCTAATTGGCAGCTAAAAGCTTCATCAAATTAACCAAAAGATTTAAATAATAACCATGCAAGGGACGGAGAATGTGGAGAATTTTCTAGACTTCTGTGAATGCAGAAACATGCAGAGCTTTTAGAAGGCACAAATTCTTCAACGGATTCCTTCATGCTGTGGAAATACAAATGAAAGACGAAGAAATTGAACACAATGCTAAAAAGGGGCAGAGCTACATAAGTCTGTACACATGGAGACATGGAGAAGATCATAGGCTCAACCCCTCCTTTCATGACCTGTGACCTCACACCCCTCCTCTTCTCGTCTGGGGCTTTTGTTGAGAATACAGTGACAGTGCGTCACAGATGTTGTTATGACTGGAGACACTATGAGTAAAACTAGGGCAATAAAGATGTCAAATATGGCCTCATTCATTTAAATAATCAGTTTATACAGTAGTTACATATATATATTGGATTACAATGAAATAATTGCATTGATAATTGAACAAAAGGAAAGTATCAAGGCAAACTTTGAATGTGGGCTTGAAAAAGCTTATATTAAAAGGAAAAATCTTTTTAGATTTGGAAAAAAAATAGGGCCAGATTTAATAAATGAGGCAAATTTGCATTAGAGTGCAGATGGGGGGGAATTAAAGTACACAGACAAAGCCAGATCCTTTCCAGAATGACCGGCAACTACCAAGAGCAATGCAAATTACTGCCTTCTTTAATACATGCTGTTTTGGGCGGTGAATAATACCACTAATTTTACCAGCACAAACGTTAGTAAGTAACGTTGTGCAATTCATTATAATGCTCTCCTCCCTTAAATTTAGCTTCTGAAAGAAAAATTCCTACAAATGCATATCCAACAAGGTCAGATGCAAAAGTAACTCTGTCCATGCCTTTTCAGTGCTTATTCTTCACTGCACGACTCCTGGCAGTGCTATTTTAACGACAAAATGGTTTGTAAACAACTGTGAGTTATAAAGTCAGAATTTATAAATCTAAACTCTCAATTGCAAGGTACAAGGTCAGAACTGCATGATATAAACTCACACGTCTGACAAATAAAGTCAATATTGCAAGAAATAAGCTCACAGGTGTGAAAAATAAAGACGCAATTCGATAAATAAAGCAAGATACTGCAAAATACAAAATTGCAGTTCTGAGAAAAAAAGTCAGAATTGAGACTTCATATCATGCCATTCTGACTTTACAACTCGGTTTCGAGTTTATATCATGGAATTCTGGGAAAAGCACACCTCTCCTTACCAAACCACACAGCTATTCAGTTACTGTATTTTCTTTTGGCTACTGTAGTGGAATAATTGACCTTTTCTGAGATACTTACTGTTACTCTTGCCAAAGTGATGCTGGCAGCCAAGGTGAATCCAAAGGGATTGTCTTATTTAAAGAGAAGGCTGGATTGATTTCACATAAGGCTGAACTTGCTTCTTAAGTGCTGATGAGGTGCAAATGTTTGAGGGATGTTTTGGAGCGTTTGGTGCTCTGACTGGAAGCACTTTGCCAATTTTATGCAATTTGTGACCTTGAGTAATTTGGAGTGACGCGTTGTGATGATGCAGTCCTGGTTTTAGTGTTCAGAAGAGTACAGAAGCAGGAGAGGAGAGGCATTGGGTAGATTGTGGCGAAGAAAGGAGAATGAAAACAGAATATTTGCGAAATCCTCCCACATTGGATGCTTTCTGGCACTATTTTTATACCACAGAGGGCGTTAACAAGCGAGAAACAAAGGTTTTGTTCAGTAATAGCATCTTCCCCATGGGTCTGGCAGGCCTGGTTCCTGTGGAGAAGATGTGACAGCAGTGGGCCGAACCTAGAATGGACTTCGACGTTCAGCTTTTTTGTTCCGGATAAGACTTTAGCATTCCCATCTGAAATAACCCTTCATCGTACACTCCCACAACACGCACTCTTTTATTGTTTTCATTCCCCAGACAACCCATTATTACATGCTTAGGCGGAAAGTGGGTTATGTTTTGGAACCGAAATCTGCATTTTCTCGATCTCTCGCTCTCTCTTTCCGTTGTCCATTACTCCCTCATTCATGCGTAGCAAGAAAAAAACAAAAAGACAAAGCCGCTTCTTAATTAAGGCCGCCAATCATTTGGAAGAGAGATTTGGTCCAGAGACAGATCCACGTGGCGTCCTAATCACACTAAGCAAATCTCTATTGTCAGGATCCTGGGACAATGGAAGTCGTGGTCTGTCACCGTTTAATTGTGGGCACAGATTAGGGTTAGTATAAGAGCAATAGATTTCTTGCTGTCTCTTACAAGCTGTCTCACTCCCATTCAACAGGCAGAGAGAGAGAGAGAGACAGGTGCAAAGAATCAAGCTTCTTAACCCGCTCTGACACCAATCTGCTCGTCTTTTCGCCTGTAAACCAAAGGATGTCAAGTAAAGCTCTAGAGTCTTGCATGTTTAATTAATAATCCGTTGGAGAAGGATTAGAGAGCGACAGCAAGAGAGAGACACAGGAAGTGAGAAGAGATAGTATCACAAGCTACATTGTGTCTGGGTTCATGCAGTCAAACTCAAGCATTAGCCATGGTTCACAATAAGAAAAGAAGAGTTAGCCTCAGATCGGTGGGGAACTGTGGGACTTTTGGACTGGCCTGAGGTGAACCTTTACTTGAGCTCTCTGCGTTAAATTGGACTGGAATGGTCCAGTATTGCATCTTTTGATAATATAAAATGATGAATAAAAATACTATAAATGAAATGTATTCCCCAACATGCTGCCATTATAAACATGTTCTTTTAACTGAATGGCATCCAGCAATTGAGTAAAATAATTTTTGCCATGCTTTTAAATATGCCCAACAGACATAAATGGACAGTTCTGGAAGAATAAGCCTTTCTGGCATTTTGTTTTTGGCAAAAACACACCCGTTTATACCTGCAACATTTGATACCTCCAGTGGCTTAAAATGAGATCTCTGAGTCATAGACATGAAGTTATGTTCAAATGAAGCCTACGCCACTGACTCACCGGATTTGCCAAAGTTTGCCAAGTTAAAAGTGTAAATGTTGAAAGTTTTGCTTCAAAGTTAGTTTAAAGTAAACCTCATGTCCTCATTGCCAAAAAGTCATCTTTGTTTGCTTTGAGAAATATGTAGAAATTCTCAATGGAGTGTAGGCATGTGTGCACACATTTTATGTGGTATAGTCTGTTCATGAAAACTGCTGCACCATTATATGAACATCCTAGTACTTTTTTGGGGTCTAGAATTATAATATCGGAAGGTTTACCCACCACCAAAGTCACATAAATACATTGACTGTGGCAGGTCTTTTTTTATGCCAGTCTACCTGTCTGTGTGGGTGGTTCTTGGCTGGGATAAGCTAGGAATTTTATAAGCCACTATATTTATAAGCCACAATCATGTCAGGATGATTGTATTTTTAAGAGATGAGCTCACATGAATATAATCACAGGGTTGTAATTGCCAGTAGAAAACTTGGGTTTCGTTTGAACTCTGACTTTCTGAGTTGAGGGCGCATTAGTCCCAGTAGTTGATGACAGACTGGGAAACAATACTTCTGAAACCTCTATATCCCAACTGCTCTCAGATCAGAGCCAAAGCCCAACATCTACCAACGCACTAGCAAGAACACACTGATATCTTAGAGTAAACCAACAGCATCAAAGAATACGTCTGAATCCCTGAGGCTGATGAGCCAGTCTCACGTCTGTCAGAACAGATGCCTTCATCTTAGCACCCATTTTTATTTGAAGCTGATATTTTACACAGATTGTAGCTTGTGGTGTAAAAAGTAGCAGTTGCGTGAAACCCGGTGTGTGAGAGACATGCGAATGTGTGTATGCGAGAAGAAGTGATAAGAGCTTTTGCATTGTTTGATGACACCAGTGGGAGAATGTTAGAAATCTTCTCAAACTGCTTTGGAGTGTCAATTTTGTTTGCCAGGGTGTTCATCGATTGTGTCAGCAAATTTTCGATGGAAGGACTTCATCAAGGTGGAGCCATTTACCACACGAAAGGGGCCATTCGAACAGAATGTGCTTTTTCTTTAAAAGCGTGAAAAGTGAGCTTTTTTTGAAAGTTTTGAATCTTCATTTAATTTGAGCGCTGCAGAGCGAGACATTGCAAGATATACAAGACGTAAGGCCCCAAACACTATGAAATGATCACTCTTGTAGCAAGGACATCGGTAAAATAGTCCATGTAACATCAGGGATTGAACTGTAATTTTATGAAGCTACGAGAATATCTTTTGTGTGCAAAGAAAACAATAATAACATCATTTATTCAGCATTTCTTCTCCCTGAGTTACTGTCTTCCACCATTTTGGAGAGTATCCCAGAACGTAATCGACACAATCAGTGTTGTTCACGCTCAGTATGCGTGCGCTTTCTACTGAATGTAAAACTCATTACAAACTAACCCTTGAACCTAAATCTGGGTCATGGCCACCCATGGCAGACTGATCTGAAACCCATGAAGACCCCATCCACTGCCACAAACCTAACAATGGGCATGTAAACTTTAGAACTGGACCATGGAGCAATGGAAGAAAGTTGCATGGTCTGAATCACATTTTCTTTTAGGTCAGGTGGATGAGTGTGTGCATTGCTTGCCTCGGGAAGAGATAGCGGAAGGATGCACTACAGGAAGAAGGCAGAACAGAAGAATGTAGGATATGCTCTAGGCAATGTTCTGCTAGGAAGCCTTGGGTCCTGGCATTCATGTGGATGTTACACATACCTACCTAAAGATGGTTGCAGACACGTCTTCCCGGCAGTGGTAGTCCTTGATTGCAGTGACCTCTTTCAACAGGTTATTGCATCCTGAACACACTGCGGAAATTATTTAGGAATGGTTTGAGCAACACGACAAAGGTGTTGCCTTGGAATCTAAATTCCACTGATCTCAATCCGATTAAGCATCTATGTGATGTGCTGGACCAACAGATCCAATCCATTGAGGCCCTACATCGCAACTTGCAGGATTCAAAGAATATGCTCTAAATGTCTTGGTGCTAGATACCAGAGGACACTGTCAGAGGTCTTGTGGAGTTCATGCCTCAGTGCATAAGATATTACACAGGTGTTATTTTAGACAATGTCTCTATATTCTGTGTAGACTGTAGGCATATCTTACAAAAATCTTCAAACATAGTTTACCAAAATAATGATTGAATAGAACCAATATTTAAATCAGCAATAAAGCAACTTTGTTGAAAATTCTTGGTATTTAACTTTTTATTTAATTAATTAATTTATTTAATGCTAAAAACATTTCTCCAGACCGATGCACAGTCTACTCCGAAACACTTTATTTCGATAGTCCACTTTAGATATTTAATTAACATTGACATTCAGCTCTCATTGAGTGATTTAATTTCTTTAACCTGTCGTTGTCAAACAACAACAATTTCACAATACAATCAATTACAGATTTAATTTTTTCTAGTTCCACTTGAATATCCAGTCAAAATAGTGAAGAAAAGACGATCTCAATGTCCTTATCGTGTCTATGTAATGTCTTTAGTCGAGCGTTAGAAGTAAGTTCCTAAATTTCCAGAAAATCATTGGGTTAATTTTTTTGCTCTCTCTTCTTCACACCGTTTCCTGTTTTTGAGATGAGACCAATTTATTCTGGCTCGGTGACATCACGGGCAGCAGTGCAGAGCAGCGCTGCACGATCTGAATGCAGGAAAGCAAAATGCCACTGAGAAGAAATGACACTCATTATCAGAAACCACAGGAGTGAGACGGGAAAAAGTGTGCGAGTGTGTGTAGTGGGAGGTCATTTGAAGGACACTTTTCATTAGTTATCAGAATGGTCATTGATGCTGATATGTGACCTGTGATAAATGAAGTGTGTGTGACAGTAGAGTCCTTGTTTTTAGAGCTCACTGCAGCCCTTGTGTTTTCAGCGCTGTTGGACAGCCTCAATGGCAGCTTCATTCCCATGGGAGGCACTTTGTGTGTGCGTGTGCGTACTCGTGCCACCAGAACTGTCGCTATCTAGGCAGAAAATATGACTATGTCCCACCTGCCAATCAAATTCATAAATGTCAGGGCTGTTTTGACTATTTAGGATTTGCCAGAGCAATTACTGCACCACTATAACCAGCTGTAGTTTAATTGTGCATTTTGTTTTACTCTGTGCTTTATAAATACGTAACAATAGTAAGAAATATTCCAGTTTAAAACTTTTTCCAGCAACTCAAAATAGCTACACACTATGAATCATTAGTTAAGTAAATACTCAATTCATCCTTTATAAACCATTGTTCCAACATTATTATGAATTAGTAAGCAGTTTACAAGTGCATCTATAAATGCCTCGTTCTTGAGCACATACACACACACACACACACATATATATATATATATATATATATATATATATATATTATTTTCATACCTTATTGATTGATCATTTCTACATTTCTAAATTATTACATTACTTACAAACCAGTTATTTAGGAGTTGTCAGTGTTAAATAAGATAATTGATATAGTCTAAGTAAATGATTAATAAATTATTTAAATGTACATTAATAAATCTTATTATTTAGACACGTGATAGTAGTTGTTGTTAACACATATTCCTGCTGTAATTCAAGATTAAGTCAGGTAGTTATAAAGCATTTAGTAGCATTTAGTGTTTTTTTTTCCATTAGAAAGATAACTGAGCATTAAAAAATACTTTTTAATTAATATGATTATAAATCAAGAACAAGGCATTTATAGCTGTATTTATAAACTGCTTATTAATGACTATTAATGTTGGGACAATGCTGTCTAAAGGATGCAGTGACTATTTAATAATGCTTAACTAATGATTAATAGCATGCAATTATTATAAAGTGTTACCATGTTTATCAAGTACTTTCAAATGTGCTAAACCTACTACTTGTGACACCTTAAAATAAAATGTTACCCCACAAAAAAAAAATAAAAATAAATAAATAATATATATATATATATATATATATATATATATACACACACACACACACACACACACACTTATTGACTTATTAAACAATTTTTATTGATTTTTTTTAAACCCTCATACTTTCTTTGAGGAATAGAACATTTAAAGGATACACTTTTATTTATAATATATTTATAATTTATAATTTATGTTATAAGATAAATCTAGATTAATGAGATTAATCCTAGATAAATAGACATGGATCTTTTTAATCCTTTTTGTCTCACATATTGACAATAAGATATGATTACAGTCATGTATGAGTACAGTCAGCATATCATAAGATATGTTTTTGCTTGTTATACCTCCGCACCTCTAGATGTCAGTATAAGTTAAAAGCTATTAGTCATCACAACATAAGTATAAATAAATAAGTAAATCAAAGCATTTAAAGCTGATGTAAGCATAAAATAGCAATTGATTTCAAATAGGTTTTCCAAACACTCCTAGTTGAGAGCTAACTGAATATCACAGATGCTAGAGCTTCTCTTATACTGAACTTGGTATATTTCTAGAAAGTTTCTTAAAGGTTTTTAATAGTTTGTGTGTGTGTGTGTGTGTAACATTCAACACTTTATTCACAGAGCTCTGACCTTCAGTGAGTCTTAACACACACGTATCAGGAGCCCCACTGGATTTGTCTCTTTTTACACCGGCTCCAGCAGTTTCTGGGACATCCAACAGTAGAAAGTAAGAAAAAAGTGATAAAATAAGGGCCATCTCCTCTAAGCCGACAGAAGACAGGTTTTATGCATCATCCTGACCCTGGTGACCTCTTACGGAGCATTCTGGGTCAGTGTCACAGAGATAAATGAGAAGACTGAACAATTTTTCTTCTGTCAGATTGATCTTTTTTTTCACTCAGAGGAGGGGAAGGGAGGTGTGAAGATGAGGAAAACTGGGGAAAGAGGATAAGATGGGGAAATGAGAACAGACAGATGCTCAACAACTCAACGTCTGTCACATCAGAAGCACAAAGCTATTAGGAGCTTTTAAAGCAAAAGTTTACACCAAATTGAAATTCTGTCAACGCTTACTAGCCCTAATTTCATACAAACCCTAATGACTTCTTATTGTCAAACTAAAAAAGGAGAACATTAACAGAATGTGTACTTTTGCTCTTTTCCAATGTAGTCTAGTGCTGAGTTTTAGAGATCTCTACAGTTCTTCAGATTTTAAAGTCTGCAAAAAAAATAAATAAAATAAAAAAGCTCTCATCAAACTCTCCAAAAAACAAATTATCTGATCTACTGTATGTGAACAACTGATTGTTTTTCTTCTAAGGAACTTTAATTGAAACATCTGAAACAATGCTGGTGCATAACTGAGATCTCCATTCATTTTCCCACTATATGAAAATTCTGAGACATGAACATTTTATTGTGGGTGACACAGAAATGATATGTCTGCTTGATTGTAGTATAGCAGTGATGTAGTGTGTTTTTCACTTCATGTTGGAGTTGGTAATCTTTATTTACTTGAAAGATGCATACTTTACCGTTTTTATTCCTGAGCAAGCAAACTTTGAAAATCTGGTTTCACAGAACAGCTGTAAGGCTCCACAGCCACAGGACTATAGTTTATGCTCATTATATATTAAGACTGCACCTTTATAGAAAACTTAAAGTAAAAGTTCACCCAAAAATTACCGCATATTTTACTTACCTCGAAGCCATCCTAGATGTATATGATTTTCATGTTTCTTCCAGGCTTGGTAATGCTGGTGGATAGCTGCCATTATTTTGAAGCTCCGTAAATTGGATATATCTGCTAGTACTGCGACGTAAAACTAACCTATATGCCTTCGGGGATTATCATGTAATCAGTGAGTAAAATATAGGGGTAATTTTATAGGGGTAAACTATTTCTTTAATAGAGACAATGGGTCTCATTTACTAAATGAACGTACAGCAAAAATTTGGGTGTGCAGTCATTTCAATGCAAAACCTGGAATTTATCAATATGGACGTGAGTGGTAGCTATCGAATTTCACGTCTTACCTCAGCTCACATACACAAGTTTTTGAGTTACCTGAACTTACATGGCTTTGCTTTTTCCGTGTCGTAAACTCTAAGGGGTGAGGCTTCTAAACCGGGGTGTTTTTAGAGGCATGATATTCAAATAACGATTGTTTTCTGCTGACACATGTATCAACGTGCGATCATATGTACATTCAGTAGGCTTTACATACCCTGTAGGGAAAATAAATGTAATGCAATGCACACATTTTGTATTACAAAATATGAATTAGCTTTTTGGGTTAAAATCATTTCTTTATATACAATTCAAATGGTATGACATTTAGACTAAATCTATTATACAGAAATCTACACACTAATAGCTACACATGTATACATGTAGCAATGCTGATGTTGTTAACAATAACATTTTTAACAATAATAGTAATTTGCATGGTTTGACAGATATGAGCTTCTTGAGAGATCATTAGATTTAATAAAAAACACATTTTAGGCTTAATATTAAGAAATGTGCATAGTGTACTACTAGTACTCTAAATAATGCTTTATTATGTTTTCACTATATTGTGAGCTATAAGTCGAGATGTATAAATATGTTAATAGATGCAAACTAAGTATGAAATAAATGCATTTTAAAAATTATGACTTTTTTACTTGGGTATTAATGCTTGTTGTTATTAATGGATGTGCTGGCTGAGCTACAGTAGATTTAGTAAATCAAAACACAATGTTGCATGATATTGGGTGGAACTGTGCATAAAATTAATATGCATAGCATATCTGAGAGCATTTCTCATTTGGAAGGATTTGATAAGAAATGATTGAGTTCATATTTACTTTGAATTGCAGACTTTGCATCCCGGAAACATGAGCACAGTTTGAGATGTGATCCTTTCTGAATCTATAAATGTGTGAGATTTTGTGGTGCTTTTCTCATGAGAAATAACTGAATCTTGTTTTCTCCCCATTTATTCTCATTGTTTCCTCCATTTTCTTTCTTTTTTTTTTTATCGGGGCACTAATGTACCATAATTTAACTGTCAAATAAAAAGAAAAGCAGAAAGCAAAATAAAGGACAAAAGCCAGTATGGTGCTTTGTGCCTTTAGAAGCGATAACCATTCAGATCACTCATTATTTCAATTACATTTGCATTCCCAACAAAACGGTGGCCACATATGGAGTGACAAAGCATAATTTCAAGAAACATCAGAGGAAAACTGAAAGCCAAATAGGTACTTTCACCACACATGACAGAAAATGGTACAAAAAGCCAAATACGGAGCCAAAGGTGTAATAAGGAGTCAAAGAGAGATAAGGAGAAAAGAAACTTGACAAGACTCTCCACAGATGGCTCAAGGGAAATATAGCAGGGCATACAGAGAATTATAAACAAACCTTCAAACCCACAGTCATACTGAAGCTCATGATAACAACAGACCTGAGTGAATTCTAAAGAGGGTTCGACAAGATAAAAACACCATATCTGTGTGAGAGATGTGAGGTTTGCTTGAAATTGAGAAGGCAGAGATTGTGTGGGTGATGGGATCTCTCCACACAGACCAGCTCTCTTCTCACACACATCTACTACTTGCAACCTAGATATACTTCAAGTGAAAAACTAACTGGTGCGATGTCATTTAAAACAAAATCAATCCAAAATGAAGTTTTCAAAGTATGCTCAGGATGGTCTTTGACATGGAAATGTTCTCCGGTTTACTTCTTTTGTTCAGTCTCTTAGGATCAGAACAATCCGCAGAGCTGCTTTAGAGTAGAAATTGAAGTTGTAATTATAAATGAAAGTGACACTGACTGTGTTTTTGCTCTACAGAGTGAGTTTTTTTGGTCAGGTTGTGGTCAGTGTCTACCTTTGCTGTATAGAAATCAGCAGCTGCACACTCTTAAACATCAGCTCTGTGATTATTCCTGACAGTGTGCCCCGGTTTGGCTCTGGTTCTCTGTAATACTGTTTGTTGGCTTTGTACAACACCACTATAACATTTTCCCCTCTTAGTTTCATTCAAATTCACACCTTCAGGGATGGGAATCCCACAGTGAAGACGAACGACGTGATTTCATGGTGTTAAACTGATTTCAAAGCTGGAAATTCCACACAGTCGGACACTTTTCACATTCCTCTTACGGCAGCTGGAAACATCCTTCAATGCTTCCATGTTTTACTTTACTACTTCTGAAAATAAATTCTACTATAACTTTGCAACTTAGGACCTCTTTTAAGGCAATGTACACAAAATCAGTCTTCCTACACGTTAATTTTAATATCTTTCATATCTCAGAAGATACAAAAGGGCACTGTTGCACTAAGAAATACAAATTCTGTCATAATTTACTCATGTCGTTCCAAATCCATATTGACTTCTGTTCATTTTGGGAAAACAAAGACAGATAATTTTAACATTTCGTGTTTATTTTGTTCGTCCATTGGAATCACACCCCAACTGAAAATTTCAATCTTCACAAAGTGCATGAAGACATTTTGAAAGTAATCAATATGAATCAAGCGGTTAAATCTAAAGTCATCTGAAGAGACATGATAATTTTATATAACGAACAGCTTTTATTCACATGTAAACATTGAACAGTGAGCAAATAAAGCTCAAATGGGCACTATTGACATCAAAAAGTTGAGCTTAAAGACTGTGAGAGTTTAGAACTGTAAGAGTATGTGAATGCTGATGGTACAGTTCAAATCAAATTTGGTCTTTGGAGAATTTGATGAGAAATATTTTGTGAGATATTGTTGTTGTGATCTTTTCTGAGACAGTTGTGACATTACATGCACTTTTTTTTGTCAGGGGACATCTCTGAGAAGCCAGAAATTTGCATTTGGCCTCTATTTAATTCCTCTCTCAGAGAAACTTGAGGTATTTTATTTGTGGGTTTTATTTGTTATTGGGTTTTCACAAAAGCACATGCTATGCTTATTTGCTTATTTTGGTATTAGAGTTTTTAAATAGAAAATACTGTGCCTTTCACATTTTTCCACATAATTTGCAGATGTGCAGATTGGGTAGCCTAGCAACCCCATAGCAATACCCTAGCAACCACTGAGATTACCATAGCACCTGCATGGTAACAACCTAGCAACCACCCTGGGTACCCTAGCAACCACATATCCACACCTTAACAACCACCCTGAGTACCTTAGTAACCGCATGACAACACCCTAGCGAACACCAAAAGTACCCTAGCCACCGCCACAGCAATTTTGCTAAAATTCCATGGAAGCAGTGAAAACATGTCTATTTAAAAATTGTAAATAGAAAATATTGTTCCTTTCACACATCATTACATCCAAATGAACAGAAAAACAAAACAACTTTCAGTCAATTGACTTTCATTAGGCAAGCCCGTATTAAACATTATTCTTCCTATTATTTCTTTAAAGTAGTAATCATACAGTACCATTAACTCCTGATATTGCTATTTCACCATGCTACAGCACTTCTTCCAGGCACACACTTTCTCTTTTCCTCTGACCACAGCCAAGTTTCCCTGTGCATGTGTGTTTTCCTCCAGCATTTCCTTCCCAATTCCACCAGCTCCACTGAATCAATGTCTGAGTGAGCAGTGTGAGAGAAGGCTATCTGTCTGATATTGATAGAGCGCATCAGACCTGTGTATCTGTGTGCATACGTGAACAGCGTGTCTGTTTCTCCAGCACCAGAGGCCAGGCGGCCGAGTCTCATTGCGGTCTCCTCTCTCTCTCTGTTTTGTCAGTCAGGGAAGGCCGTTGTGAAGGGCGCAGAGCCACACGGCTCTGGAGACGTCAGCCACATTCTGTCAGGCTTTCTGATGGCGAATACAGCAGCCCTGACAGCCGCGACACGCTGAACAAATATTCACATCTGAGTCTTTCTCTTATCCGCACGCATGCTCCTTCTCCTTCAGTTCTGGCAGGAGAATGTGCAGCGCTGCAGAACATCAGATGCACTGATGAATAGCACCACGACATCAGGGAGAAACAAAGCTTTGTGCTGAGTCAGAAGCGCACGGCTGTCAGCTGGAGACGCTGAATGCTGAAAACTGCAGCGATGAGACGCGTCTGCGAGACGGGTTTAAAATCTGTCGATCTCTCCTCTTTTTGAAATTAACATCAGGATTGAGCAGATGGAGACGCTAAGAAGAACTTAATCGTTTTTCAAGTCTGTTGCATCTTTAGATGAAACTCCAAAGTGCTTGCATATCCACAGACCTCCTGAAAATCCCTTTCTCTCTGACCTTTTCTTCCTTTTACCCATAATCCCTTTCTAATGAGTTGCTGTTTGCTCATGTTTGAGGCATGTCTTAAGGGATTCAGCAGTGGGCCTGTAGGCATATCTTGTACCCTATGCTTGGCTGCAGCTGATTTGCCTGGCTGGAGTGATGGATATGGCCTAAGATTATGCTGTAAGGCTGGCCTCAGAGAAGATTGCAATGCTGCTTTGTGCCAATTAGGTCATATAGTTTAGTTGCACTCTAAATCAGAAAGCAGTTCACAGTGTCACAGTGTTTCACTGAAAAAAAAACTCTAATTTACATACTATCAGACCGTGTGCTAGTGTGTTGATATACGGTTTGATAACTTGACACTCATTTTTTTTTTTTTTGTCAAATCAATTCATTAAAAATACATTAAAATGCTTTTTATTTATACAGTGACTTGAGATGATACCTATCAAATTCAATGCAGTGCATCAGGGTCAAAAATTAAATAAATGTCAGGGTGGTACAACTGTCCTTATATAATGAACAAAAAAGGCTATTATTATTATTACAGAAAAAAAATATATGGGCATATAATAGTGTTAAATAAATAAAAGTGTTACATGTATTATTGTAACTTCTTTAAACTCATCTTTCTAATATTTCTAACTTCATAGCAACACTCTAGCATCTATCCAAACTAACCTAATAACCTCCCCCGAGTGCCCTAGCAACTGTATAGCAACCACCCTAAGTATCTTAGCAACCACATAGCAACATCTTGTAAGCATAATAGTCTAATAGACTACATTGCCTTCAAAACATTCAAGCTTTAAGATTGAAAGCTACTTCTAATAACTTCTAATAACTGTCAAATTCGAAAAACTTTTAACTTTCTGGTCAAACCAACATAAAGTTTGTCTTGACAAACATTTTCATCTAGTAAATAGTTTAAATACTTTTGTCTGCCAGATTAAAGGTCAAAGTCAACAAACAAGCAGAAACCACAAAAAGCGATGTCATTAAAAAATAATAAAAATCGGCCTGATTATCGGCTGAGCGATCAATCGGTTAACTACAAGCCAAACCTAACCAAACGAAAACAAAACACAACATTGTGACTATTTGACAAGGTCAGTAAGTTTGTTAACTTTGTATTTTTTATAACAAGGCAAAGACAATTAATAATTTGATTATTATTTTTGATGATTTGTAAGAAAAAAATCTATACATTATTAGCTTTCTTTTGATGGTTAAAGCATGTGACATAGTCAAAACCTTACTGGGAGATGGTCTAACATTTTTCAAAAGCGTTTAAAATGATACCTATTAAAATAATTTAATCACATTTAATTCTGCTTAGTCGCTGCACCAAACGCAGCTTTGAAGCGTATTCAGAGAGGTCTGGCGGCATTTTGGAGAGGATTAGCTCTGAGCTAATAGTCATTAGCAGTCCACTTCAGCCTCTGTAATCAACTCTACCCAGGGACTCATCAATACCGTGTTTACCAGAGTCCTAATACAATTATTGGCTTATTGAGAAGAGAGATTGTCTTGCCTTGCTGAGAAGCAGGAAGGTTGAGTGCAGATAATTTAACTAAGGCCTGGGTTTCAGTCACTCGTTTTGTTCGTTAATCAAACTGAATCTGTGGCCTGGGAATTAGATTCTGTCAAAGAACTTTGAGCAGAGGCTAGTTAATTTCCTAAAACTGCTAAAAATCATTAGGTCTTCATTAGGAAATGCTAACATGATAATGAAATGATTGCAAATATGTTAAAATTACACTGCATTTTCTAACCCATTAGTTCTAAACGTGTATATCTGTAATGTATAAGTAACACAATTATATATATATATATATATATATATATATAAAAAACACTTCTGCTCTGAGACACTGAGTTGTTGGTTTTCAAATGGAGATTTTTTATCAATAATTACAATTTGGGAATAAATCAATTCCTTTGGTCTTCCAAAGTTCTATACTGTTATTTGTTAATGTGACATAATTGAGTTGGACATGTTACTTAATCCAATAACCTTTAGGATCCCTCCCTATTTATGTATTACAGTATTTTATAGTGTTTATGCATTATGTTGAATTAGTATTTTTTTTTTTTTTTGCAGTTTTCATTAAAAAATTTGTTTATTTATATATTTTTGTAGCTTTCGTTTGTTGCATTTTTGTCATTTTAGTACTTCACTTTAGTTGCTTATACTGTGTATATTCAAAGACTATGTCTAAACACATGGTATTACAATAGTACATAAGGTAATGATCAATGTCATGGTCAAAATAATGATAAAGAAAGTGTCACTAATTAAGAATAAGAGTTTTTGAGCTGAACCTAGCATACATACTATGCTCCCCCCCCCCCAATTCAAATTCAGTCATGACTGTTTCATTCAGCAGACCCCCTGCTTTTGATTCTATTACAGATTAAACTAGATTCGCTCTGTTGATACTGATGGACTTAATGTCTGTGGTTAAACTAACTGCTGTGAATTATTATTCATGTCCATTTTGCATAACAATTTGCCGGAGCAGCTCAGTGTTTCCAATGTATTCAGCTCACAGAAGAGCCGTCTGGGGTTACGAGGATGAATTAGGCCTGAGTTATTTGCCATTAGACATAAAGCCCGACAGTTTAACGCCCCAGTCGAGCGCTTGTGACAGCAAATATATAAACGTAACTGTTAGTGTAATTTCTACATGCTGACACGAGCAAACACATTTATTACATGAGAGCCATCGTTGAGTCACGTCTCTTTCCATCGGAGGGACTGGTGTGTCGCTGACGTTAATGCGCTGTGAAGCTTCGTCTTTCGTCCAGCGTGGCTCATGGGGACATAATTACGCCGGCTGCTGCGGCCCCCGGCCCTGGGACATCATTACCGCACCGTCCTCACGGTGTTCTCTGGCACATTCTGCATCCTGGCCATTAGCACCAGCACCCCTCACTGTCTCCATCACAATAAACAAGCCGTTAGTCTGTTTATGCCAGCGCTGGTGAGACGGGCCACTGTGTCTTATTAAGAGGCGCTTCACGCACTCAGACTGAGTCAAGTACGTGTACGAAGTCAAGTTTGTGCACACGTGTTGTTCGGTGGGTTAAATCAAAGGGGAGCAAGTTTGACGACTGTTTGTCACGCACAGCTGTTAGTAGATGGCTTTCCCATTTAGATCTGTCATTAGTTTGGCAGATGTGATCGCAGAATCTCACTGTCACAGGTTTAGTGCCAGCCTCCAACAGACCACCTGCTGATTCTCAAATGCATACTTCGCTTTAAAAAAATTTAAAAAACAAGTGTTTGTCAAAATAGCAGGTTGTAATCTTAATGGATGGATTTAAGCAACTTGTTACAATAATCACTTTTGAAGAAGGTGGATGTGTTTCATGTACAGCGATGTAACTCACTGTTATACCATAGTACAAAATCAACTAGCTTGTCATGACTGTTATCTGAAGCCTAGTAACTTTGTTGGATGTCCTTCGTTCATGCCATGTTAATTTAACAGTATAGAGCTGACATCACACGGATTACAGATTTGTAACTTATACTAATTAATTGGTTCAAGATTGAATACTAATGGATAGTTCACATAATGTTAATATAAATTTTTGTGGGCGGGGGTAAACAGACAGCGACGTAGATTCAGTTAGCGGGGCTAAAGAGCCTGATCTTCTGCGGAGGAATTGCTTATTCAATGGTTCCTTGTTCCAAACTGGTTTAATTCGCTAGTTTGTTTGAGTAATAACACAGTGATGTAAAGTATTAGTAAACCACCCAATAATGATGTAAAACATGGCTTCTTTATGGCTAAAACATATAGGGCTGGTTTCCCGAACAGGGTTTGAGACTAGTATTAAAATAAATGTTAAGAGCTGTCTAAACTGGAAAAGGCTTGCACTGAGATATCTTAAAATACATCATTGCCATT